>VZRH01005339.1:1514718-1527136 GCA_013397555.1 Urocynchramus pylzowi | reverse complement strand
TTTTTTTTTTTAGTGCTTATCCAAGCTTAAAAGGCTATTGCTTACATCTGAAGATATTTAGTCAACAGCATGTTTCTATTAATGTTCCTATTAATACTTCCCAGGGAGAAAGGAGATATCAGTGTGAGTAATGACTGAAAGAAAAATTAGGCTATGGTTTTGTTTTTGTTGTTTCACTGTCATGCAACAGCTTGCATGTGTTTGCAGCATGTCTAAAGTCTGCATACGGCTCTCAAAATCTAAATAACTTCAGCTGGCTTTACATATGAGTTCCACATTTAAGAACTAAATATAAGAAGAAAGTTCTGTTCTAAAGTAAAAACCACAAAAACAACTCCTGGTGGTTTCAAGTGCAAGTAAAATGTTCTCTAGGGTTAATTTCTTAGGACCCAGGTCTTGCTTCAGGAAATGGGAATTTAGGCATTACAAGCCAAAATATTACTACAGATCTTGGCACAGAAGCTTAGGTATGTCTCATATGATTTAGGCAATATTCTCTACAAAATGACATAACAAGGCACACATTTGAAATTAATAAAATATTTTTTCATACTTACCCGTAGTTTTGGAGATAAGTTATGTCCAGAAGAGCTACTAGAACAGGGACCCAAACAGAAATAATTTTACACATGTCATTACTTGTTTTACTGTAAATAGTTTGTGATAGTCTATTTTTTTTCATAAACTCCCTTTTGCAGATGGTTTATTTACTCAGAGAAGAAACTGTAAGAAATACTTTTTGGATAGATTGCGTTCTAAGCAATATGCACGACTGCTGTAATTTTAATTACATCTTAAAAAAAAAAAAAAAAAAAGAAGTTTCTGAGTATTCCTAAAATACAGTGGAAGCAGAAGAGTTAGAAGATACAGGCAGAAAGTGTGTCAGTGCTGCAGTGTACTCAGGAGGTACTGTGGGATAGTTTTTAGTCTATAGTGTGCTGTGCTGGGGGCTATTACTGTAAGAAAGGTGCCAGAAAAACCTGTGTGAGAAACTGTGGGCAACAGGATGCATGCCTGGAAATAGCAATCATTCCTGGGGCAAAGATAATTGAGGTAATTGGGAAGCCTGCTAGTATTTAAAATCCCAATCACAACCAGTCATGCTTAATCAGACATCCAAAGGCAGAGGATGATAAAACTGCATATTGAGTAGTCACTTGAATTATCCCATATCAAGAAGTTCAAACAAACCAACCAGCACTACCAGTGGGAGTCCTACACAGGAGAGAGATTTCCACAGGCTAAGAAAGGGGTTATAAGATATTCTCCCAGCTGCCCATATTCCTGTAGCTCCATGAAAGATCAAAGCCCTTCCCAACAAAATCTGGTTTTTCCTTTCTTGTACAAGCTAATTGCATGAAGCTTCTTGTAGCTGCCCTATGTTCCTCAGTAAAAAACTTCACAGTTCTTTAAGCATTGCAAGCCCATGGAAATATTCTACTATTAAAAAACTATTGAACAATTCCTTATGTCATGCTTTTACTTGTAGTCACACAGTGTATATGGTAAAATGAAATTATCCTGTCAAGTACATTCACTGAGGTGTTTTCATATCCCTGTCCAAATCTAAATATGTCGTGGCTCTGGCTCTTAATCCTTGTATTTTGGTATAAATTTTTTTTTTGTAGTTTTCATAGGGGAAGTAAAGTACACAATGTGTTCCCTGGAGGGCATTTGTAAAACCAATTTTCAGGTTGAGGGTCAATGATCCAAATTCTGGAAGCAGAAAAATTATTTTTAAATGCCTACATCCTTGCCAATATTCTGTAGTTGCTAAATAGGCATCTTCTACTTAGGGATGACAGTTAGGTAACAGTGGAGCACTGGCACATTATTCAAAGGGATTTATTACTTTCCTTTGCTGCTTGCATGAGTAGAAAGACACCCATGCTTGAGGGACTAAACTGGACAGAGCTTTAATGAAAATTATCTCTGAGTTTAGTGGAAAACTTCAGATAGGATTGCTGTGGTCAGCCCCCAGAAAAAGGAACCCAACATCAGAGGCCAACAACATTAATACGTGTCACAACTCACTGAACAACTTACCACAGAGTTTGTGTGCGTGGGAGGGAAAGAAAGCAGTGTGTGGTCATGTGTGCACAGCTCACTGAGAAACTTCCAGGGGGGAGGACAGCTGATGGACTTACCACAGAGTTCTGGCCTTGTGACAAACCCCATCTTTGTGGATACTCTAACAGAACAACTCCACCAAACCTGGCAGGAACCCCGTGTGGATTGAGCTGGAACACCCAAGTGTGGGTGTGCAGAGCACACTGGGAATGTCCCTTCTGGTCTTCTAGTGTGCCAGAGAAATCACCTGTCAGATCACCTTCTTGGGCTCCACAGTCATTCTCCTGCAATGAAGCACTGACATATCAGGCCATGGAGAAATACAGCCCTTGTCCTAAGAACACAGGCAGTACTGAAGCATTTGGAAATATTAATATTAAGAAAATCACTTATTTTCCAAACATAAATGCAGTGTTAAGCCTTAAATAGTAATGGCTCTTTGCTTGAGATCTATTCTGAAGAGTAGCTGAAGGATGTGGAAGAGGCTATGGATAAAGGAATGACATCACAGTATTGGCTAATTCTGCCTATGATACCATTCCTTCAAACTAAAACCTTCAAGCTGAAAGAGAGTAGGTTTAGATTAGGTATTAGGAAAAAATTCTTTACTGTGAGGGTGGTGAGGCACTGGCACAGGCTGCCCAGAGAAGCTTTGGATGTCCCACCCCTGGAAATATTTAAGGCCAGGTGGGATGGAGCTCTGAGCTGCCTGGTCTAATGGAAGGTAGGCCTGACCATGGCAGGGGTTTGGAATAAGATGATCTTGGAGGTCTATTCCAACCCAAACAATTCTATGGTACCTAGTTTGCCACAGTGAAGCAAGTATTCAAGATTATGTGTGTGTGTGGCAAAATTCTAGAGTGGTCTAACAACTCTTAGAAATCTCTAAATCAAATCAGTTTTAGCTACCTTGTTTTAACTAAATCCCAGGCCTTTCAGAAAAAAAAAAAAAAAAAAAAAAAAGTGCATATGTTACCTGCAAATGTTACTTCTACTAGAATACTGCATAGTCTTTTGGGAGAGCAGAAATTCATTATTCAAGTCAGGAATCCCAGCATCAAGCATGATCTTGGTTTTGTGTTTAAATCAATGGAAGTTGTGCTCTTTTTTTCACTGAAAGAATAGCATAAAAAGAACAAAACTATCTTTGCCTTATTCCACAAAAAAAAACAGTGGATGAATCCACTTGCAGTGTTTTGGCATCCCCAAAGGTACCTGGTTGAATACTTAACCCATGGAAGCTACACATTAAAATACCACACTATTCCCTGTTAGCAAGGGCATCCTGTCCTCCTTAGTCTCACATCATTAAAAACAAGCTCCTGGTCATTAGGTTATGATACAAAATGTCCACCTCCCATGTAATATTCAAAACCTTTAAAAATCCACAAGGTTTAGTCAGAAAAGCCAGAATTTTTCTAATTTTCCTGGTAGTCTTTTTGAGATTTAAAACCTGAATAAAGATTAACTACATTTTCCTGAAGCAGCAGAGCATACACTGATCATCCCTGACCTCTCTCTTAGGTTGAGAGATACTTTAACAGCTTGTCCTCAGGACAGACAGAAGTATACTTTTTTCAACTCTGAAAATATATGAAACATTCCCAGCCTTTTAGAGAATTCCCTGGATATTTTTGATGCACACAGCTTTCACTAAAGGGGGAAAGTACATATTGGAAACAGATGGGGTTATATTGATTTCTATCACAAATCCTACAATTTGGAACAATCAGACTAAAAATCCTATTCTCAATTATACCACTTCTACATCCTTATTTTTTCTCATATCTCAGTTTCATGAGCTCTGCAGCCACTGCACAGTATTCTGAGGAAATGGACAGATAGCCTGACAGCTGTAGAGGGCTTACACTGAAAGCATTTAAAGAATCCTTCTTTAATCTGATTTTGGTGGAAATTAAGCTCTATCCATGTTCTATTTGCACTGAAATTAACAGGGTTGATCTCAAGAATGACTAAAATGTACTCTGGGAGCTTGGAATCCACATGAGGGAGGGGAAGGAAGGGAAGGAAGAACTATCTGTTTCTGTGACAGTGTGTATCGCAATACAATTTGTAGAGATTCCATCCAACCCCTAAATAAAGGGGATTTCCAGCAAGCCCTGGAGTATTTTCAGCCACTGAAAATCAGGCCACATGGTGGGATGTGGTTAAGACCAGAACTGGAGTATCCAGCTTACCACAGGCTTTACCCCAATTATGAGATTGTTTCCAGAAAGTCCCTTTTAAGACTAAGTTACTTTAGAAATACTAAGAATGTTTTAATTTCTTTTCAGATTTCAAAATTCAGAGAATTCACTAACCTTTTGGAGTTAGTGAATAACATTCTTCCACTGCTGCCCTTTCCCCCCTTTCTTAAATAAGCATATAGGTTAAGGAAAGTCAAATAAACCTGATAGATTATGACACCATATACAGTTTCAGTGACCCAGCCCAAGGTGTTTAGGGTGAAAACAGACTGGAAGACCTGGAACTCATTAGAAACCACAAATTTAAAATTAAAGAACAAATATTGTGTTACACTCTGAGCTAAGTGCACACATGGAGATTAGAGAGGACTAATAGAGCATGACTGGCACCTTTGCAAACACAGGACTTCAAAGATAAATACACTGCCTACTAATGGCAAAAGGCAGACAGATGTGATGACAGAGCTTGTATTGAAAGCTTTTTTTTTTTTTAACCCATGTTTAAACTGGATATCCCTCTGTGATCATTAGCACTAGAAATTAATGTTTCAGAGTGTTGTAGTAAGGGAGGATTTAAAAGAATCTGACACCGATACCTTCACTTGCTTTGAAAACTCTGAAATCATTAAATAACTTGACTGCTGTCTACTACTCTTCAATAGTGGTACACAAATCAGAATATTTTGATGCAAGACATTAGTTCTGGCCCCAAATTTGAGTCTTATGAGAGACCTAGTGTCTGCAGTCATTAATGTGAAGGGAGTTTTGCCTTGACCAGATGATAAAACCTTCAGACTGAATATCTGAAAAAAATTGTGCAGTCATTTCAGTGGGTAAAGTTCCTTTAAAGCACAGAAAATGGTATAAATTTAAAAACAACATGGGAAGCAGTATTTGTTTCCATCTGTGCAAGTAAAGCAATCCATTCAACATGGAGACCATATGCTTTGTTTAGGTAGGCTGGAGAAGGTTGACTCTTCAGGAGGACTTGCAGGGTCACCCCTGTGTTCCTTTGGACAAGAAGTTTTGGGAAGAGGCTTAGATGAAGAGATGAAAAGGGACTGTTGTGAGACAGGCCTTCAGTTCCTTCATAATGAGACAACTGAGCCTGCCCTATTTCTAAAATGTAATTATACACCTGCAGCCTGTAGAGTCTGATAACACTTTTACAACAAGGAACAACTGCAGAGCACTTTCAGATATCCTGATAAAAGCTTTTACTTCATATATTACACTTTGACTGGAGGAGGATATAAAATATGGAAGGATGTGGGAATCAGGCCAGGAGATAACATCAGCAAAGAAAATAAGGTCCAGAAGAACTGTTAGGAACAGAAGAATAAGGAACAGAAGAACTGTTGATGTCCTGATCTATTTATAACTCAGTCTGTCCCTCAGACACTTGCATCTCCACTACGTCCACAACTGCAAACACTGCAGCAATTGCAGCAAATACCATAAAGAAAGGCAGCATTAGCTACCTTTAATCCAACATCAACACCAGAAAAGTGGACAGCAAGTGGCTAACCAGTTCTAGGAAGTTCTTAGCTGCTGGTTCACAGGGTAGTTTTTTCACTTCTAAGTTGTATCAACAAGTTGAAATTTGACTGGCTTTTTATTTCCAGTGTTGTTGCTGCTTCACAATCTGGAGCAGCATCTTGGCTGAAGAACTCCTCTGCTTCACAATCTATGGAAACCTTGGCTTAGTGTTTCCCTATTTCACAGAATAAGTATGAACACTAACCATCATAAAATATTTCACATTGAAACTGCCTTGCAGAAAGAGTGTCTGAATAATTATAATGTGATGATCATTTAGTTGCACTACTGATTTGATGCTGGGTTTCCAAAATAATTTCAAAGGTAATACTTTGCCTTTCATATCATATTTCATTCCTGCTTCTGCAAAAACATATTCTTGAGAATAATTAGTCACAGGATTATGTGGCAATCTTGGTCTTCCTCCGCAAGGTTTTTGTTCTCTTTGCTTCAAACTGTCCTTTTCCTGCTTCCTCTCCACAGACCCATGGCATGAATTGATCAGGTCAACCACATAACTTTTCATCCAAATTAGATACATTCAGTAAAATACTAGCTAATATACAAAAGCAAGTGTCAATATAGAGTCAATCTTTTGAAATAAAACTCAAGCTATGCAACAAAATGTTTTCCTGATCTGAGATACTCCAGGATGCATAATTTCTTTTGAAAGAGTTTACATTATTATTTATTTCCATTCCTCAGCAGCACAGAGAAGCCTGTGTTTCCAGTTTCTAGACACACAGCTGTGCAGAGGCAAGAAAATTACAAACAATGCTCTTTCAAATATTTTCACCCAGCCTTATTTTTATGAATACTTTAGGACGTGAGGAAAAATATTTACAATGCTGCATTAAACATATATGAATTAACAAAGAATAAAGATCAGTGGTTGATAAAGTACAAAGGGTGACAGAAGCAGAGTGAAACAACTTTTAATCTGCTTTTATGTTCAACTAGGGTTTATGTAGGTCAATGCAAACCTTGCAAATTCCCCTCCAGCACATCGTTTGTAGAAATCTCTCTTTAAAATTTCATCAAAGAAAGGAAAAGTTGGGATGATGTCCCTTTCTGTAACAAAGTCACTGCTTGCCACAGATTATTTACACATCTTGCTCGTAATACTACTTCTGAAGAGAAAGTGTTTCATGTCTGAGATACACTAAATGTTTCCTGATGGCCAGGGTCCAAAACAACACAGGATGGAACAGAGCTTACAACCATATCCTCCCATTCTAGTAACATTCAAATTCAGCAAGTTTTTCAGGAATAAGATAATGTTAGGGTCCAACAGGGACACCAACAATACTTTTTACTAAATACTGCTCTTTTTTTCAGTGTGAGAAACAAAAACATATCCAGTCTCTAACTCATTGTTCCAATGAGCACACGGATATATTTTGGGTGTTTTGTTTTCAATTTCCAAATCTGTCAATATTGTCAGCACTGGTCTACAGATGTCTGAGAACATGCATGTTTCATTTCAGCACAATGGGATGAAACAGTGGACATAAGGGTGCTTCATGCTGGGGACAGTCTAGAAAGGCTGGGGAAATGGTTTCCAGACCAAAATACTCTTACTACCCTCTGACTCAAAGATTCAGTCTTCAGCACTTCATTCCCCAAGGAAGCGCAGCAGGGGAAAATGACTCAGACGGGGAGGGGACTGGGGAGTGAGAGCCACTTCTCCTCAAACAGCTCTGTGGGGCAGAAAAATGAAAGGCCATGAATCCTGATTTAAATCCTCCATTTTCTTATTTTACAGGGGGTGTATGTTTAAAAACCTAAAGGGAAAAAAGCATATTTTGGCTTGTACAATTCATGACAACATCAGGCAATAGCAGTTTTCATCCACAGTGCTTAAAGAGCAGAACTGTACCTTTCACAACACACATAGGAAAGGGGAAAGTGTGCCCTGAACTTTAATCTCTTAAAGATACATCAGATTCCACCTCATCTTTCACCACAAAGCAGTTAATAAGCTTATACTTTAACTCTGATTTGCAATCCAGCCCAAAAGGGGGGATAACTCTTCACAGAGCAGAAGAGATTTGAGAAATTTCAACATGCAATCCCAAGGAAAGACAGGCACCAATGTTCAGCATGTACCACTGAATCTGCCACAGGATTTCATTGCTTGTTTCTTGTTATGAAAAATAGTGACCATTTCTCTTTGCTTCCAGCATGCCACTCTTCATGGGAACAGACCTGCACACTTACCATACAGATATACAATGGATTTATGCTGCAATGTAACAATTCCTTTCATTACATTCTACTATTTTGCTAGCAATTCCATTGTTCCTAGCACTTGCTATTTTGTTCTCTATTAAGCATTGCACTAACAAACCTTCTTATTGCACAGAACCTTCTTATTACACATCCACAATCAGAGCAAAGAGAGGAATACATTAAAAAAGCCAAGGCTGCCTTTTCTTCAAGGCAAGTCAGTTTACATTACTGATATATAATTTACTGCTTCACCACCCAGCTACTGAATATCACAAGATACTCTGCAGATATGAAGCAAAATGTTTTCTTTCTGTGTTGCTCCTCTAAGTAATTCCTTCATTCTAAGTCATCAGCAAACTTTCTCACATTAATTTGTATCCCTATTTGGGAATGTTATGATAACATTGAAGTACAGAGGCCAGGTATAAATTCCTAGGAAATACCATGGCTGACTCCTCCTGCCATTAGTCCAAGGTTTATAAAAAATAATAGTAAACAAACTTACCCAAATCCCTAAACATCACAAAAATATGCCCCCCATGCTGACTGCCCCTTTTTGCCCATCAATAACTGGGTGATAATCACATGCATATAGATATGACTATAAAGAACCTGCTAAAACTTTAAAAGACAGACATTTTTAAAAATTACTACCACAGTCTTGTAAATATTTGGTGGATGCTTAGCCTCTGCCAAATATTTAGATGCTACTTGTCTGCTTTTTGATGAGAGGGGCATTTATAAACTGTAGATAAGTTGAAAAAAAAAAGTAATAAAATATTGATTTGCATGAGAAATCAAATGAAAACTGCATCAAGAATCAAGTGCTACATTCTCCTTTAATGAGACCTTCATCTTATTTCTTGTTGCATGAGAGATTTGTGTGATATACATGCACTGTATGTCTGTTACCACAAGCCTTTTTGTTCTCCTTCTAAAAAATATTTCCATTAATGGAAATGAGAAGCCAAAAAATTACTGTGATACACTTCCTGCTGCAACCACAGCAGGAAGTGTACCTTTTACTTCCTGTTTTTCTTGCTGTTATTATAATCTCATTTTCAATGCACCCTCTCTTCAGTTAAAATACTAAAATTGATCATAACAACTTAGATGTCTTACCTCCTTCTTACACTCCTCTTCTGCCTTCTTTTTGTGACTTTTTCATGTGGCTTCAAGTCTGAAATTGTGTCCTGTACTAGCATTAATACTTTTCTATGTCTTCAGAACAGTTCTCCCTCAACTTTATTCTTTACTTTCAAATATACTATGGGTCCTACCTCAGTTCTAACTCTAACACTCAGTTCCCTCTTATTTTGGAGGGAACATCATGCCTGTTTCTCTGAATACATGTCCTTCTGTGTTTCTAAAGCAAATTTTTCAGGCATGACTTGCTCTGGCGAAGCCAGGTTTGGCCATCCCCAATCACCTCCTTATTTTCCATGTGCCTTAGCATAGTTTAAGAATTGCCATTGTCAGAGGGGTCATTGACACAGCCCCAGAAAGCTGGGGATGCACCTACCCAGAGGTTTTCCACCCTTCAGTGAAAGGAGTTTCCAGCCTGACATGAAAAATCCATGTAAGTATTTGGAGAGAGAAAAATAAGTAGCACAACTAATTAAGCTATGGTACTTATCAACTTATGATTGAGAGAGGGTCAAAACCACCCTGAAAGAGTCAAAGCTATGATGGAAATCTTCTCCAGTCCAAGCAGCAGGCTTGACAACAGTATGGGGCCTGTGAGAAGAAAACAGAAATTAGCATCTTCCAGCTGTTGTCTATTTGTTTCTAAAGCTCCAAAATCATAGAACTAAAAAAAACCCTTACACATTCTTCCAAATCCAAATTTACCCTCCTCCAGCTTAAAACAAATACCCCTTGTCCTATGACTACCTGCACTTGTGAGAATTCCCTCTCCACCTTTCCTGTAGGCCCTTTAGGCACTGGAAGGTGCTCTAAGACCTTTGTGGAGCCTTCTCTTCTCCAGGCTGAACAATCCCAGCCATTTTAGAGGAGACAGCTAGCTGGAAAACAGCTGCAGCTCCAGGAAAACCAACTGACAGCTGCCCTGATCCTCACCACACCCACCCTCTGCCCAGACATGAACACATGTGCACCACACCAACCCTTTGCACACCTGCACTGCAGTGGCCATGTGTGCTTCTTGAAAATGACTTAAAATTTCTAATAAATTTTTAATTAATTTTTAAAAATCAGTCATAATCAGTATATTAATTATGAACAGCATGTTAGTCTTAAATCACTTTTAGCCAGCACGTGACCCTGATACACTTCATTGAACAAGGCCTGGGAGAGAGTGAAGGATTGCTTAAATTAGATACAATCACAGAACCACAAAATAAGCTGAGTTAAAAGGGACCACAAGGATCATGGAGTCCAACTCCTGGCCCAGGAGTCACATCGTGTGCCTGACAGCATTGTCCAAATGCTTCTTGAACTCTGCCAGGCTCAGTGCTGTGACCAGAAGAACTGAATTTATAGACTACATAGATGTTTTGCAGAAATCAGAGCATAAAGAAAATCTAACAAAGACTCAGTATATGTGTGTTGGAAAGTCCCTAATGGAGGAAAAAGATACTAAAGAGACTAAAAATATGGACTAATTAGCATGAGCAGTGAGAAATCAATACCCAATAGAGGATAGAATACTAATGAAGGATTTGTCCTGCAGAGCACAAGGCACATTGCACAGGAGTCTCATTCTCCTGTCCATGCCAAACCCATGGATACCGTGGGGGGCTGTGTCACAGGCCTTGCAAAAGTCACAGTAAACGGCTCTCACTGCTCTTCCCTTGTCCCACCAGGACACTCTCCTCCTCCAGGCAAGGCTCATGTTGGTCCCACCACAGCTTGTCCTCGCAGGTGATGTCACCTTGTCCTTCTCAAGCCTCCAAGCCACCTTCTGGCAGGTGTCTGAGAAGGGCAGGTTCTCCCTTGTGGGAAGGCTCCGGTACAGGCACTGCCTCTGGTTCTTCCTACAAAGCAGGAAAGGGGTAAACAGGAGGCTGCAAAAGCAGAGAGAAGCTTTGCTCTTCATAAGAGCAGAGAGTGAGGGCACACTTGGTGTGTTGTTCAGAGGACCCCATAGGATGAGGAGGCTCCTGAAGGGAGGTGGGGGACAGTCCCTGTGCCCAAGGGACAGCCTTCCGTGCAAAGAGCGAGCCCCAGGAGAGGGGCCCTCAGCCCCCACCAGCCTCCCCCTTCTCCCACATCTGGGCACAAATTAGAAAAGAATGCTAAGTCACCACAAAACTCTGTTTCTACAGTGAGCTGTAGTGTAGGAAAACGGGTTTCTAAACTGGAGCAGTATCTCTGTGAGAGAAAGGGAAAGCTCCAAGCAGTGTCAGCCCCATTGCTTTAACAGCTTTGTAACCACAGATGTCACCACAGACATCTTACATCCCCATTTTATTTTCACCTGCAGAAGCTGCAGTTTCAACCACCACTGTGCCCTCACTATAATTAACCCTCAACCCCATGGCACTTTTGAGTTTCTTTCCTAGGCTGAATAATTTATTCAGAGCCTATTGAGCCTATTCCCTAGGCTCAATAATTTATTTTTATCTCTGATCTGTATAAACTATTGCAATGGTTTCTTAAAAAAAAGAAACCCAAACCTCACCTTGTACATACTTAGCTTGTAAATCAGAATAACAGAAGTACAATGCACAGTGATAAAAGTTTTTCAGTGATTTGTACATGTTAGCACATCTCTTTAAATAGGACTACAGCCTTACAGTATTGAAACATCATAACAGGTTACAAGTAGAATTTACGCTTATTCCAGAAACCACTATTTTATACAAAGTATAAAATCACTATTTTATACAAATGCAGTGCATTTGCTGTAACAGCTAGTACTTACCTGTCCACTAAAAATAAATAGTATTTTTTGAGCCCTTTTAGTGCTGAATAAGTGCTCAATGCCCACAGAAAATAATAGTTAAAAACCCGCCAGGAAGCACACTTCTAAACTGGTGGGAATGGAAATCCGCAAATCAAACCCCAAGCTTACACCGAGCATTAACAAATACGAAGGTCGAATATGATTTCCTAAACTGCTAAATCTGCACGGGGGCCAAGACTTCTGTCCTCTGAGGGGACGCGAAAACCAGGTCTGAACACAGCAAAAGCTCAAAGGAGTGAAAAGAACTAGGAACAAGAAAGAGCAGTCCTGGGGAAGGATGCCTGGGAACTCATTTCCGAATTCCCACACGGCCGCTCACGACCGGACACGCGGCACTGCCCGGTGCAGCGAGGAGCTCTGCAGAGGACGCCGCTGGGGACAAGGAGCGAGCTATCACCGGGGGACAGAGGACGGGGGACAGAGGACGGGGGACAGAGGACGG
>VZRH01005339.1:1481015-1505798 GCA_013397555.1 Urocynchramus pylzowi | reverse complement strand
TTGATGGTTTTTTTTTTTTTTTTTTTTTTTTTTTGTATGTGAGTGCTTTTATTTTCCTAGCAGTTGAATAAGGGGGAATAAAGGGTGTCAACAATGCTTAATATTAAGTGTGTACCATTATCAACATTTTTTGCCATAGTAAAGGGCAGCTTAACCCAAGCAAAAGCAATGCATCTCTGTCAAGTACCAGATCATGTAGTCAGGAAAACTGGCACTGACACTATAATTAATTTGTCCCTCTCTCCCCTCCCCCTAAAAAGAGATTTGGTGGTGGTAGACATAAATACTTTTGACAGAATTCCTCACATGACTTGCTAAAGCACTTGTACAGAAATTCCTCTTGTAGCAGGCATACTTTTAATTTATTTGACTGCACGTTTCTTCAATATTATGTCTTTTTCTTTGGCATATCTAAGCTAATTTTAAACAGTTGTTTTGACTGGCAACTTTCACCTTGTAGGAGGTGATTTCTATTACCAATGTAACACTGGAGTTTGCTCAAACTTCCTGTAGAATATCCACAGACAGTGGAGTGTCACAGTCTGAACTGGCCAGATTGTCTCAAGAGCCTGACATTGCCGTCAGATGCTGGATTACCATCATCACTTATTTAATCTGGATTCCCTGTACTCACTCTATCTAATTATTCCATTTTACCAGCTTCTGAATGAATTATTTTCAACCAAGTTTGATACAGGGTAAGGAGACAAAGGTCAAGAACTCAAACTGCTCAGTGCCCATCAAATTATGTGTGAGTTAGCTCCACCTAAGACACTCAGGAAAGGGTGGGAAAACCATCTTAATAAAGCCCTGGCCTCAGCAACAATTTCAGGTCATGTGAATACCACTTTCCAGCAATCTCTACCCACCTGAAATATAGATATAACATGGATTGTAAAATGTTCTTCCTGCAAATAAATTTTGGGATCTTGACTCCAAATTAGGCAAAGTATTGCAGTGTTGAAACATAAAATCCACTGGCATTACTACACTAAGATCTGATTCAGTGTCCCTAAATGATCTTTAGGAGTTTGCCAATAAATTCAGCAAAGGCATGATCCAAGTAGGAATGTCAGTATTAGTTATGTGAGACTTGAACATCCTAAATAGGTGTTGCCATCTGTTATTGATAATATCTCAGCAGGTTACAAACCTCTCACCATTTACAGCTTAGGTTTGGCACACAGGTGGAAGCCAGTCTCAGGAAATCTGTTTGCCTAAGAATGGCCTTCAGAAATTAAGGCTGAATTATTACTTCTTTGAGTTTTCGTGTTCCTTGAGAGCAGGACATTGTGAGGAAAGTGGGTTATTACAGGAATCTGTGTAGGAATGTAAAAAATTTTCCTCAGTACAGTAGGATACCATGATGTATGTTAATTTTTGTGACCTGGTCTCATTTCAGATGAAGAGGTTATCTGTCCTGCCCCAACAGTGTCTTTTGCTGATGACATGTCTCCTAATGGCCTTGGAAGCTGTACCTATAGACATAGATAAGACAAAAGTCAAAGCAGAAGGCCATGTGGAAGGAGAGAAGGTAGAAAATCCAGTAAGTATAAAGAAACTGCTCTAATTAAGTGTTTATCCTAATTGTTAATAATCTGGATATAGCAAACTCCTTTAGAAGGAAACTAATATTCCCCAGTATTGTCAGTGTGTGTGTCATCTACTATGGGGATGTTCTGTTTAAATTTGCTCTTTATTTTTTTTCAATGAGCTGCTAAAGGTGAGCTGGCACATGGAAGGAATTCCCAGCTTACAACAGGAAGAACATAACTGTTCCACAGAGACTTACTTCAAGTGATTGGGTGGTGCCTTAGGAAATTCCACTCACTGATCCCAGTTCTGTGTTTCAAATAGAAAAGTAACAAATGAACTGCACTGTTTTAAAAAAGCTACACACTACATTAACATGACAGATGCTTGTGTATTACAAGGATTCCTAATCACTTTTCTCCTCTTCCTTGTCAGTTGCTGAAACAAATGGATCATAAATTTCTATAAGGCAATGATGCAAATCTGAAAACACAAAGATATGTAAGACAGCATAGTGTCTGTTGCTAAGATTAGAATGACAGTTTAATAACTGTATTTAAACAAAACTAATTAACTAATTGTTTGTCAGTATAGTCTTTCCTCAATTTCCTTTCTTTTTTTTTTTTTTCCTGAAGGATACAGGACTTTATTATGATGAATATCTCAGGCAAGTAATAGATGTCTTGGAAACTGATAAGCATTTCAGGGAGAAACTCCAGACTGCTGACATAGAAGAAATAAAGGTAGGTTCGAAAAAAGGAGTTAAATTGAGATTAATTAAATCCATAATAACGTATGTTGTGTTCTTTCTTCCTGTGGCTATTGTGCATTGCCCCTTCAGGACCCAGAAATTTTGGAAGGGATGAGTAGGAAACTGTCTAAAGTGACAGACTTAAGGAGGAGATCCTGACTTTTGTGTTTCCTTTAATCCCTCATGTTGCTGTTGGCAGCTGGTGGCATCTTTTCCTTCTGTGCTGTATCTAATGTCACCCTTGGACATTCCTCTCCATTCCCAGGTTCTTGCAATACACATCAGTGGCTGCAGCTGCCTTGTACCTTCCCTCAAGCCTAGCAGCCCTCCTTGAGAGGATGAGGCACTTTGTGAGCTTCTCACAGTTCCTTTGAACTCAGCTGAGAATATTTGATCAAGAAATTTGTCACAAATGTTATTAGGCATTGCTCCTTCAAGGTTATGGTCTTGCTCTCTGAAGGATCAAGATACTTAGAAATTCTCTTTTCTCAAAGCTTTTAGGATTCCTCTCTGTTTCCATAACCATAGGCATAAAAGTTTTGAATCTGCTCTTTGAAAAAATGTGGAGATTGTTAGAGTGTGGGCTGCAGTATTGCCACAGACTGCCATTAGTCTGCTGTCTTGCAGTTTATGTCTGTCTAATGGGAATCCTAAAGGCTTCTTTCTTCCAGTGTTTATGCATGACTTTTTTGTTTTTTGACAGAGTGGAAAGCTAAGCAGAGAGCTTGATTTAGTAAGCCACCATGTGAGAACACGGCTGGATGAACTAAAAAGACAAGAGGTAGCAAGATTAAGAATGTTAATTAAAGCTAAAATGGATTCTGTTCAAGGTAAGAGTACAGAATTTATTTAGGTGAGTTAACAGATGGAATTGTGTTAGAGAAATGTCAAAGTCCAGCAGCTGTGCATTGTTTGTTGTCACCAGTAATGACTAAACTGAGAGTGAGTGTCCTTTCTGAGCTGGCCTGGAGCCATTAAAGACCTGTCTCTATAGGAAACTGGGGAGAAGAGAAAAGCCATCTCTGTTTTATAAATAAGTGAACTTGTTTGTGTCAGTGGATTTTTCAGATACTTCTACCTCTTATTTTTAACCTCTTATTTTTGTAATGCATCAGTTCATAGATTACTCACAGAGAACCAGTAACATAGCAGGACTGTGTTTAAGAGAAAAACCATGACACAGTATTTCATATCCTTAGGGGGTAGAAAATGAATTTTTTTGGTCAGTATTTTATTGTTTTAAAGATGTTTGCAAGTTTTCAAGGGGGATCCCAAGAAATTGAATACATAATGCATCAAATAAAATACTCCTAGAATAAGGATCTGTCTTGCAGGCTAAGCTAATTTAGATGTGGCAAAAAATGTTTATGGGGATGTTGTTCCTGTTGCAGACAAGCAGTCCGGTGACATCATGGTGGCATTCACAGCTAGGTGACAGCAGCTAATGATACCTGGGTGTGTACATGGTTGTTTTAGGTATTGTGAAGTTTAATGGACTGATTACTTCTACCCCTCTCTGCCTTCATAAATCAATAGTAACTATCAGTGTGTGCTTTAGAAAAAGAAATCCCCCCACCACCTCAGGTCTTACAGTGTAAATGTGAGATCTTACATTTGGGAACAGATTATTGCAGTTCAGAATATTCAGATGAGTACTAAGATGTAAAAACACTTAGCAGATTTATAGTCAGCTTTGCCCATGAGTGCTTCATATCATATATGAGTATAGCCAGATTACCTATAAAATACAGCTGCCTTTACACACCTAGAAAACATCTTGGAATATGCACAAAGAGCATTAAAATAGCAGCAGGCAGAGTGGTTTGATTTCCTTTTATTTGCTCTTGTAATCTTTTCCCTATAACACCACTTAGTATCTTAGTCTTCTGTCTGATCTGCAAAAAGAAAAAAAAAAGGCAGATAGACCCCTCCTCTTTTCTTTCCTCTCAGCTGGATCAGGTTTAAAAAACTCCAGACAACTAGATCTGAGATTATATTCAGCATATATTCAGTCCTCATCCAGATGTGTTTTAAACATTTTCAACAAGATCCTGCTTGACTGATCAGTACAGGCCAGAACAATGTTAGGAGTTGAGTCTCAGATCATACAGTAATGTTGCAAGTAAATAGTGTCAAATAGAATTAATCTTTTCCCCTAAATGTAAGAAATGGAGAAAAATGGCTTTGGGGCTGGTGTTTATAGTGTTTGTTGTTTTTTCTTAAGTCTGTTACTACACTTCTGAAAATGTTTCAAACACAGAGAAAGGCACATATATTTAAACAGGAATTATGATCTCACCAGGGAGGAATGATGGCTGAAATCTGCCCTAGCCAGTGTTTGCTGTTTTGTGTTAATACAAACACAGCATTGATTGGAAAGCAGATAGTTTGTGAAAGAACTGTATATTCAAAAATGTGTTTTCCAATTTTTTTTAAACAAATAAAATATTCTTTGCTAAGCCACTAGTAACAGCTTGTCACAACTGTTGTATTTAACTTATAAGCATAAGAGAGCAGCATTAGTGTTCAGAGACCATGGTAACAGCTAGAAAAGCTGTGGTAGAAATGTGTGTAGTCTTAGTGCATTGTGTGGTGATATTGGTGGGTATCACTCCTGTCACAAGGAAGAGAAAATGTTTCCAGCTTTTACACACAAGACCTGACTCTCTACTGTCTTGCACTTTTTTTTTTTTCCTACAAATGAAGTTTAAATATCTGCTTACTTGATTTGATACAATTTTATACCATATTGTACATAAATCTTTGGCCAGATGTGTGTCATTTGCAAAACGTCCAGGGCAGTCCCCATGCAGGAAAAATATGCAGGTTGTAAGCTTAGGTAGAGCACAATGTCAACTATCTCATTTATATAAAAGAGAATAAAATACTTTTTTTTAGTTTGTAAAGCTCAAATTGATCATACTTTCTCTTGCTGAAACAGAATCTGTAATTTGTGTATGTAAAATGATTGGGTGCAATGCAGCACTGACCCATCAGAAGGAATGTAGTGCTATCAAGTTTGCCATCAAACTTGATGGCACTACATCAAGTTTCTAGGAATATAGTGCCATCAAATTGCCATCCAGTTTGTCAACCTGCTCCAGGAAAAGCAACTTTAGAAATGTTACTGTAGTTTCCTCAGGTACTTGCAAGGCATAAGCTCCCCTATGAAAGACTTACTGATTTTTCTGGGTTTCAAATTTATTTTAATATTTTACATGTACACCTTGTTCTTCCAGACACTGGTATAGACCATCAAGCTCTCCTTAAGCAGTTTGAGCACCTGAACCATCAGAATCCTGACACCTTTGAACCTAAAGACTTGGATATGCTGATCAAAGCAGTGAGTGCCAGATATGAACTGCTGTGGGGATTGGGGTTTTAATTATTATGCTTTTTACCTCTGGTAAGGGGAAGTCCTTTCCTATATACCATATTTTATAAATGGAGTTTCTATGGACATGCAGTTTTCATTTTCAGAGAAAAATCAGTTGTCTCCATGCACACTTGAAAACTGTTGCCAGTGTGCGTGATGCAAAAAAGTCCATAAATTTTGGGATGTCACCTTAGCAGGACTTAATGTTGATATGCTAATGCAAGCAACTTTGGGAATAAACCACACCTTTCTGAGAGCCTTTAAATTAAATACAGGTGAGATAGGGATGCATTTTTCCCAAGTGGTATTTTTCTGATTTCTGTTCCTAAATGATATAGGACTCTCACAGAATTATTTAAATAATAATCCCTAGCCTAGCCATATGAATTTTGGGATCTCATATATACATCAAGCTGCAAAACCACAGCAGAGTAGAATTTGAGATAGCAATATTAGAAATTGCTTATACTGGGCATATCATTCAGTGTCTGTTCAACAGATTCAGTATCAGTCACAGGTGTATGGGGTTTATTCAGGGGATGCAGTTAAGCTGGGCAGGGCATGGTTTTTTTCAACTGCTAGAGAAAAATAGACTTCCCAGGGGGAAAAATGTCTCAGATATACTTTAGAGAGCACTGCATGTCTGACATGAGAATTTGGACAGTTTTTAATACTTTCAAAACAAATTGAAAGATAAAATCTTCTAAAGGTAAAAAAATTAAACAGAAATTATCTCAATTTTCTGTTGAATTATTTTTTATAGAGATGTTACAATTCTTCTAAACATTTCTGAACATCTCTTCTGGGAAAATTCTGGTTGGCCTGGAGAAGCATACCCTTAACAGGGCAGTTCTTTCTTATTACATAATTTATTGTTTTGGCTTCTCATTTCTTAACCAAGATACTGACAGGGTGTAAATGGATACTTAAGGGGGTCTTAGCTTTGGAATTGATTTTTAAAACATACAGTGAATCTGAAAAGTAAAATGTAAATAATGGAGAGACAGTATCAGGTGTAAACATGTTACTTTGAAAAGCACTACCAAAACATCCTTTAATACTTTGGCCTGTATGAAGATGACACAGCTTTAAACTCTGTACAAGAACTTGTCAGAAATTCTCCTCTCATACCCTTTCTCTCCATTTAATTGTTTGGGGCTTTTTAATTTAATCTGTATTAAGCTGCTGCAAACTAAGTCCAATTATTAATGAAAGCACTTTGGTCATTCAACTGTAGGATAAACTACAAATGTTCTTATTCTGAAATGATCAAGGAGTTAATGGTACTGTTAGTGTAGGACTTGATTAACTTGAGTTCATTTATTACTCACTGATGAGAACGGACACCTTGAAGTCTTCTTCCAGCACCATGTAATTGCAAAAATTGTCCAACAGATGAACCATTAGAAATTAATTTCTGTGAAAATGACTGAGGGAGGAGAGATGTTTCTGCATCACTGTCATGTGAAAGGAACCCCCAGCCAGTCTGCCCTGAATGGCAGCATGGCCAGCCTTGCCCACGGATCTGAACAATACAGTGGTTTTAATGGCAGATTATGTTACATAATCATCTGTCTGCATATATCCCTATTTTTAGGCTACAAGTGACCTGGAAAACTACGATAAGACTCGCCATGAGGAGTTTAAGAAATACGAGATGATGAAAGAACACGAAAGGAGAGAGTATTTAAAAACACTGGATGAAGAAAAGAGGAAGAGAGAAGAATCCAAATTTGAGGAGATGAAGAAAAAACATGGAGATCACCCTAAAGTTCACCATCCTGTAAGGCCTGTTCTTACTTGGCTAAATGTGAGCTTTCCTTTCCAGAAAGAAAGAGCTAATACACAGAAGGGTGTATTTGGTTTGTTCTCATAATTTGCCTCCTCTTACTGACATGGGCACACTGCTGAGAGCATGACAAAGCCCACTGTATAAGCTCCCATTCTTTCTGGACAGATGTGTTATTTCCTGCCAGAATTCTTACAAAGACACAAATTCATAAGGTAGAAGTTAGAACAGTATTCAAAACTGTAGGGATGCCTGCATGGTATGCCTGGCCTGCAAGGAACTGCATCACAGTGCCATTTGCTCTAGGAAAGGCAAAATAATTCAGCTCCCTTCAGCTATTGTTTCTGGATGGGGCTGTGTGGCCATGACTGATTATTACAGGTGTTCCTTTCCACAAAATATGCATTTCCTTTACACTCCCTCTTTCCTTGGGCCTTTCTGTCTAATGAAAGTATTAGACTTGACCAAAAGGGAAGGAAAGAAAATGCCACTGATTCCACTTGCCACATGACTAATGAGCAAATAAAGCAAGCCTTTCTGAGAAACGATAATGCAAAGGTAATGCAGGGAAATTGCACTAAATTGTCTTTTGAATAGTTTTTCTTTGTAACCAATCTATAGGGAAGCAAAGATCAACTGAAAGAGGTGTGGGAAGAAGCAGATGGACTAGATCCTAATGAATTTGACCCCAAAACATTTTTCAAATTGCACGGTAAGAGGTTTAGTTGTAATCTAATGAACAAGTGAAGTGACTTTATTACATTCTGCTGAGGAAAAGTTTGTCATATGTTAGGATGAAGTTTTGCACCTCAAGCAACTTTGGTAAATCTGAATAGTACAGAGGAGAAAATATTTGTTACTGTTTGTAAATTTTGTGCAATGTTTTAAATGGAGTTTATAAACATTCAGAGTTTTGTTGAACTACTCTTAAAATCATACAGGCAAAACCCAGTAGGGATTCCTTAGGGAAGTATGGGTACTTAGAGGGCTGTCCATATCTATACCTTTGCTTGTACAGTATGTACTGGGAAGAAATCCCCAGAGATTTGTGTAGGAGCAAAACCTGCTCCCTCATCATCTCTGCAGATAATTACCAGATGCCCCTAATCTTTGGAGTGGTCGTAGAAGAGCCAAGGCTCTTCAGAAGTTGCAATATTCCCTTGATAAAACAAAACCCTTCTAATCCTGCTTCTAGATTTCTGAGGAGTGGGCAGCTAGAAACAATAAGCAGTAGCAGAGATAAGGATGCATCTCAGTGAGCACCTTGCTTTACATCTGATGATGTCACCAAGAAACTTCATGTTCTGATATTAAATGATTCATCATAAAATGCCCCTAAGTAGATCCTGCCTGGTGCTAGGCTGCAAAGGGTTGAACAGTACACAGAATTTGACTAATCTCAAAGATGATGATTCAGATAAAGAAAAGTGTTCTAGTTTGAGCCTAAACTTTTATCTCAGTTTATAACTTAGATAATAAGCATGTATTACAGAATCATAGGACGGTTTGGGTCTGAAGGGACCTTAATGATCATCTAGTTATAGTTACTAAATCTTCTCTCTTCTTTCTAGAAAGAGATTTTGAAAGACAGCTTTCTGAAGTTTTTTAGTAACTTGTTTGTGCAAAACCTACCACAACAGAAATAGCTGAAATCACCTGTTGCCTTAGAGCTTAGTATATAGAAAACTTTGAAGCAATTACACAAAAATACTGGATAATAATTTGCAGTGGATATTTTCTTTTAATTTCAGAGGTAGTGTAACAGTATTCAGAGCACAATACAGGATAAAAGATGGATCATGAATTATGAAGTATTCTCTCTGCATTTGTCATGAAAAGTCATCTCACACGTATCTCAACTGCTGCATGTTTATATAGATTTTCATGTATTTTTTTTAAGTTTTTAAGGAGTCATATTGTCAGTTAAAGTTTTTCTACAGAATCTTGCTGCTTGCCCCTGAGTCTAATTACAAATTTAGTGGTTAAATGGGGACAACTTGTTCTCAGCAATATTTTTTGGCAGTTGCAGTCTGCGCAATCCTGCGGTGACCTATTTCAGTTTGCTAACCTAAGAAGTAGAGAGATTGCTCCAGACTTGTCCAACCAACCAAAAGTGACACTCCAGCCAATGCCTGCTAAACACCTAAACAGTAGAAACAACCTTTGTAACCAGCTTCTTGTTAAATGTGTACACTGATCTTTACTTAACTCTTGGAGATCTATTACGGGTATGACTTTCTATATGTACTCAACTTGTATTTTTAAAACTTCTTTTTATAGATGTCAATAATGATGGTTTCCTGGATGAGCAAGAATTAGAAGCTCTGTTTACTAAAGAGGTAAAAAAAATATTCAGAATCTTAATTTGTATCAGTAAACAGGGATGTCTGTTTTTCCCAAGTATATTTGGGGACTTTGGACTACAAAATAGAGTATTCATGCCAAGTTTCATGCATCCTTAATATTTCTACAAAAGTGTAAAACCTATCATCAGGCAAAATAAAGTAGTTGAAGCATTGGAGTCAGACCTCAGAAATCTAGTGCTCATGGATCTTTCTGCCCCAGGCTTGCTGGAGATTCTACAACTACTCTGCAGGATAGGTATTACCTGTGTAAATTGCAACGTAGAGACCTGCTCTCCCTAGATGCAGCCTGATAAAGGTTCTGAAGCTTGGCACCTCTGCTCAATCAGTGTTTATCAACAACTGATGAGAAAAAGAGTCACACTTGTGTGCCTTGGCTCAGGGACAGCCCTGTGGAAGTGTCTACGGAAATTTAATCTATTTTATGTCTGGCTAGTTTGAAGCACATGTACATCTAATAGACATGTTCTTAGTTTCTGTAAGCCTTGGTTTGTTGTCTGAAAATTTAACTCTGGTACAATAATTTGCCATAATCTCCTTCACTACAATGAAGACACAGTGCAGGTTTTTTTGACAGATGTCTCACTGTTTTATAGTTTTGTACTGTAAAAACTAATAGTCTGGAGCCTTAAAATTACCTGTGGCTGGGCAAGTGAAGCTCAATGCCTGAGAAAGCCAAGTAGAAGCACATAAGCATGAACTCTTCAGAAAGACATTGTGCAAGAAGAGAAGTGAACCATTAAATTTGGCCCTGAATTTGTCCTGTGATACCCTGAATGCTTACGGGGTCAGCTGCATGCCCTGGTGAAAAAGCCACTCTCTCCCATTCCAGAAACCACGTGGAACCTCTGCCTGCTTTCAATCAAATGTAGGAGCAGACTGTGCACACTGAGGTCAACTTGACTGTGACATCCACAGCACTGAATTGTAACAGACCACATGAATTAACTGAAAACTTCATTCTTAGGAAAGAAAGGCTCACTTGTTGCTTAAATACTGTGCTGAAAGAGGAAAATTGCACACACAGAGAACATCTCACACCACTTTTCCAGATATGCTCTGCCATGTGAATGGGCAGCCTTTTCTTCAAACTAACATGTACTAATTTTAAATTTCAGTTAGAAAAAGTTTATGATCCCAAGAATGAAGAGGATGACATGGTTGAAATGGAAGAAGAAAGGCTGAGAATGAGAGAACATGTAATGAATGAGGTGGGGGCTGATTCCCTTCTGTGTTCAAAAAATACAGTTCTCCTAACATGAAGTGTTGTCCAAGTGCAGCAGAAAGGGATGGCCTGTCACACTGAGAGCTGCTTGTGCTGGGATTATGCCAAGTTACAGTTCTCAAGCCCTGTCCCTGTATTCTGATGTAATGCCTGCTGACTAGTTTTTATTTAAGGAGTTCCAGTTCTATAGCCTTGGTTGTTTGTAGATACTGAGATTCAATAGAAATTCCTTGTGAGTTGTGTGTCAGACAAGGAAGACTCTAAATGTGCTTTGGCACTTGGCAGATGGGTAAGATTTAGGTGTGAGAAGAGGGAGTAGAGCAATGTCTTTTTTCATATAGCTCAGCTTTGTCCTTTTAAAAAGGAGGCTCAGACCTCTGTTATCACCTGTGAGAGTGAAAACCTTCACTGGCTCTGATGGGTTTTCAGCTCTAGAGACACAGGAATGGAAAGGGGTGTTTTGAACCACTGTGTTTTCCACCCATATTTCTGTATTCAACTGTATTCCTTAAACTTGAGGAACAGAGCAAGCCTGGTCATCTATTAGTCATAAAGGGAAGCATTTCCTCCCTTCCCCTTAAAGGATTCCAACACAATTCAGTTGGGTGGGATTTTTGTTTTTCAAAACCTCCCCCTCCAACGGTGGAGATAATTTTGTAACTGTGAGTCAGAGTAGTTACCAGAAAGCTACAAAACATTTTTCTCAAAAAAAAAAAAAATCATACATTCCACTATTAGTGTTTGGACTGTGAGCACAAGTGTTTCCAATAAAGCCAGTGAATTTTGAAGTAAAATGTCAGGATTTACTTTGTAGTTGTATTTTTGTTAAGATACATAAGTTTGTGAGAGGAGTTTTCAGAAAATGCTGTGGGCACTCCCTTGAAAATGGGACATAAAAAAATTGAAAATTGTTATATTTGATTGATGAAATAAAAACATTGGCTCCTCCAAAACCTGTCCTTTAGCTTGAGCTTAATTTTTTGCTTCAAATAGGTTGACATCAACAAGGACCGGCTAGTGACTCTGGAAGAGTTCCTGCGAGCTACAGAGAAAAAGGAATTTTTGGAGCCAGATAGCTGGGAGGTAATGAAAATGTGTTCCAAGTACAACATGCAGCACCATTACCCGCACTTGGAGCAGGAAACCAAACGGCATGGCTGTGACCTTTGGTTTTTTTCAGCTCTGCTTTGGTATGTGTGTCGTTAAGCCCCTCAGCTGAAGGTAGCATTCAACTGCCTAAATGTAATGCAGATGTGAATTCCACAAACGGAAAAGGTCTGGCGCCACCCCGGGGATTCGGGAAGAGCTTTTCACACGTGCTTTTCAAATGGAAATGGACATTTTGTTTATGAATCACTTCAAAGGGAAGATAAGAGCTCAGTTGGAAGAAAGACAATATTTTTCTTCTACATCTAAATCCCTAGTTGAGCTTTGTTGAGAAAATAGCTGAAAAATGACTGTTTTGCTGTTTTCATTGAGTGTACACGGTGTCATGTCTATTTTGTTCTGAGGGTTTTTTAGTGAACTGTGCAAGAATTTCAGTAAGAAAATAATAAAAAATACGCATGCTTTCCTGGCTAAGTATTCATGCTTGTATGTATTTTCTTGCAGACATTAGATCAGCAGCAGCTCTTTACTGAGGATGAGCTCAAGGAATTTGAAAATCACATTTCCCAGCAGGAAGATGAACTTAGAAAGAAGGCAGAAGAACTTCAGAAACAGAAGGAAGAGCTACAGAGACAGCATGATCAGCTTCAGGCTCAGAAACAAGAGCTTCAGCAGGTACATGTGTGAGGACAGCATATATCTGTTTCATATATCTGTTTTCCTCTTTTCTCTGTCCTTGTGAGTGTAATGGCTCTTCACAATTCCCAGCTCTGGAGATTAACCATGATTTCTCATATGAGTCCCAGCTAAATTCTAAACTAATGGCACCACAGCATAACATAGCCTGGTGCTCTGAATTAAAGCAACCCAGCACTATACCCACTAAGAAAGACCTTACATAACTGCAAAATTTGGTTTAGGTGTATTCATTTATGTCACAGCAGAGAAAGCTGGCAAATTCAAATTTTTCAGCTGTTGTATTTTATTTTTCACCAGGTTGTAAAACAGATGGAACAAAAGAAACTACAGCAAGGAAATCCTCCTGCAGGACCCGGTGGAGAACTGAAAATCCAACCCCGTATGTGTCTTCCTGTGTAATACACAAACTTGAATATAAGATTTGCAATGTAAAAGTCATTACCTCCATATTTTCTGTCAAAACTATTAACTTAATGCAGCTTTAATGACCTGGAGAGAGGTTTACTAACCTGTTTTTCAGAGGGAAGTAAGTACTAAGTACTCCTGAAATCTCACTGCTTTTAAGTCCACAGGAAGAAACTAGAATCCTAACAGAAGGCACCCAATGGGCAGAGAAGGAGGATTGTGTTGTATTAGCCTAAAATACTGAAATCTAGAGCATCCAGGGAAGAACAGGGACATACAAAAGACAAGGTCCCATGATCTATGGCTGCATTGCAGTCTCAGGCTGCAGAAAAAATCAAAGCATTTAAAATCCTCAGTGGCCAATTTACCAGCAATTGGATGTAGCACGACAGAAGAAGTTAGCCTTGGGCAGTATGCATGACCAAGTGCTTCAACACCCTCAGGAGAAGGTAGTGGCATAATAAATCACTGCATTTCATCACTGGTGGCAGCAAAAGCACTTCTTATCCATGGCAGATTGCCCAGGTTTCCTTTGTGCTTTAAGGGGGCTCTGCTGCCCCATGCATCCCCATGCAGCCTTTTCTTGAAGGTTGAAACTATGCTGGCTTTATTGGCTTCCATGTTCATGTGTTGACATGATCAGTGAAGCTCAAGAAGTTCTTGACATTGATCTCAAATACAAGCTTCAGGTCTATCTAGGCAGCCTTATGAGTACTAGGAGCTCTTAACTGCTCCTGCAGGGCCAACAGTGGGATTTCAAACCTCAGGAGCTCTTTTCAGTGATTACAGCTTACCTTGTTGGGTACCCTGAAATTCTGCCCACTCAGTTCTGTGAAGGGAAGTGATGAGATTTCAGAACCTATTTAATTCTGCCTTTTTTTTTGCTTTGAAACTGCCTGTAGGTAACTTCATTTTATGATCCTTCATTCCAAAAGCCCAAATTCCCCTCACCTTCAGTAAAACCATCCAGTGTAATTGCAGATGATACATCTTTCAGTACTGGCAGTATTGTAGCAGATACTGTTCTTAACACACATATTCTTTTATGTAAAATCATTCTGTAAAGTCATTTAATTAGGTGTCATTTTATTAGCCAGAACTCATTCACTGGATAACTGAGGATGTCCAAGTAGACACTACTTTAAATCTGTAGGCCACTGGAGCTACTAACAGTAAGGAAAAAAAATCCAGAAAGGGAGCTACACGTTCTGAAATCTTGATCAAACTCTGAAAATTAGTATTACTCAAATGTAGGCAAAAGGAGAACGTTGTAAGTACTGATGCAGTGAGGAGTAACATACAGGAGCACATTGTTAATTATTTCTTTTTCAAGCTTCCCATATTGGGATTAAAGGTCTCATAAAAAATGATTTATTTCAGAAAGAACTGTGTGTTATGTGAGAATATTTCACAGAAAGCAGAAACAATTTGTAATTTTAGAGTGTAATCTAATCACTGACTAATAGTGCAGACTGTTGGGTCTCAATCCCAATTCATTCTTAGGCACAGAAAACTCTCGATCCCACTTACAAACCAGAAAAGAGAAGGTTTTGTTTGAGTGTCCCTATGCTAGAAACCTTCATTTAGAGAATTTTCAATTTGGGCCCAGTTTACTGAGAAGTTACAAAGGGTTCTCTCCTTGTTTTTTTCCAGCTGCTGAACACAAAGCTGCCGATGCACCACAACACCCAGCAGGAGGAGATCAGCCTTTACCACCAGGACACGTCCAAGAACCAGCTGTCAGAACTGATCAAGTTCACCCTTAACCACTTGTGCCTCAACTTTATAGCATCTTTATTATTTGGGGTGGGAGGGGTTGGGGGGGGGACAGGAAATCAGAGTGAAACATGAACTTTCTCCCTCAGACTGTAAAATCATCAGGAATGTTAGAGATGAAGTATCAGTCAGATTTGATTTTTAAGTTAAATGAATTTTCTCTCAAATCCATTGGTAAGAAACACAAGGGGATCATATAGAGGCTATAATAGAAAAGGAAAATAAGGAAACCATTAATACTAAAGGTTTTTATGGCCAGGGGACTGAGCTGTTGAACTCTCCCCTCACAAAAAAGGGGGGGAGATGTCTGCCATTCTGTGTTTAGGCATGGATCAGGATCTTCTCAGAGAGGAAACAGGGAACAGGCCTGGATATTCAGTTAGGTCTAGTTTGATGTAGAAACTTTCCAGAAATGCTGAAAAGCAAAAGATGGGGAAACAAAGACCATAGATAAAGGCCTATTTCCAGCACTACCAAACCCTTTCTTCTTTGAGACCAAATAAAAATGAAATCTCTTAATCACAGAAAATTTGCACTTTCTAAAATTTAAACACAGCAAAGAATTATGTGGAACAGTGAATATTTTTCATGTTTACAGAAACCTAAGAATTTCACTGAAAGCCTTCAAAAGGAATACTGTGCTTGTGTACTGATCTGAACCGTCCTCCTTGTTGAGATGAATTCTGTGTAGCAGTTGAAAGCTCAACTGGCCCTTGGGACAGCACTTTTGTCCCCATTTCTTTCATCAGATGCCAGCTGATCTCAAAATTTTGCATGTTATTAAGTAAGCTTTTTATGTTGATGGAAATATTGTGCAAAACAGAACAAGACTCAGTCTTTTTCTGTGCAATTGTCCTACCTCCTACAATAAAACCAGATTTTTCAAAGTGCACCATGTGCTTTAGAGAGCTCTTCTCAGACATGAATCTGGGATTTGTTGAGGGTCTCACTGTTGACTCTTATGAGTCTTTCAGCAGTTGGTCTAAGATTATGAAGTGTCCTAAGACAGGGTGCTACTTGATTGTATTATTGAACCAGGATAGGTCCCTAGTATTGCAAGCCAAGATTTTACAAGGGTAAGTTGATTTTCATGTCAGTTTTATTCTAATGCTGAAAAGTTGTGCCAGTGTCCCTGCTTCTCATTCATTTCAAACTGAAACTATCCTAAAGTGTAAACCCCGTGTGGATTTCCTTGTTTGCTTGGGTTTTTGTGGTTGTTTTTTAGTTTGTTTTGTTTTTTAAACGTGGATTGTTCTGATTGTATAATGCTGGCTTTGAACAGATACACACACCTCTGCTAGCATCCTTTACATTTCCTTCCTGTTCTGTGGCTAACTGCTGACAATGGCATTAAAAGAGATATTTTGGGGCTCGAGCAAAGAAACACAAGCATGCCTCTGTTAGAGAAAGATGTTCTTTTCAGAATAAGACTTGAGTATTTTAGGCAAACCCAAAAAACCAGGGGGCAATTGCTGACATTTTGTTTTGACATTTGGGAAATTTCTCACTCTGAAGAACTTTGGTTGATGGAAGCACATCAACCTTCCATGCTCAAGGCTTCTTTCACCAGACCTGGGCATATTCATGTTCTCCACACAAGGCAGCAGAACTCAGTGCCAGAACAGATTAGTTTTCCTTATCTATTTTATCCTGTTGTCATGTTGCATTTCCTTCATTTATACCACTCAATTTGACTTATTTCACCATTTCTTTTTGTTCATTATGCAAGTAGATGACATTTTTCATTTGCAAAACCAATGTCTCCACTGTTTGTAATTTCTATGCAATTCTAAAACAGTTTGATTTTGTCTTTGTCTGGAGGCTAAAATATCTTTCCACAGCCTCATCTGTCTGCAGAGAGGCCCAGACATAGTTACAGCTACATGAACTTTTGCTGGGCACAGCCCTGGCTTTGGGGTTGTGGCCTGATAATGGGTAACAGGGTGAGGAGGGAAACAAAGGGAATTATTCAAATGTCATGGTAAAGGTGAGGGGAAATCTTACTGTGTTTTCCCCATCTCACATGAAAGTTCACAGAGGACAAGTGATACAGCCACAGATGTCTGTAGAGATTCAAGGACTGAAACCTTTGGTGTGAAGGCATTTCTACCATACAAATCATTCCTTCAGGCTACTTGTGCCTCCTAAGATGCCATTAAATGTCATGATGGCTTTGTAATGTAATGCTCCAGCTTCAGTTCAGAGGCTTGCAGCCTCTTACATTTGATTGTAAGGTCCTGACTCTGCTCTTGGCAATTGTCCCCCTTATCCCATTTACTTGGAAACATCCAGAGTTTTGTAAAGAATTGTTGTAACTTGGGAAGTAGAAAGCTATAACCACAGAGAAATAAGGGACTGGAATATCATGGGCACAAGTGCTTATGTGTGTATTCTGCTTTTCATTTAGGAGGTGATTACAACAAAACTGTATCTAACTTTATACAGACACCAGTTCCACCACAAAGATGCAGAGACTCAGTTTTGTACTTGGCTGGGATTTTGGTAGGAGGATGAAGGGGTAAAATTTGGTTAATGTTGTACAAATTCATATCTCTGGTGCAATATATGTAAAAAAAAAAAAAGCCCCACTCTGTACTTTGTATAGATTAGTTTTTAACTGGATTAAACTGAAACTCAGCACAGTGACAGAGGTTTAGTGTTTTATTTTTAGTGGGTGGGCAAGAGCTGGGTTTGTGTTCATAGAATCAGAGTGGCCTGGGTTGGAAGGGACCTTAAAGTTCATCTCATTCCAAGCTCCTGCCATGGGCAGGGACACCTCCCACTATCCCAGGTTGCTCAGAGCCCCATCCAGCCTGGCCTTGAACACTGCCAGGGATGGGGCATCCACAGCTTCTCTGGGCAACCTGTGCCAGTGCCTCACCACCCTCACAGTAAAGAATTCTTCTTAATATCTAATATCTAACCTAATATGTAATCTAATCCTGCCCTCTTTAGTTTGAAGCCATTTCCCCTTGTCCTGCCACTACTCATCCTTATAAAAGTCTCTCCTTATCTTTCTCACAGGCTCCCCTCAGGCAGTGAAAGGCCACAATTAGGTCACCCTGAAACCTCCTTAGGAGTCCTTCCTGTTTTCCCTCCACTTCTTGCCTTCTAGAAAGATGTGAATTTAAAATAAGATGTAAGAGATCTTGTGTTCTTCCCTGGCACCAGCTGTCTCACTGCAGTAGCTATTCACTAATTAGGTACTCAAATGCTCAATTTTTTATATTCATAAAAATACAAACCAAACTAATTAAAATCCTACTGTGCCACAGCATTACAAACTCTTTAACACCACCCCAAACTTCCCTGCATTGTTCACATGCCAAACACACACTCCAGAGAAGGTGAAGCACCCATGGGCTTAGTAATACATTCTTCTATAGGTAGCATTCTGCACCTAGATTTTGCATTCCTGCTCAGATGTTGGCTACCTCAGGATGTGAGAATGGCTGGGACAAGGTGTCTCTTGACATCCACATGATGTGATGCCATATCCAGCCACATTAGAATTTTCCAAATCATGAATTTATCTGGATTAGGAAAAATATTATGTATGGTAGGGTTTTGTAATGAAATGAAGCTTTGAACTAGGGCTTGTCCTTTGGTGATTTATGCAAAAGTAAGCAGCAGATGCCAAGAGCTGTCCCTAAGGTTGGTCCCAGTTGTACCAAGGCTGTGAAATGAGAGTTCCATCTGAAAACACCAACACTGACTATAGTTTAGATAAAAATGAATTATTTTTACATAATGAGAAAGGAGGGAGTGAGTTTGAGTCCTATCATTTATGCATCCACAGACAGCAAATATCAAAACCATCTACAGTAACCCTAATGTTACCTAATGCCTTAAAAGCTACACTTGCCAGAATCAGATTACATCCAATAGTAACAATTTTTAGAATTATACTATCTAAAAAACTTTGCTAGATAACACCCTACCTACTTGCTTATGTGCTAAAGTACAATATCAGTGAGGGAAAATCATTTTTCAGAGATCATGTCTAAAGCTGGTGTATTTTTCAGTGACAAAGGCAGGGATAGAGCAGCACACCAGAACTGACCTTTCCATTCTTTGCCCCTTTTCCATCAGTTCAAGCAGCTGTTAGTCTGAGTGACTGCTCAGCAGTTGTTGCTCAGTCCCCGTGCAAACAATTTCTATTTACTCAAACGTGTATTTCCTTAAACACATAACAGCTCACAGCTGGTCTCCCCCAAGAAAGTGCCCACAGAGCCATTTCTGTGTTAAAGAAGGTGCCAGGGCATACAGTGCACAGTTTCCCCTCCACTATCTCATTCCACACCCTCTCTCACTATCTGATCGCTGCTGTTAATAATGCACCGAGAAGAGGGCTTCCATCTCTGTGCTCCCTGTCACCGGGGACGTGGCAGAAAGCGGGATGGAGGCACAGGCAGCCTGTGCTCATTCCAGCCTATCCCTCTCCACAAAAGCACCGAGGAGAAGAGGATGAGCTGCTCAGCCGTGGAGCCGAGCCCTCAGCGAGCCGCTGTGGCCGCGATTCCCGGAGTCAGGAAGGCAGCGCTCGCTGCAGCAGTCCTGAGGGGAGCCCGGCCCCGGGGGGAGCCCGGCCCCGGGGGGAGCCCGGCCCCGGGGGGAGCCCGGCCCCGGGGGGAGCCCGGCCCCGGGGGGAGCCCGGCCCCGGGGGGAGCCCGGCCCCGGGGGGAGCCCGGCCCCGGGGGGAGCCCGGCCCCGGGGGGAGCCCGGCCCCGGGGGGAGCCCGGCCCCGGGGGGAGCCCGGCCCCGGGGGGAGCCCGGCCCCGGGGGGAGCCCGGCCCCGGGGGGAGCCCGGCCCCGGGGGGAGCCCGGCCCCGGGGGGAGCCCGGCCCCGGGGGGAGCCCGGCCCCGGGGGGAGCCCGGCCCCGGGGGGAGCCCGGCCCCGGGGGGAGCCCGGCCCCGGGGGGAGCCCGGCCCCGGGGGGAGCCCGGCCCCGGGGGGAGCCCGGCCCCGGGGGGAGCCCGGCCCCGGGGGGAGCCCGGCCCCNCTGAGGGGAGCGCGGCCCCGAGGGGAGCCCGGCCCCGGGGGGAGCCCGGCCCCCCAGGCTGCGCAGCCCTGAGGGGAGCGCGGCCCCGAGGGGAGCGCGGCCCCTGCCGCGCCTTTAGCAGCGCAGGGACGTGAGCCAGCTGTGCCGCAGCCCAGCAGGATTGCTCAGCTCACCCACACTATTCCCGCACTAGAGGGAGTCTCAAGACCAGGATTGCTGAGCCCTCTCCGGAGATAATTTAGAAGCAGAGTGGTGGCACAGTAAAACAGGATGTTGGAAACGGAATGATCCCTCAAAAGCCAAACAACAGCAGCTGCCGTGTTTCAAAAGGGCTTTTGTTTTTTCCTTCTACAGTAGGCAGTGCTTACATTATAATGTTTCCTTTTGAAAGAGACCCTGAAAGTGCAAATGAGCACTAAGCTAATGATATTCTTCCTTAATAGGCACCTCTGTACCAGGCTTCATCTCCGAGTGCAGTACACCACAACTGGAGAACAACATGAGTATTAGTTGCTATTTAAAACCCCAAGATACTGACCATGAAAAGCTACTGTTTACATTTACACCTTGAAAACACAGTCCTAGAGTAGGATCCTACATATTAGTGAAACAAAAAAGGCAACACCTGTACTGTTTCTGGAGGAAACAAGATTATGCAGGCACCAGCTCATGGTCACTCCTGAATCTGCTCAAGAAATAGCTTCTTTGGAGGCAGATGCAAGTTGTTGTCTTTCCCCTCAGGAGTTCTAAAGGTAAAAATTGCATATATTAAAGCCATCTTAGGGGTGCTGCTTCACTTGGTCTCTGAAGCTCCCAGAGAAGTGTGATCAACAATGAACAGCCAAGAAAACTCATAAAAATCATCCTGTTAAATACGAGAATGCAGATCAAAGAATAAGGAGTTGCCATGCAGGCACACCTTAAATTTATGAGCAGTTTGCCTTCATCCCTAGTTTAATTTCCAGGATCAGTGGCATGTTGCTCACCGCATATAAAGCCACAACTCAATTTCAACTACAATAACTTTATAATTCTTAGCCTAAAAACACTCTTTCTATGCATTCTACTTATTAACGAGAGGAAAGTTAAGTGCTGTAGATATTCATTTATTTGTGTTCACCGAGTATTATAAAATATGAAGGAACTTAAGAATCACATAGACTATTCACAGTCTAACTGTCTGTCTTTTAACTTTCTACTTTGTTTTCAGATGAGAAAAATAACCAGCCAGTTATCCATCCTGAGGAGTAGATTTAGTTTGATCCACAGGTAATGACAGTAACACCACAATAGTCTTTATTAATTTATCTATTAATTATTTACAGGTCCCAAGCTGCACTTCAGTTGGCTCAGTCTTTGGATTAACAGCTGCTTGTCTTCCTCTTGGGCTGAGCTTTCCTGTCCATTAAGCACTATCAACCTCATCAGTGGCTGCTGCCAGAGTCTAAATGTCAATTCTCACTGTACTACAATTTCTACACTGAAAACTGTTCCTGCAGATGATTTTATTCTGATTTTATTCCCATTCTGAGGCTAATGGGAAGGATGAACTACTGCAGCCAGCACTGGAATACTCCTTACCATTACTGGGATTTTACCCCAGCTCCCAAAAGCAACACTCACACGCCTTTGCTCTCTTTTGCTTAAAAGCAAAAAGTTTTCTTTTGGCTCCCTGGCAGCTGCAGTTGTGCTGGAGATTGCTAAACCATCTGTGCCTGACGTGGCACTGCAGACCTGGGCCCTGCCAGCTCATGCATGTTTCATCACGGCTCAGCTTTCAGTCTAGACGTGTCCTAAATGCTTCAGATGTCTCTTGGGCTCCTCAGGACAAAGCCAGGGTGGCACCAAGTGTGCACAGAGCATTTTTTTAGATTTAAAAACAAAACAAAGCCCCTTAAAAACATATTGCAACATAGTAGTTATGAAACACTTTAAAAACTGTGCTGGGACTAGAGGCAGTGCATTCACATCCTGCCATAACTGACTGGCTGAATAGATGCAGTTTGACCCAAAAACCAGCTAATGCACATCCTCCTGCTCATGCCTGAAGCACAGATGTCATCAGTAGGACTTCAAAGTGCTAACTCCCAACTGCTTGATGACATGGTTTCTTTATTATTAAACTGTGACAAACTTATGCATCTAAACAACCCTTTCACAAACAAATTCACAGAGAACAAACTTTGGAGGCTGCCTGGCTATAGCTGACTCTCAGATATCTGGCAACAGTGGTGGACTAAAGGCTATTTAAATAATTGCAGCTTTTCAACTAAGAGATTGTAATTGCATGTTTTAAAGCAATAAGGCAATAAAATACTTTAATGCACTATCACAGTCCAGTATCTAAACCTTTGTAAAGTGAAGAACCCACTCACATTTATGAATTGGGGAAAAAAAAAAGCAAACTCCAGCTTATTTTAGGCAGGCACTTGCACTGTGTAAATGCAGCTGACTTCCAACAGAGCTCCCCAAGGCTGCCCAGAGGCTGAGCAGGCTGTCCCACTCTTGGGGTAAGTGTGCATCCACAGACAAGGGTATCCTTTTTTCCTTACAGCTCCTCAAAAAGTAACATTGGTCAAAGAAAGCACAGAAAAGAAGCATTTGGAAGGAGCTCTTCTGAATCACAAGCTTGTGGGATTTCATCCCAAACCATTACTACTACAAATTTTTATCTGAAGCATCCACAAGAAAGGAAGGTACACATTTTCCTCTGACACACAAAGTAGTGCTGTGGGAGAAGACAAAGCAATTCTGCTAAAGAACCAGGGGGATCTGAAAGCTTTTCAGTTTCAGGCACACATAGAGGACAATGAGACTTTTGTGCACTGTTGGTCACAGCCACTGGATCTCCCTAACCAGAAAAGGCAAACACATCTTGGGTATTTCTCCAGAGGAACTTAACACCTGCTCTGGGTGCAGTCATGAAGCCCATCCTTCCCCAACCCTCTTCTTTTTGCCTGTGCTCTGGGCTTCCAGCATGGGCTCCTCTGGGGGCCGTGGTGCTCAGTGTCTGGGAGAGGGGGACCCCCTCAATCAGCACCTTGCTGTGCTCTCTTCTCTTGATAAAGCTTTCTATAAATCTGGTGGTTTGATTTTTCAGCCCCACCAGAGCTGGATGCAGTGCAATGCTTAATGGACAGGCCAGCTGCTGTGAAGGCTCCTCAACTTGCACAGCCCATTCCTTCTTTCCTGCAGGAATTGAACTCTTTAGGCAAAAAAATGATGAGTAGCTCTCAGAAGGATCCTCTACAGGTCCTGAAGTTAAAGACAAAGATCTTTTACTTGCTGCTGGAGACAGAACTGCTTTGCAAAGACAACCAAATTCCATTTTCATAACCCCACAGACAGCTGTTTGCTGATGCTGCACACTCAAAGGCTACTGCAGGGAAATCCTCTCAGTTTGCAAGGTGATTCTCTTATTCTGTGTCCTTTGGGCAGTGTGTTGGTGCTTTTCCCTTTGGCCCACTTGAAAACATCTGGAGAGGACACAGTGCCTTCAAACCCATGTGGCTCTGCCATGAGTCAAACTGGCTGCAAGTGTGCCCTGGAGGGAGGTCAGTGCAGCTGTGTCCTGCATGGCCAGCTTTACAAGCACTGACACACCAGAAACAGAGAGTTTTGAGAGGGCTGCACCTAAGGAGCAACACAAGTACTGCTCCTGATATCACAGGATTTGTCACAAACTATCTTAATAAAGTATTTAGAAAAAAAAAACAAAAAACAACAAATAGAAGCCCACAAAGACCTGATTGTCCCACTGTGAGATATCTACAGAGCACTGCACTTGCTAACCAATGCATAAAAAAGAAGAAAAATGTAGAAGCAGATCTAAATTTAACCTGAGGATTAGATTAAGCTTAAAAACCAGAGCTAGCCTAAGAATTTCAAAGTGTCAATGGCATCTGTATTCCTGTCTGCCTTACTAAAAATCAGAGAGCCTTATCCACTGAGCAATGGTCTACTTACCTTTAAAGGTTTCAAGAAACTCTTACAAGGAAGGAAAAAAAAAAAAAGGAAAAAATAGCTCTTGGAGTTTGGTGTTTCCCTGAGAAAGCATATTTTAATAGGATGACACTGACTCTTTAAGAGAAAATAAATAGATTATTTCGACTGCAGCAGTGAAGCCACTTGTACTTTGTAATTCCTAAGTTTTTAAATTGTGCTGGCATAGCTATCTCAGGGACATGAGAAGGACTAGCAAGGAGAAGCTGGGAACTTCATAAGCTGGGGAAAATAAAATATGTAATTACATGGTACATTTATTACAGAAGCCTTGTAGTTGGATGAAAACTAAATTAATATAAATAAATTCATCTTCATAGCCAGAGGACTAAAGGTTAATTGTGTTTAAGCTGTCAAAAACCTATTATTTTTCATATTTCTTACTGAGACTGAATTCCTCTTGCTTACCTTATAAATAACCAAATATATAAATACCAAGAGATAAATAATCAAGCTTCTTTGACCCCCTTTTCACATCTTTATCTGCTTATCTAGCAGTAGGAAATAGTCTGTAGTCTGTGTGCAGAGACTAAGTGGTTTCTGACCTAAAGAGATTAAAATTCAGTGATTATTGGAGGAGGACATAATCAATGTCAGACAAGAGCTACTGGGCCACTCAGGCAACTGCTTCTACCTTTATCCTGTGCTTCAGATGACACTACAGTTTCCATATTTGTCAGAAAATAAAGCTGTTTTCAAAGTAATATACAAAGCCTGGAGAAAACTATTAAAAAAAAAAAAAAAAAAAAAAAGAA
>VZRH01005339.1:1469831-1480930 GCA_013397555.1 Urocynchramus pylzowi | reverse complement strand
CGGAGTAAAAAATATAAAAAAAAAAAAAAAAAAAAAAAAAAGAGACATTTCTAAGGTTCTCAGGCCCATAAAATAAATCTCTGTTTTTCTCTCACTGCAAGGGTAGCACAGAGCACTGTTTGATGCAATTTGTAAGGGACAGTAATTTTGTTTCAGTTGCACAGAGTCATTTGGGCCAGGAAGGTGTAACTCATGAGTCACTGTGCAAGCACAGTTCAGCCCAGGAGACCCTGGCTGCAGCTTTATATCAAATTATTCCATGCAGTGCTCCACAAGATCTATTCCCTTGGCATGTTGTTTTTGCTATTGAGAGTCTCTACAAAAGCTCCAACAAACTGGTATAAACAAAGGCTGAATTTTGCTTGGTTTTTTGCTTTGCTTGAATTGTTTTATTTCAAGTGACTGAAGAATGGTATATTCCCCACTATGAAATGCTGAAAGTGGTTAGGGAAAAAAATAAAAGCCACAAATTGAGGTTCTGTTATCTTTAATCCAGCCATTCCACCACCAATTTGGTTTCCATGAGATCACATCTGACAGGAACAATTTCTCTTTCCTTCTCCCCTCTCAACCACAAGATGTAATTTCATATTTCCCCTGCTGTAAAATCCTAGAGGCTAGAAAGCAGCATAGATTTTGCATTTCATACTTGAGGATCATTGGCATCAAACCTTTGCTTGGGTTTTTTTACCAAAAATAAACTTTACTTCTTAACTAGCTTATCCTCAAACTATAACTCTTCTCCCTTTTCTGTAGCAAAGTAACAGAAAGTTTTAGTTGGTGGATAATGGTGACTGGACTGAAAACAGCCTGCTCTAACCAAGTGTTTAATTGCTATTATATTGATAAGAGTCATACCTTGGTCTTATTCCTGCTGCCAGGAAAAAACTTTACAAACACCCTTTCAAGAAGGAGCAATATTTCTCCCTTTTAAAATATCAGTGTGACATACTTTGTATGTACCCATGTAAGTGCAGTGTCTCACTGAGCCAGGTACAGGGCACCCACCCCCCAACACACATTCTTTTGCTCTGGGGCAACTCTTTCCTCTGCAATAAATCACTCAGGCTCAGTGTCCCAGGAGTCTTTCACTGCAGCAGCTTTTTAAAGGAAGACTTTCTCTCTTGCTTCAGCAAAGTCTTCTGTTGTCTCTGTGAGATGAGAAATTTCTACACAAACCCCACTCAAAAGGACTGTGTGTCTTACACCTTCCACATCAAACTTTGTACCTGAGAACATCAAACATGCTTAGGACAAGCCTATCAATTCACTCTTGCAGGCAAACTGTATTATTTTATAATTATTTGTTACCTCTTAGAAGTTAGTTTAAATTGGGTACTAGTTTTGCAAGCACTCAAGCTTTTAGTGTGGCTGGATAAAGGAATAAGAGACCCCACAAAGTTATTAAAGGTATTGGAGTATTACCTAAAGGACATCATGTCTGTAAACAAGTATTTCTGTATGCCAGAAAATTGTGGGCATTTTCAAAATATTCCACCCCACTGCAGCAATGAATGTGCTGTAGCTACAAAGTAAACTCCAAAAACAAACTAACAAAACTTTCCACCTCCAACTCACTAAGGATCAAGAGAAACCTCTCAACAATTGCTGCTCAGTATTTTTTCATTTATTTAAACTGTTTCAGGAAAATGAATGAAATGTGAGTGCCAGCACACCATTTTAGCCAGGCATTCTCTGAACCACACCCAGACTTTTTTAAGCCAGTGAGATGACATCTGTTGAGTTTAGCACACTTTGAAGCAGTTTCCCTGAGAGTCAATGTGAAAAGCAGTGATCACTGGATACTGAGTAATGAGAACATTACTACTAAAAATTTTTGTGGACTGGTGTAAATTGGGAAATACTTTTAAGTGTGAGTTGAGGATTTTTCTATGGATATACTAACTCCCTTTACAACAGGTCAGTATAAGAACATTGCTATTGCAATTAACTTAATTGCTGCCTGCTTTGTAGAAGAAGCTAACAGGGCTGCTAATAAACTGCACCTACTAGCAAATCAAAGGCACATAAAGTCTTTAGAGTTTTAGGACAGCACAAAACTGTAAAGGCCACTCTGATAATATCACCCCTAAGCATGATCCTCACCTGAGCAGGCAAACATCTGGAATATATGGTAAGTGAGAGGATTCAGCAGCTGCTTGGCCCTACATTGGCGACAGAACTCCAGGTTTGGGATCAGCAATATGCATGTGGAATGGGAAGAAAGAGGCAGAATCTATATTTATCCATCACCACCACAAGCTGTCTCCAGGTTGATTTTAATAGTTTTTAAACCAAGCTGGGGCTTTTTTATATGAAAGTCAGCTGAAGGTAGGGGATCTCTGGCAGTCCAGAGAGGTGCAGAGATAAAGAGAAGGGTTTTGAGCACACAAGTTTCACACTGGGCCTGCTCAAGTCCAAACAATGGGAATGAGGTAGCAGAGAGTCTTATATTTAGAATTGTCTCCAAATAATTCTTTAACATTACAGGACATCAGTGAAATGTAGAAATTACAGTTTTAATAGTAAAACACAAACCACTCAGCCATAATGTGACACATTTATGGAGTGGCTTTGCTTCCAAAACATTTCTTCACTTCCCTCTGAAAAAAGAAAATAAACAGTCCTGGTCCCTCCAGCCAAGAAGCAGTTCCCACTTTGGAGATAAAAGTGCACTGCTACACGTGCAAAGGCTACTGTGACAAACACTTCAGTTCAGGTGTGTGAAAGGAATAGAAAATGGGTGAGTTTAGTTATCCGGTTTAAGGGACTATTCCCATTCGAGAAAAAAAGTAGAAAATAAGAACTGGATGAGGATAGGTCTGGTTTAATCTCCTACATAACTTGCAAAAAGAAAACAGAGTGAAGAATGTACATTCAGATGTGAGTTTCTACTGAAGATGAGACTTTTGAGGGCACACAAATTTTAAAATTTGACTTAGCTCCATTTAGAAAAGAAAATGGATGCTTCAGTGAACACAGAACTCCACATAAGAGTAGGAAAACTTGTGATACCATTGAAATACCTTGAGTGGTAGTATTGTAATTCAGAGTTCTGACCATGGGTCACAGGGCTATGGCATGCTGGGGAACTTTTAATTCTCTTTTTCTCCTTAAACAAGAGCACAACAGAAGTGACACACTCTTCCAGCTACATACAATAATGAGCAAAGAAAGCAGGAAAGAGTCAATTAAATTAATAACAACTTTGGTGTAATATAAAAAAGGAAACATGAAGGAACAACCTTTCAAACCAAATAATCAAATATCACTGTCAAAAGCATCCATTCAGTAAAGCAGGTGGCTTCTAAATGTAGAACATCCAGGCAACACCTGATAGAAGAAAATCTGTGAGAAAGTAACAGCTACTTCCTACAAATTCACTCCTAAAGACAGCTACTGACTTTGGAAAAATATTTGTTAACTGCTTATAACTTAGATAAGAATTTACCATCATTTTACACAGAAAAGCTGCTCTCTATGCACTCTGCTCCACCAAAATCCATACAACTGGTAAGAACATCACTCTGACCTTCCTGCTCATCTCACTGCTTCTTTTCTCCACCTATCCCATGAAAGAAACATCACATTGCTGGTTTTTATTCCTCAGGTTGTAAAGCCAAAGTAGAACTAACAACTTTATTGTCCCCATTACTATAAGCAGACACTCACCAGGAGACAGTGAGAACTGACAATCAAAGAAGAGTTCAGGTTGGAAAAGACCCTCAAGATCAGCAAGTCCAACTGTTAGCCCAGCACTGCCAGCTCCAACACTAAACCAGGTCAGTCAGCAACACATCCACACAGCTCCTAAATACCTCCCTGGGCAGCCTGTTCAATGCCTCAGCACCCTTTCAAGGAAGAAATTCTCCCTAATATCCAACCTAAACCACCCCTGGCATGACTAGAGCCCACTTGCTCTTGTCCTGTCCCTTGCTACTCGGGAAAAACACCAAAACTCACCTCCCTACAATGCACATGGCAAGACCATAACATAAATATTCAACCAAGTCAAATGCTTTACCTGGATTATAAAATATACACAAGGACCATATTCTCTCAAGCTTGAGCAAAAGAAATAAAGCAAGATTTTTATTCCCAAGGCAGAAGAACAAGTTCCCAGGAGATGCTGAAGCTGAGAAACATCACCACTGCTGCAGCAAAGGCCCCATCAGAGGCTATTTGAGTCAGCTGCCCACCCCATTAACCCAATAGTGCCCAGCCCTAAGAGGGAAATCCTGGTGCCAGTGAACTCCCTGGCAATCTTTCTTGGATTTGAAGGCCCAGGATTTAAAATGGGAGCTGGAGTTGAAGTTCATTGAAGTTAAGGGTTCCTGTTTCTGGCACTGATGCTCACTGTCAATTTCAGTGCTTCAACTCCACTCAGGAATAACATTGTGGTGAATATAACAACAATAATGGTATTTCCATCCTGTGCCTCCCCTCTCTTGGGCAGAGGGCAAAGGCAAAACTTATAAGCAAGTATTGGCCACTTGAATGAACAGCTAGAGGAGGAAAAGGGTGGCAGCCCTACTCCCAGTGAAGAGGGGACAAGTTTCTGTGTGGGGCCACTGCCACAAGGCATCCCTAGGCCCCCCAGTTTTATGGGATTGCCATTTAATGCTGCTCAGCCCTGCAGGGAGGGGCTGGTTAGGAAACCTCGTGGGGTGATGCCATGTGCATTTCAACTCCTGAGTAAGGCAGGCACAAAGGGCAACAGGGGCAAGTGGCAGAGAGGGGCTGCAGGTTCTGATTTTTGAAAATTGTGTTTAAACTGAGTCATTGCCCTGTGATAAATCATTAAAGTCATGCTATAAATTGAAACAGGAGCATAAGCCAGAAGAACATGCAGCATATTCTGCAGGCACCCTGCAGTGCTCAGAGCAGGACAGAGCAGCATCTGCAGCCTCTCAAGAATGTCTTCTGCTCTTTTAATAGTTCTCCTCAGTGGGGTGTGGAGGTTTGTATCACATATCTTTCTCCCCTTGCTGAATCAAAAATAGTGCACTGAGTCACTGGTTCAGGCAGTCCTCAGCCAGGCTGAGCACGTGTCCCCCAGCTCCTCCAGGTCTCCTTCTCACCTCCAGCAGCACTCCTGCTCCAGGAAGGGCTGCAGGGAGGAGAAAATCCCTCTCCCTGCCGCAGCACGTGCTTCCAGCAGGATGGCAGATGATGCCTGTGGATCCAAAAATACACTGAAATGGGTGGGAATTTTTCTGCTGCCTTCCAGGATGCTTAGATCAGGGCTGTCGGGTTGGAGAGGTGCACTTTGGAATGGGGCAGCTGGCCCTGGATGAATGAAGTTCCACATGGGAACATGCCCTGCAAAGAGCACTTATCCTGCCCATTTTTAGTGGGAATGTCAGTGTGACATTGAGCACAGGGAGAGGGAAAAGGTGTAACCAGGGAGCCTTAAATGCAGTGATTTTGAACCTTAATCTCTTCTCCTTAACCCTATTCCGAGGAGCTAAAACAATTCCCCTTCCACTCAGACCTGCAAAATGAACTACAGGGAGCATAAACCCATGGTGGTTTATCAATATCCTGGTCCTAAGAATAGGTATTTCCATGCTTTGTACAAGTAATCACTGTGAAAGTTGCAAGCTGGGCAATTTCACAGAAGTTTTTGGGTTTCTGGTATCTATTTTAAGTTTGTATTTTACTCCCCAAAACATGCTTTGTCCCAAATCAAAACAATCTGTGCTAGCACTCCTATGACAATTACCTTCAGGGGTGACTGAGGTATAAAGGGTGGAAAAGGAAGGAAAACTCGGAGAAACAAACTGAGTTTTCCAAGAGCTGTTAATTACTCATTCGTTTGATATTATGAACTATTAATACATAACTAACCACAAGGGTCAGACCCCCACAAGTCCTCCCAGCACTGCTTCCAACAGGGCTCTGCTGTGGCTCACACCTTGCTCAACAAGCAGCAATATTTACCCACTGGGTTGAGCAATGCTGGTCATGCCCAGCCCCAGTCTCGCTTTTCAGGGCAGCCTGAATTTTGACATTGACCCTGTTGCTAATCTCTGCTAGCATGGAGACCTTGGCCTTGTTAAAGACTCTCATTCCAGCCTCTCATATCTGCTTTTTAGGGCTTTGATCTCTCATCTGAGCATCGTCACACCTTTGCTAGTGCTTCAAAATAAAATTGTTTATTACTGCTTGCCACTGTCTTCACACTGTGAAACTTCTGGATTTTAAATGTATTTATTTTGTATCCCTGACTCTCTTTTCCCTTATAATGCCATCTCTTCAGTTCACTTCTGGCTTGTACCTATTTTCTAGGGACATGTCCCACCAAAGTACACTGCTGTAACACTGTACTTATCATGTGCCTTGAGGGACAAAGAGAGAAAGTCTTATTATAAAGTCTGTTATAACCTAATTTTGCATACATATGTTTTGATTTCATCAGGAAATGTAACATGAACTAAGATGCCCAGTGGCTCACTAGCACTCACTACAAGTATTTTAGAACTGTAAGTGTAAGAACATGTAAGTGTTCTTACATGTTCTAACATGTATTTTAGAACATGTAAGTGTTCTGCAGTCTCCCTTTCTGATTAACCAGCTCTGTGATCCTTCTCCCCATCCAAGCAGCTCCACAAACTCCAACTGGAAAGCACGGAACAGTGTGACCCTGCGACTACAAACTGACAGTGGTCTCCTGAAGCACACAAAAGGCAACTCCATGCACTCAAGTTGGTTCTGCCACAGCCAAGACTCATCACTGGGCTTCCTGCTTGTATCCATGTCCCCACCTGAGCCAGGGTGAGCCCTGAGCAGGCGATGCAGCCTCCAGCTTCCCTCACAGCACTCCCTGTGCCGAGGACACGTGGGAGCCACAGCTCTCCCGGCTGCTCAGCAGGATCCAAACTGTGACACCACCTCCCAAAGAGCAGATGTAGGCTGAGAAAGAAAGTTCAAAAGCCCACTCACTTCTGAGTTCAACTATGGAAAACAGAGTGTTTGCTCACTGCTAAGAAGGAGGACTTTTCTGAGTAACAATGATAGCACTGACGCCTTCTTCAGAGCCTTCCCACGGGGAATGGGGGTGGGCAGCACATGGGAGAACTCTAAGCACAACTTCAGATACCTGTGTTCCCAAATACTTCATAAATGACAAATTGAAAGGATTCCCAAAAGAAGTAATATCCTTAGTGCAAAATAAATATGTTCAGCCTTCCTAGCTCTGCCCCCAAAATGCCCCTGAATATTTTAAATGGTGAAAGAACAGCAGGATTTTATATCACAACAATCCTGAGATTCAAAATCACCAGCACTTTGATTCAAATAATTCACTATGGTGATTTTAACAGCACAAATCCTGCCTTCCTCATATTATTATGATCCTGTTTTGTTTGCAAGACTTCAGAAAAATTAGGCAGATTTTTGAAAAAGAAGTGACATAAAAGATGCTCCTGACAGCAGCCCAGTGAACAGAAGCTGTTTCTTCCCATCCTTCCCCTCCCATCTCACAGGAAACAAAGAGAATTTTCCACCTCTCAGCTTCACAGATTTCCCCAGGCAAAAAGAAGTTTGCATCAGTTCCTGAAAATAGTTGCATGGTACTGCTGCTGAAACTGATTCACATTTAGGTCAAATCTTGAGAAGATTTGCAACCAGAGCTGAAGTGGTTTTATGAGAGAACCTTAAGGTGCATCTTACACATTGAAATAAGGCACTAAGGAGACTTAAGGACAGGCCAAAGACTTCAAGTCACTGGAAAGCCAACTAATGTTTTGTGTACAACTCTTGTGAGAGCAGAGCATTTGTGGCAAGTGATAAAGAACAATGAATTTTCAAAGGAACAAAGGTGCCTGGGAAATGCAGGGAGCTCTACTGTAAGTGCCCTCTGACAGGTAATGGGAGACAGGGGTAATAAAAAAGGAAAGCCATGTGACAAAGCAACTCGGTCTTACAGAAGAAATTTAATCATGTAAGGCATTTAATCATGCCCTATTTAAAAAAACAGGGGGATGGGTATGATTATAATATAAAATGTGCCTTTCCAAATTCTCTTTGCTGACTACTTGCTAGTGCTAATTTTACTGTCATTTTGTTGTGAAATTCATTTCACATTTTCAGAGCTGTTCACAGAATAATATAGGTGTATTGGGGATTTGGAAACTGAGCAGGCATTTATTGCTGTAACTGGCAGTCTGGAAATGCTTCATAAAACCAAAAAACATAAACACCAAAAACATAACAAAGATTTTTTTCATTTTAACCCAATACTTGATTTCACCCAAACATTGATTGTTCTATTATAGATGCCTGAAAATATTCCATAGTCACTATGGAAGTTTTCTTACCCTTCTGAATGAGTTTGTCATATAGTTACACTGCCAAGGCACCTAAAATTTGCCATATTATTGCCAACACAAACAATTTTAGCTGTCTCTTGTGAACTACAGAACACACAAGTCTTGATACTAGATTCTCTTTGAATAATTATGCTAAAAATAAGTTGGTTCCTCTCTGCACAGCCTGTGCAACCAGGTGTGGGATCAGTTCTGTGATGCCTCTTTAGATTTTATGTGGACATGCTATGTTTTTTTTACCTGGTGGATGTTTGCCCTGTAGCTAATACTGGTGCCATGTCCTAATAACCCTGTGTAGAAATAAACTTGCTGTTGTTACCAGGAGCTCCAGAGAGTGGATTTGCAGGGGTGGGCGAAGGGGAATTGTTCCTGTTGTCACTGTGGGACCGAGAGAGTGAACATGGCTCCTTCATGTTTGCTGGCAAATGACAGATCTTGGATCCAGCTGAAGACCAAGGCAGGCACCAGCTGCACAGGGGGGTCAGGATGAGAGTGGAAAGGGAATTGCTTCCTCAGCAGCAGTAATGTTTTTGACACAGCATCCCAGAAGTGAACATGCTGTCTTATGCACCCTTCCTTCCCCTAAGCACAAAAAACCTTTGCTGCTTTTACGAAAGGGAAAGGAGTAAAAGGTTTTCCCTACTGCATGCAGATATATTTTCAGCATTCATTCAAAATATGTAGTTCTATTTTTATTCCCTGATTATCTAGCAGAATTCACCGTGACCCAAGGGAGAGGTTAATTTTTGTACTGAATATCCTATTGCCATGTGGCTTGGAGAGAGGCAATGTTGCTTCTCTTCATTTTGAAATTAAAATGCAGAATTTTCCTATTTATAATTGATTTCAACTGTAGACTATCTGCTACTCCTTTTACAGGCAAAGTCTTGCTTACTTTCAGAAATGTACAGTACAAAAAGGTATTCCTGAATGTTTTATTTTGGAAGTGTAAAGGCTTTTAAAATAAACAAAAGTAAATATTCAAATACATTTCATACTGCATGTGGTAGGAGTGGCTCCATACAACACAATATGGATGATGCAAATCCAGCAGTTAATTTCTTTGAGACATACAGTATAATATAGAGACACTTCCAGATCTGGTTTTGTGTCATTGCCTGACCCTTTTTTTTATCATTTAAATCCAGCCTACTTTATTAATTATTAATTTTTTATTTTGCTATATTGATTGTTCAAGTTAGAAAAAAAAAAACCCCACCAGTTAAAAACTACTGACTTGCGAACACTGCAAGACCCTAAAAAACCTGCAATCTCTGAGGATAAATGTACATTTATTTTTTGAGAAAATGTGTCATTACCTGCAGTTGAATCAACGCAGAATGATCGTGCGATTAAATAGTCTGAATTGAAATTTAAAGCTGCAGACCATGATTTTCCCTACTCCCAGTTCTGCTTGAAATCTCTCACACCTTTAAAAAAATAGAATTAGCTTTAGATTTCCCCACAATAAATAACACCAGAACATACCTTGTGCTACCAACCTGACTTTTAAAAAAAAGTTAAGAGGCCACCTCAGTGTTTTGAGTTCATGAGATCTTTCAGACACAAAGCCCTAACAGAGTTTCCCGGTCAGAAGGCATCAATCAGGAAGGCTCTTCGCTTATGGTAAACTTGGGCTTTAGCTTGACAGACCTTTTCCTTATTGTGCCTTTGGGGGACAGTGGCATGGTGTCCATAATGCTCTTGTCCTCCTCCAGCTGCCGGGCAGTGCACGAGGGGGTGGGCACTTTCACCGTGTTGCCAAATTTAGAGTAGTCCACCGAGTATCGCCCATCTTCCTCTGCCACGATGGGCACAAACCTCTGGCCCCAGAGGATTTCATCCGCCAGGTAGGAGGTTCTGGCCTGGGTGGTGATGCCGGTGGTCTCCACCACCCCCTCCAGGATGACGATGATCTCCAGGTCCTCGTGGTGGTGAAGGTTCATGGGGGAGATGTCGTAGAGGGGGCTGTTCTTGTCTATCACGTGGTAGATGATGAGCGGGGAGACCAGGAAGATGCTGTTGCCCCCCACGGGGTTCTCCATCTGGATGTCGATCTGGTTGAGGGGCACCACCTCGCCCTCCAGGCTGGCCGTCTTCTTCACCACCTGCATGCGGATGGTGGCACTGATGATCATGCTCTTGCGGAGGTCGCCCACGCGCAGCATGAAGCAGAGCCGGCCCTCCCGCAGGGCGATGACGGCGTGCTTGCTGAAGATGAGGGTCTCGGCCCGCCGGTGGGCCTGCGACGTCTTCATGAAGATGCAGCCCAGCATGATGGCGTTGATCACCAGCCCCACGATGTTCTGCACGATCAGCACCAGGATGGCGGCCGGGCACTCCTCCGTCACCATGCGCCCCCCGAAGCCGATGGTCACCTGCACCTCGATGGAGAAGAGGAAGGCGGAGGTGAAGGAGTGGATGCTGGTCACGCAGGGCACGAAGCCGGCCGCAGACCCCGCCGCCCCGTCCGCGGGGTCCCGCTGCAGCCGGGTGCTGTGGTCCAGGTCCCCGTGCGCGAAGGCGATGAGCCACCAGACCATGCCGAAGAGCAGCCAGCTGCACAGGAAGGACATGGTGAAGATGAGCAGCGTGTGCGGCCACTTGAGGTCCACCAGGGTGGTGAAGACATCCTGCAGGAAGCGCCCCTGCTCGCGGATGTTCTTATGGGCCACATTGCAGGCGCCGTTCTTGCCCACGAAGCGCGCCCGTCTCTCCCGCGCTCGGTACCGGGCGTGATCCGGCACATCCTCGGCCAGCCGGGTCAGC
>VZRH01005339.1:1390736-1469083 GCA_013397555.1 Urocynchramus pylzowi | reverse complement strand
TTTTTTTTTTTTTTCTACAGAGAGGAGACCCTGAAATGATGTGAGCTTCTCAGGAAAATGTTCACAGTCCAAACAGCAGCAAAAGTTGCAAAAAAAAAAAAAATTCTGGCCAGAAAGGGGTAATCCCTAGTGACATGAACTTCCAGACAGGCATCAAAATCCTCGGAAGAGGCAACAAAGGGAGGCAGGAAGCTGAAACCTGTTTGGGACACTGGCATGTCTCTGTGGGTATAAATACATACATGGGCATGCCTATAAGGATGTATCCTCCTGACAAGATGCATTATGTAAAAACATTCTGATGTGGCTTTGCTGCTGTGTAAACAGCAATATGCTCATTGATGTGTTTATTTCCTCTGGTTTCAATATTTCCTTTCTATTTCAGTTTAGACACCAACGTTGTGGAGTTTCTACAGCACCCCAGGATATTCTGGATAAGAGTTTTTTCTTTAGTACCAATGGATTTGTGATTATTTATTTTCTAGTGGCACGACATGTGTCCATGGACTTTCCCTTCAGGTTTGGCTCCAAGTGCTTTGGTACACACTGTAAACTGCTCTTGGCACTGATTCCCTGGGCGAGGCAATTGTCCAGTTGATGTCTGGGAATCAGCCAGTTGGGGCTGAAATTAACTTCCACCACCTACAGCTACTTAAAGCAGCCCACCTAGGGATTTTGAAATAGCAGTTTGAAGTAATCACCCTGAGCTCTCTGAGCAGTCTTTATAGGTCTTGTAATTGATAGTTTACTATTACTTTGGACTATTTGTACTTTTTCTGTATGAGTGGTGGCATGTTCTTGCACACATCGATTCCTTTTGGAGGGGTCAGTTTCCCAATCTGGTTCATCTTTCTTGCTCCTTTGATAAAAAAAAGCTAGAATAGCAACAAGGTGCCCTGGCACGTGGCTGCCAGGCCACTGAGCTTAGCCAAAGGTGGCTAAGCCCTTTCTCTACTTCTCTTTGTCTCCTAGACTCTTTTTGTGTCCTTGGTGTGAATGTCACCTGCACCTCCACTTTTGGTTTGTTAACTACATGATTTATATGACAATATAATTTTTAATTTTTTTTTAAACCCCATTTTTCTTTCTAAACACACATATACAAAAAAAAAAAACCAAAAAACAAAAANACCTTTTCCTCCAGAGGGCGGTACCTCCATAAATGTGGAATGGATAAAAACCTGTGGCGGGGGAGAGGATTCCAGAGGAAGAGTGAATTGCTGCACGACCTGGTGTGAGGAACGACCCAGGGAGGAATGATTTATGGACATACTCACCACGCTGCTTTCAGGAATCCTGAACTCCCTAGAACAGTGCTTCCTTGTTTCCACTTCTGCAATTGGACTGTCATTTGCCACTTTTTCTTCATCTGTGAGCACTTAGGGGCTGAGATGGGATAGCAAAGCTAGTGGCTTCTGCTGAAGAATTTCTAGAGCTGTCTTTATGGATCAAGTGAGAGATACTTAAAAGAAAAAAGTGACAGATCTTCTGAGTGAGCCAACATATTTGTGTTAAGAGCCACTGAAAAAAAATGGGCTCACAGGAATGAACAATCCCACTCTGTAGTATTGAATCATGAGGTAGACACTCATGTAGTATTGAATTCTTCCACCCACAAAATAGGTTTTACACTTCAAAATTCCACCCCCCCCCCAATTTATTCTAATTTTAATGGCTATCAAACAAGATCTTATGATAACTGTCAAATTAAAATTTAGTTGTTGCCATGTTATTACTCTGCCTTTAGAAGCCGAGTACAGCTCCAGAGGCTACACCGTGTTAGTCTGACAGAAATTAAGCCTCATAAATACCTCATACCTTGCAGTATGAGGAGGTAGGCAGAAGAAAGAGATCAGAGTTGGTTATGCAAAGCCACAAGGGGAGGCATGAGCAGAGCTGGGAAGAGGACTGATGAAGCAGCCGTGCTGTTTCCTGGCCACGCTAAGACAAGGGAATAAACCCTATAAAGTTTTTTGTATAGTGGAAGCATTTATAAAAAGCAACAAAAAAACCAACTAGTTGCAGCTCCATGGGCAGCCTCTCCCCTAACACCTTTGGGACTGAGACAATTCCCATCCCTCAGGAGAACTGACAGCCTGGCCTTGGCTTGCACTGCCTTGCAGCCAGTGCAGTACAGCCCTTTGCTTAGTGATGCCTCCCTGCCATACAAACACACTTGTGAGCCTGGTTATCCGTGACTCCTGGGCTGCCCATCTCGTGGCAACGAGGTTTACTGACTTGGGTTACCCCATCAGTGAGCCTCACACCACAGAATGATGTTCTTGGGAACTGCTTCTGCTCACTGGTGAGACTCTTAATCCTTTGGAGTTAGGAGCAGGAATTCCCTGGCCCCACATAAACAAGACCAGCTGAAATGTGTTGAGGAAATGTCCTGTCCCAGAGGCAGCCAAAAGCCTCCCTGTTCACAGATACTGAGTCAGCAGTGTGGTACCATTAAAAAATGGTAATTGTTGGATCTAAATGAACTCACCCTACTCTCCTGCAATGCTACTTTGGGAATTACAAGCCCCATTTAAAATGGAAATGTGACACTTGCACTTTTGACTTCTAATTTCTTAATGCTGCAGGATAAAGTACAGCCTCCCTAGCAATATGCTGTCCTTTCCTCCCTGTATTCCCCTTTGGGTGAGGTTGTCAGAAGCTTGTGGAATAGGAGCAAGCCCAAATTGCAGTGTCAAATCCCAGACACTTCATTAAAAGCACAGGAAGCCTCACTTCCCTGCATCTCTGCCCTTGCCATTAGACTCTCTAAGAGCTTCCACAGATGGCTGCAGAGCCTCTGCAGTGTGAGTTTGAGGAGTTCTGCAGAGTGCTGCTTTCCTAAGCCTTTACAGGATGAGATCCTACCTTAGACCAGTAATGGGAAGCCAGGAGACAGCATGCCCAGGAGCTGTGGCAGAAAGAGGCTCTGTGCCCTTCTGCTCCCACTTCTCTTCTCTCAGCCCTAATGGAAATCTGGTATTCCAGGGTGAAAACACACCAATAGCTCTGCAGCCATTCTTTCTTGGACACTGCCCAGCAAACAATTCCCTGGAGGAGGAGAAAGCTCCCAACTGCCCTTTTTCTCTCTCAAAGGGTAGTAGGCAATGACAGAGCTCATGCCTTTCATCTGCATCACCACATCCTACCTCCTGACTGTTACCTCTGTTCATTCTACACTCTCCTCTGGTGCCACTTACCTGCCCTTCATTACTGCCCAAATAACTGCAGGGATGTGCTGCAAATACTCTGCTCTGGAACTGGCAATGCAAACAGCAACAACAGTTCTTCATTTTCCCTGGCTCTCTGCTGCAGTGCTAGAAGTAATGCCTTAAAATATCACATTTACCATGAGAACACTGAGGTGTCTTTTTCTAGAAAATAAAACTTTTAAAAAGAGGTTCCAAACTAAATGAGCAGGCTAAAGAAAGAGAAAAAAACCCCAAAAGATAAAGAGCTCTCCTAAGCACTAGAAATCCTTCAAATAGGGGAAGTAACAAAAAAAATGGATATAAAGGCAAACTTCCTGCAGAATAAATGAAAAAAAGAATAAGTGAAAAACTCATTGTAGCCTTCCATTGGGTTATTGACATTCTAACACTATTAATAAAAAAGCACCAGAATGACTGTCACAGGGCAGGGATAAGTAGCTGTCTAGCTAAATTAGGACAATTTCAGTGGTTAAAAGTTATCTGAAGTGTACAGAATTTATTGGTAAGGGTCACAGTAAATCTAGAGACAGCACACGACAGTGGGTGAAATATGTGGAGCTAGGAGATGATGAGTCAAGCTCTCGTGGCCCTGAGCTGCAGTGAAAGGTTTAATGCTGTTTATTTACCAGACTTGGAGGGATAATTTCCAGATGAATTGGTACATCTGCACTGGTCTGGAAACAGTGTACATTCAACACTGATACTTTATCACAGCCTGCCTCCTCTCAGCTTCTTCACAGCTTGGGAGGGAGTCTCCAAGCCTCCATCCTGCTTGGAATCAGTGTAATAGTATTCAGTGGGCAGAAGGATGGAATCAGATTGTAATTCATTTCTAGACAGTATTAAAGGAGAGTCTAAGGCACAACTCAGGCACTATCAATAAACCACAATATAAAAAATGTTTTATAGATTTTGTATTTAGATATTAAAGCTTTACAGAGTCATTTGATTGAAAGAGATACAAGCTTTTGAGAGATACCTTTGGTATATAACTTTTCCTTCTGCATTTAGTCAGTCGTGAACGTTATCTACAGTAGGGCTATGACACATAAAAAATAACATGTTAATAAATGATGGGGGGGTTGAGAGTTACATAAAAACTCCATGCTGGTTATGTTTGTCTGATGTGTATCCTGTTGTAGTTCACTCATGTAGTTTTTTCCAACTATATTTTGTGATTCTTTGGCAGCAAACAAAAAGAAAAGTAGTAGTATACCAAAAAGTAAAGTACACAGATAATTCATTAATGCTTCGGATGGAAAAAATGGCTCATTTTATTAAAAAAGGAATAGCTCAATTTATTATGAAATAATATTTATTTACAGGTATTTTACATTTTTAGAAAATAATAAAATTGTATTCTAAAATGCTTTATTTGTTTTTATTACTTATCTGCTTGTACAAAAGAAGCAAAGACACTGTCTTCTTGTTCTAGCAGAACCTCAGGCTTGTCATATTCCAAAATAACTCCTCTCTTCATTACAATAACCAAATCTGAATTGAGGATTGTGTGCACACGGTGCTGAAAAACAAATAAACAAAGTGCCAGGTCAGTGTATCTCTCTATTCAATGTATTCTAGGATAAGACAGACTTCCACAAATTAATTTTCCTATCAATTTCAAGTGTGATTAAGGCTACTTATTCTACTTTTCATCCTAATTTCTGTGTAAATACTGCAGATAAATATACAGACCAAGAGCCAGGCAGATACTCAAGTACCTAAAAAATACACAGGTACATGAGTATGAGGAGTCCTACAAGGTCCCTTTAGAATGTCCCCAGCCCAGAGTCCTGCTCCCAAGTGCAGCCAAAAGAAGGCAGCCAGTCAGAGTAGGAACTGGGCAAGTGAGTGTGGAACTGCCTGTGGGAACTTGGGAGTTCTCCCAGTCCTGGATTGTATCTGGGTCTGGGCTGGTTCCTGACCTTGGTGTGGTTTGTCTATTTAGAAAGCTGAAATAGTCAGTTTTACAAGACTTGGGCCATGTCTTCTCTTGAGCTTTCACAATCATTTTGCATCCATATCCTTTGGAAAAGACTTTTCCATACTTCCTCCCCACTATATGAACAAGAACTCCCTCTTCTGTGTGCTCTGGGCTGTGTTGCTCAGAGTTTCACCTGGTGCTCCTTGCCTGTGACTTTGCAGACCTCCCTCACATGTCCTTACTTTGTCCTTCTTCCTTCTGTCCTTCTGGCACAGAAGAGCCCCAGCCTGCTCAGCTGCTCCCTTCCAGGAGCAAATCCAACATCTCCAAGATCATCCTCAGCATTTTTCAGTTGTAATGTGTTGTTCTGGGCATAAGGAGACTGGAACTGCACACAATATTCAAGGCATGTGTGAACTATGGACTTTGAGTTCAGCCTCCTTGTTTCTAATCATCTTTTTTATTTCTTTATCCATACCACATTTTTCTATCCTAACTCAAGCATTACCTAAATAAATAGGATGCATTGTTTCCATCTTCCTTTTAAATAAAATGCTTCAGTAATTTCCATAATCCCTGTCAGATGCAATCTCCTTTGCTGCTGCTTTTAGCTTTATTTCCCCCCTACCATTTATTTTTGGGTTTAGTTTTTTGCAAGCCTCTTCATAGTGACAGAATTCCACTTTTTCATGTTAACTCTAACTGCATGGGATTTTTTTGGATCTGCCTCACTCCCGCAGGGATATTTAATCTCAGAATATTATGGTTGCTGTTACACAGTTGCTCTTCACCCATAAGGTTCCTAATCAAGTCTTGGACATCCTCAGTATCAAAACAACTCTTGCATTTCCTTCTCTGGCTTTCCTAGCCAGATTTTCCATAAAATAATCACTGATGGCATCTACAAAACTCATATCTTCTGCAGTTTCTATGACATTTATCCATTCCACAGGCAGGGGCAGGGGACTGAAATATCACATTACAGTTGAATTTGCTGCCCTTGTCTGATCTCTTTCAGTGTAACACAATCAGTGCTGCCACCCTGGCAATTGTGAGTAACATAGAAGATAATAGAGAGATAGTACTATAACTCCTACTATTCCTATGCTTCCTAAACAGAAATTAGGAATATATGACTTTTTCTGGGGAAAAAACCCCACCAAAACCAACACAAAACAAAACCACACCTGAAAATCAACAACTTAAAAAAACCCCCAAACCCAAAACCAACCAACCAAAACAAACAAACACAAACCAAACAAAAAAAACCCACACCCCCAAAATCATTACCCATCCCACAAACCTCCTGTGTTATGTTTCTATTACAGAATGTTTTGAATACAAACCCACCTGCTGTAAACCTCATTTACATTTGGAAGTAAACAAAAACATTCAAAGCAAGTTTATTCCAAGATGTTGTTAGTTTGAACTGTGCAGTTTAAAACTCACTAAGAGTGCAAAAGAATAATAAAGCTTTTTCAGCCTGTCCCCAGACAAACTAAAAAATATACAGATTCAGAATGCAGTGCAAATCTGAATTCTCATGCAGAGAAATCAGGAAATGTCATGGTTATGATTCCTTTTTTATGATTGCATTTTTATAATGACACACTGGATGGATACCATAAGATAAATCAGGTCTTCTATTATACATTTGCTAGGTGAAAATAAATGATGCTCAGAGATTCCTGAGCACAGATTTCTTATGTTGAATTTTTAAATGTTAAGATGCATACTGACTTCATTTCACCTCCCTGAAATGTGTATTTACTTGCCCTTAGTTAAATGATTATTTTAGCTTGATGAAATTTATATTTTGCAGCAAAGTATATGGCATTTTAAATTAGCTTAAAATGGCAAACAGAAGATAGAGAGCATTCTTAGATCACATACCTTTACAGGTAATTTGACTTAGCATCATGCAACACATTTAAGAAGCCACTCTTATGAATTTAAGTAAGAAATTTTAAAATGGAAAAGAAAGCTTTAAACACCACTTAAAAAAAAATATGAATGGCCTAATTAAGACATTTATTAACACTGACAAGAAGTGGCTAATGGGACATTTCTGATCCTTGTTTGCACTAGGATGGCAGCAGGGACTGTACTTACTGCTATTGTAACCACAGTCCGGTCAGCAAACGCAGTCATGACCACCTTCTGGAGAATGTTCTCCTAGGGAAGGAAAAACATTTGATGCTTTTCAAACAACAGAAGCTGCATGATAGACACAGACAAATAAAGAATAAGAAGGCTTCAGTAAGTAACCACTGACTATTCCATGCTGCTATTTATCATCCATTGCAGAAGTGAAAAATGATCTACGTTTCCAAACTAAGCCAGAGCCTGGTCTCTCCTGCCATTGCCTCTGGGGTTCAGCAGACACCAGAGCTGTGCTCTGGCCCCAACTCCTGCTCTCCTGGCCTCAGTTCGACACTGAGGAAATCCAAGGTGAATTCTGGGTGCTGCCAGGCTGCCCTTGCTGGTGCCTCTGCATCCTTCACCCCACTGCAAGCCCAGGAATGTTCCAGCACAATGGGGACATCTAACACCGAGGGGTGACAGGGACAAGCAAGGCACTGTGCTGTACCTGGCATATTTAACAGTGGAGATGATATTTAAGATGGCCTTAACATACACAGCTCTCACTCAACAAGTACTCATCCTTTGCTATTTAGGAGACGCGTCGTTGCATTCCAAACTGCCTGGAAGTGTCACGAGCACAGACACCTTCACTTGTTATTAGCTGCTCTTTAGAGAGGTATTTCAAAGGAGGGACTCTATCCTCAATGCATCCAAGTTCAAAATGTGTTTTAACTGGGCTGTGTGCACTATAGTTTCCTTGCTGAAGCTCAAACACTAGCATTTTACTGAACTAAAAACTGTAGCTGTTCTAACAAACCCCTCCAATTATGTTCTTTACTTACAGCAGAAAGAAAACTGAAATATTTCCTGTAACAACATAACAGACAAAAAAAATGTACTATTCTATTTGGCTAAAACCCAGTCACTGCACTATTACTGAGTGCTTAAGCATCTGCCTAGAAATTCCAGGCAATTAATGCAATAATCCAGTATGTCTTTTCTGTGTCTGTGTTTATTTCCTTGCCTCTAACTTTCCTTTCAAGCCTTCTAACTTCCTAACTTGTCCTGCCAACCATGTTGGGAAAACTTGTAACTTGCCAATTCACTCTTCACTGACCATCCCAGCTGACCTTCCCCAGCTTTGTTTACTTTAGAAACTCCCACTGCCAATTAAAATAACACGCTTCATTTTCCTAATGCAATCAGTTCTGGAATAACTATTCAATCCCTAGTAAAATGGTTTGAAAGCTCTTTAGATTTGTTAGCAGTGACTCACAACTACCTGGGCTTGTAAATGTCTGCACTAAATATGGTGTAAGCATATTACAGAATAGGCAGAATTGCTTTCCACCTTTTTCTTCACAGATCACTTGTCTCCCCCTCAAGTAAAAGAAATCAGAAGCACTTCAAACTCACTGTTGCCATGTCAATAGATGCTGTGGCTTCATCCATGATGAAGATGCTTGTCTTCCTCACAAAAGCCCTTGCCAGGCAGAACAGCTGCCTTTGGCCCTGGCTGAAGTTTTCACCCCCTTCTGTGACTATTGCATCTGGAAGTCATACAGCAAAATCACTAAGGTCAGAAGAATCAGTAAGACCAGAATAGAGCATATTCTTGGAAAACAGAGTCTCACTGTGTAAAGTAATATCTCCTAGGTTTACAGCTGCTGGTGACACATTTTTGCCTGCTTATTTCCAGTATTCAACACAAGCAGTACTTTTGTCTCACTATATTCTCTTTATCTGTTAGACATCAAAGAAGCTGAGGATGTTCAAGTTTCTCTGAAACACCTGCAGTCTAGGATACTGCACCCCCAGTCAAACCAGCATCCATCATTTCTTTACCCTAGGGCTGTATAACTTACCATTTTAAGGGGGTTTATTGGTGTTTTTTTGTTTTTTGTTAGGTATTTGGTGGGGGTTTTTTAGTTTTGTATTTTTTCTGCATGGCCAAATGATTCACACCTTGAAACTTTAGAAATCTTCCTCCTTGGATACGACTATTGGAAAATAAAAATGAATGTATTTTGTATTTACCTAGAATGTGTTCTAGGTAACACCTGGCTTGTTGACAGTTTATGCAATTTAACAAGACCCCTAAATCTCAGTGCTTCATAACAAAGACATACTGAAATAAAATAATTTTACCACTGATTTGAAAAGAAAGAGGATCCTGCCCCCCAGGTACAGTTGGTAAAGGAGTTATACAGATATAGGACATTTGCCTGCAGGCACTTTTTGTCACCTTCCACAAACTTCAAAAGCTCTTTCTTTATCAATTACCCTCCTAATAAATAAGTGTGAAACAGGAAGGAATATTGTGAATGCTGGAAACAATATTCTCAAAAAGAAGTCTCATTACCTAGGCCCCCAGGGAGTGCCTTCACCACATGCTTGAGCTGTGCTATTTCCAGTGCTTCCCAGAGCATGCTGTCAGTGCACTTCTTCTCAGGGTCCAAGTTAAACCTGCAGTGTGGGTAATTCAAGAACATCAGTCAACAGAAACTGCTGCAATGGATTTCTTCTTTTAGTGTGCTTTGAAAGAAATCTGCAGATAATCAGAATCATACACTGGAGGTCTGGGCCTGATTCTGATCTGTCATTGGTATAAATCCACTGAATTTCCCAGACTTAATCAACATTTATACCAATGTGATTAAGATGAAAATTTGACTGTCAGTTAAGCAGAAAGGGAAAAGCTTGCTATTTTGTGGCTATCTTTATGGTTTTGGAATTTATTTTGTTCTGTATAAACTAAATAAATCTCATGTTTTACTAGAAAAAGCTGTGACTATACTCAGTCTAAATTAACATTCAGTTTTAACAAAGGCCAAAGTTCTACCCTCCCTCCTTTTAAATACAATGTCTCTTTGTTCTTCACTGCTATAGAAATATAATCAAGCTTCATACTGCATTATGAAATTGAAGTCTTCACTGCAATTCAAAAAATCTTGGATTCATGAACAGATGAATGTTATTTTAGCTTGCTGTGGCCCAGAAGTGACAGCAACAAATGTGAATCTCACATCATATTACACTAGCATATAGAATGACAATAAAAGATTCAATGGTTCATGACCCTATTTTTATGTTTTACTCCTGCTGCATGAGTTGTGAAGGATCGATGCTGGCCTAAATGCAGTTTTAAATAGATTAATTAATAAAACAAAGGAATACAATCACATAATCTTCTGATGTGAATGAATCATGGTCTATTCAGGCATATCCAGAAGCCTGTATCCTTTTCAGGGAACTCTAATCACTTATGTAGAAACTAAAACTGCAGGTGCTGTAACTGTGCACTGAAGATTGTACTGTTTCTTCCTAAGGTAAATGGCACAGACATAGGGAAGGGCATTTGTTGGAAACTGGAACTTTTGGCCATTGTTTCTTCTCATCATCTTCTCAGAGAAATAGGAGGAGAATGAAAAAAAAAGAAAAAAGAAAAAAAAGAAAAAAAAAGAGCTAAGGTGTTTGGTGCCACAGATGAAATGGCTCAGAAGAAACACAGATAGAAGCTCCAGGATAAAATAGCCCAGGCTCACAGTACTTCTTATGTTGCTCTTTTGCTTTCTCTCTGTCTACAGCAATTTTTTAGTCTGCCTTTTTTACATCTCATATTTTAAGGCAGACAGATGAAAACAGATGTAGGAGAAAGAAGGTCTCAAGAAATGCTGGGTGGTTATGGGTATTTGATCAGTGAGCTAAACTGATTACTGGACCCTGGAGGAATAAATATTGGCTTTCCCTACTTCCCAGGCATGGGATGACTTCTGCCAACAGTGTCCTGTCCAGGCTCAGGCACAGGAAAGTTTAGTCAGACAAGGATGATTTAAAAGCATAGACAGAAGGCAGTGATCCTCCTTATTCCAGCTGAGAAGACTGGAATTGAGCAGCTTGGTATAAAAGTCATTAAATAGGACAACTATAATATATAATTCATATTGTATGGCATATAAGCAATTACATGGTTTTAATTTATTGCTGGTGCTTAATACTTACCGGATTGTTCCACTGAATAAAATAGGATCTTGGAGGATGATTGACAGCCTGGATCTCAATGTCTGTAAGGGCAGCTTTGCAATATCTATACCATCAATGATAATCCTCCCTATTCAAAGGAAAGAGGACAGTGTGTTTATTGTGCCACACAGCTGCTGGCAAAGCCATGGCTCACTTCCAGGCTGAAAAGCAGTACAGCAGCAACAGGCCTTGTATCACACAGCCCCTTCTTCACTAAAGAAACATGCTTTGACTAAAAAGCCAGCACAGCCTATTGAGACTAAGCTCAGCTGGAAAGCATACAGAGTGGACCTGAAGCACCTTCTGAATGATTAGATACACTGCTTAACTGCTTGACCAGTATACATCTATCAAACAACATGGTCAGACATTACTTCAAACAGGGATTAATTACCAGGGACAACAAGCCTTTCAGAAAGCCAAATTACTGTTGAGCACTATGAAATCTTATCTCTGAGTACAACTGCCTGTCTCTGCATAGGGGCTCTGTGGGTGATGTGGCTGGGAAACAGGCTGACACCTCTTTGAGATGCACCCTGTGCAGCGTATGGACACGGCACACAGAGCAGGAAACATGGCAGGAAATTCCAGGGCAGCAGGCCAAGCTGCAGCCCCCAAGTGCTGAGATTTTTGGGCCTAGTGGATTCCATCTGTCCCTTGAGTACAGATTACCCTTGAACACCTTGCCCTTTTATGCTTTGCTCCTACTGTTGTGATTTAACAGTACAGAAGGCTGTCATCTGTCACTCTTGGACTTTTGCTTCTATCAAGCAGAATTTTCACTGATCTGGCTTACGAATGGCACAGCTGTTAGGTGACAGATGATATCAGCTTTAAACAGGGCCAGAGAGCTTGTCCTGCAGATTTGAAAATCACACTTCAGAGCTGGTGCTGTTAAGGAAAAGACTACCAAAGAACCTTCAGGAGTTAAGCTTGAGTAACACACAAAAGGGTTATCTTACCCTCAAAGGTGTCAACCATTCTGAAAAATGCAAGAGAGAAGGAGGATTTTCCACTGCCTGTTCGGCCACAGATCCCAATCTGTGACAGAGAAAGCAGATGAACATCAGGCAATGAAAAGGCAGGAAATGGATAACATCTGTACTTGACACTTCAGATGAGAGGGTGGAGGAACTGTTCTGATTCACATGATCATCTCCTCCTCCTGACAGATCAGTCAAACAGAACCAGCCATTACAGAATTGCTGTGTTCGCTTTTTGTCTTTTAGGGGTCTGAGCATTTAAAGATAAATTAAGGCCAGTCCTATAACAGGTACAATAGGAGAATGGAAATAATAGTAATAAAGACAAGAGAGTCATGTGAAAAGGATGAAAAGTAGGTCTAGCACTGTAAGGGCTCACTGTCACTTCTTTTGGCACTGTGTGCTGACAGGAGGGCACTGGGGTACAGGGAGGGAGGGTGTTTGCCTCAATACACCAAGCTAAGAATCCCCCAGACTCCTTTCCTGTGCACTACATTCTTTGAGAGAAAAAAATAATCTGTAATTCAGTCACCAAAGCATTCTGTGGTATGTTTTAACTCTGATTTATGTGATGTGCTAGTCTAAAGAGCTTCTGAGAACCACTGCAGTTCTTTACCTTCTGTCCTGGTGAGATGTGGGCATTGACATGTTTTAGCACTGGCTTCAGGTTGCTGTCATATCGGACACTGAGGTTCTGGATTTGGATCTCCCCTCTGTCTGGCCAGTTCTGGGGAATCTGTGATGAAGCTGTACCACAGGCACAGGGAGAAAAAAAACCCAACATCAACCCTCCTATAATAAATTACTTGGTTCATTAGGTGATTTACTACATTTTTCATGGCAATACACTGCAAAGTCATTAGAATTTCAGCAAGCTCTTTCTGCATGCTGCACAAAACTGCACTTACAAAGGAGCCCTTCGTAATTTTCAGCTTCTGTTTTGAGAAGGCCATTGATTCTTTTCACTGCCCCCAGCTGGATCTCCATGTCAGCCAGGTTACGAACCATCCAATTCAGATAGTTAGACACCTGATGTAAAGCAAATACATGACTGAATCCCAGATTTGTAGTAGTTTGCATCATTTGACCAGCATGCAGTTTATATTCCTACACAGGAATGCCTCAGTAAGTGAAAGTTGTGAACGCACTGGATGGTACAACACCAAGAGGGAGCCAACAATGACTAAAGGTTACATTTCCTAACTGCAGTGCACAGATACTTTGGTACTATGGAGATCTGATCTACACCAACAGAAAAGAGGGTGGGGGAACAATAAAGACAGGTGAAAAGACAATTTTGGTAACTTAAGTTTGGACAATCTAGAATGACACACCAGGGCATAATTACAACTGAGGCACTGAAAATGTATTCTTCACAATGCAAGACGATATTAAAAATTATGATGCAACTTCTCCATGTCTTGTTGACATATTTGAACTAACACCTCGGTGAGATTTGATCTCAAAGCTGAAGAAAGCATACACTCAAATATGTCAACCATCACATGTGAACTGAAGTAAACACATGGTTTCCGTGATGTTACAGTACCCACTATAGATGTACAGACACCTTCAATCTTCCTGTTCATCTTTGTGCCCTGAGGAATTACAAAAAAATGTTTGGGAGAGACAGAAAGGATCCTGAGATTCTTACCATAAGAGCATAGGTTAGTCCCAAGCCTACAAGTCCTGAAGTGATTTTATTATACAGGCAACTGGTAATAGAAGTGACAGCTGCTATGAGCACCACACATGCTCCAATGTACTCCTGAAGGAATATGAATAAGCTCCATCATTATAAGTCTACAAAGGATTAAAATGTTCTCATAACTTTGCACACCAAATAACAAACCCATTGCACAATTTCCAAACAGAAAACCCCATGGAACTCCATCCAGACTCCACCAGGAACCCATTCTTACTGCTACCAGCAGGGCTGTGCTGGGGAAGTCAACACAGATACCTTATGCATGTAATGGAGGTGGCTGAAATCATGCAGCTGATGTTACCTGGTATAGAAGGGAAATGCTCATGCACCCCATCTCTGTGGCTGATGATGAACTGCTGGGAGGCTCTGCTGTTGCTGCTGAGTTCCTACCATCAATAACTGTCCAAACAGCCCTTCTTGCACAGCATGCACCTATTACTTTAAGGGCCTTTTTCTGCTTTAATTTAAATCATTGGTGATTTGACTTCCCACAGACAATTCTTTGAATAAAATTATGTAACAGACTAGAAAACAAACTCTGTAGGAGGATAACTGTCATTTGGCTGTGTTTGAACTGTTTAGTGACATAGGCACTGATCAGAATTAGGGACTTCAGGTGGTCTAGCCATGAACACATAATAGGGTAATAACACTATATTCAAGTCATACCCAATACCTGAACTAAATTTGCAAAAGGTACCAGTTAAGGAGTTAAAAATGAAGTTATAGAGTGTGACACGGAAAATGAATTAACGTACATTTAGCACATTTAAAAGAAGCCCATGTTACCAGAACAGCATTAGTACACCTGCATTTGAAACTGTAATACAACATTCCACAACATAAAATTCCTTGACTTGCTTCTTAGAGAATTATTTTTAATAAACCATTTCTCATGCCAGGCCACTTCACTGAGCAGAAAACAGGCCACTGAATATCTTTGGCGTTCTTCAGATGACCCCCAAACAGACTCAAACTTATCTACATCCTTCTGCTCATTAGAAGAACTTCCAAGATATTGAAATATTCCTAGGAAGCCACAGGGCAGAAGCTGCTGACACTGACTGACATGGCCCCACAATGACATGCTGGCTGGTGGCACAGCTCAACCAGCTGATCACTCTTCACACACAGAGGAGGCAATGTGACCCGTGAAAACNAACAATAATAATAACAATAATAAACAACTTGTATACTTGCCATGCGAACTTCCAGCCAGCGATTGGCTGCTGTGAGGAAAAGGGAGGCAATGTTGTTGGAATCTGTGTATTCAAGAAGTTTTTGTCGGAATTTGGCTTCATACCTAAAAAAAAAAAAAAAAAAAAAAAAAAAAAANTTGACTTGCTTCTTAGAGAATTATTTTTAATAAACCATTTCTCATGCCAGGCCACTTCACTGAGCAGAAAACAGGCCACTGAATATCTTTGGCGTTCTTCAGATGACCCCCAAACAGACTCAAACTTATCTACATCCTTCTGCTCATTAGAAGAACTTCCAAGATATTGAAATATTCCTAGGAAGCCACAGGGCAGAAGCTGCTGACACTGACTGACATGGCCCCACAATGACATGCTGGCTGGTGGCACAGCTCAACCAGCTGATCACTCTTCACACACAGAGGAGGCAATGTGACCCGTGAAAACTATTCCTGACTTGGAAAAACAGCTGCAGGCTGTGGGGAAAATTCATACCCCATTCAGTGTCCAGGATGGGTTGGGCATATGCTCAATACAGTCAGAGAGACATAGAAGGCAAAGGTGTATCTTTGTGATGAGGCTGGAAAACTGTTGGATGCCTCATCAGATTACTTGGAACGAAGTCAAAAATTCCTTTTGTATTAATAATAATAATAANAAAAAAAAAAGAAAAAAAGCAGGAAAGCAAGAGGAAATGAGAAAAAAAGGAGTCAAGCCTTGGGGTCTCAGAAAAATACAAAGTAAAATTTAATTTCTGAGGTATGTGCTTATGGACAGCTTGGCACAGGGTATAAATCAGCCTACCAATAGTTCAGAGTGACATCATTTGCAGTTTTGTATTAGACAGAGGCAAAGTGTATTTGTGCAGTATCTTGAGAAGTAATTTATGGATATTATTGCATTGATTATTGTATTGAAATTCTCTAGGACTTCCAAATCCCACTGGGCATTTTACAGATGTATTTTATGACATGATAATTGAGAGAGAGAAATCTAAAACTAAAATATCTAAAATATGTATGAGAAAAATAATGCATGCATGTACTTGTGAAAAGAAGCATTAATGCTGCAGAATTCAGGTTTTAAAATTGAACTTACTATAGTGCCTAGAAATGGTAACAATTTAAAAAGTATAAACTCAAAGAACTTCCCATTATAGTAGCACCCATATTAAACAAATGTATTTGTCCTTATCATTAAACAAATGGAGCACTTTGGAAAATAGAAGTCTGTTAGTACAACATAACAAAAAGTATTAGCATGGAAAGAACTGTTTCCCTTCCCTCAAGGAATTAGTGCACAGTACACAAAACAGGATTAATCACAAATAAGCCTGTTTACAGTTTGTTATAGTGAATTTGCACCCACTCATGTGAACAGCTGTGCCAATGAAATCTGCCATGAATTCAGCAGGCATGGGAGGTGATTCCCTGCTGGGGTCTTGGCAAGCCTGCAAGTCAGCCCTTCACCCCTTTTAGCTGGGCATATTTAACTGCATAGTTGTAAATTAAAGTGATGTCAATAATCAAGTGTATCAACAATTACAGCTAATAATGCACAAGCCTGGCACAAAAGTATTTTCCAGTGTAGTGATATAAAGCTCAAAGGCCTGAAGATTTCGTTTAAGCACCCAAATCTTGCCTTTTCTCCCCTTTTATTACATGATAAAGTTTAACACACTTGATCTCCCCCTTTGAAACTTTACCTTATCCTTTAGCTATTATGGCTTGACAAGCACTGATTGTTTATAAACTCAGCTCTCCTAATCCTGATATAGAAGAATGCCTATGTATGAAGTACATGGCTTACAGAAGCTTTCAAATTCACTCACTGCAGAGTACATTAATCCTTCTTCTGAGCACAGTATTGACTTTACATTAAAAGTTTATGATTTTGAGGAAAAGAAATAATTCAGCTGCCCACAACTTAGCCATGTGCTAAGACATAAGGGACATGTCTGCTGTGTGCAGTGGGGAATAATGGAATGGCTTGGATTGGAAGGGACCTTACAGATCATCTCATTCCAAGCCTCTGCCATGGGCAGGGTGACACCTGTCACCAGACCAGGTAGCTCCCAGCCCCATCCAACCTGGCCTCACACACTTTCAGGGATGGGACATCCACACCTTCTCTGGACAACATGTGCCACTGCTTCACCATCCTCACAATAAAGGATTTTTTCCTAACATCTAATCTAAATCTACTCTCTTTCAGTCTGAAGCAATTCCCCTTGTCCTGTCATTATGTGCCCTTGTAAATAGTTTCATCTTTCTCACAGGTTCTCTTCAGGTACTGGAAGGCCACAATTAGGTCACCCCAAAGCCTTCACTTCTCCAGGCTGAACAAACCCAGCTCTCAGCCTTTCCTCACAGGAGAGGTGCTCCATCCCTCTGATCATCTTTGTGGCCTCCTCTGGACTCGCCCCAGCAGGTCCCTGTCCTTGCTGTGCTGTGACCCCAGAGCTGAAGCAGCTCTGCAGGTGGGGTCTGAGCAGAGCAGAGGGGCAGACTCCCCTCCCTGCCCTGCTGCCCACGGGGCTCTGGGTGCAGCCCAGGATCTGGGCTGGCTGTGAGCATGTTGGTGTGTTGCACAGCAGAATGGCTGTTTCTAAATCAGGCATTAGTGTCACCATGTCAGGGCTAGGGAGCCCTTCCTCTCCTCAGGGCTCACTGCCCTCACTGCACAGATGAGGCTGAGCTGCTTCTGCAACCAACTCAGCCACATTCAACATCCCTATCTCCATACCATGAGGAATTGTGTGACACAGATACTCAGAGAATGTGAGGTATGCACCATGAGTCAGTCATGCACATGCACGTGGAACAGGAATGCAAAGATACACAGTTGCTGGATTGATGCAAAAATATCCGAATTTCTCTTCAGAAAAGTGTCTCCAGATTTCCAGGTTTTTAAGAATACAGACAAGTCTTTGCAGAATCCTTCACATCTACATTTTGTTCATTGTTTAACACAAATGCTGTCTGAAGTATCAAAATAAACTATAAATCAGGCTAGGGCATCTGCTGAAGGTGTTTTTTTAGGTGCAGCAGAAGCTGTCTTTCTGAACTCCCCCAGATTTTTTTGTACATTTCCTTCTAGATGCACTCTGAATAAACCCAGGATGGAGAGTAACCAGGGGTAAGGACACTTCAGGAACAACTGGCACCTCCTAACAGAATGAATTCCTGAGTTAGTGTTATTTTTAGGGATGCTCACGCTAGCAAGTCTAAACTCCACTCCTGCTAATATGTTAGGCAGCTGAAAAGCTACACAGCCCTAAAAATAACTGGGTTAGCAGCTGAGGCAGGAGGCTGGCAGACAGATGGAACACAGAACTCATTGAACACACGTGGCTGGCTGGGTCAGAGACACATCACTTACTGCAGGATTTAAGGAAAAGGAGGCACCAAACAAAATTCTGTGACAGAGGAATTAATTCCAAGGTGACAGGAAGAATCAAGAGGGAATGCTCTGACAGACTGAAAATATTAGCTAGATGGCATTGAATATTGCTTTCTGTATCAACACCAGAAAATATACAGCCATAATGCTTCAAAGATACTCTTGATCAAGTAAAAGGTTACAGCAATGAGAAAAGCAGAAATTAAAAGAAAAATTGATTTTCCTGCAAATTGAACATGGACATAACTAAAAACCATAGAACATTGTTGGCACTTAATTAAATAGTCAATAACAACAATTAATGGAAAATATTAAGCTGCTCTACCACTCTTGGGTAAGCTACCTTAAGTCCAAAAGCAACAAACTCTTAATTTTATTGTTCTTTCTTTGATCTATTTATAACCCATTTAAAATAGTTTAAGTTACCTTTGTGCATTACTTCTATTACAAAATTACAATTACAGGTTAGGAGGAATAAATAAACCTTACTGTTTCAAGGATAGAAGGGTAACAGTAATAATTAACTGACAAAATATGTAGACATCATCTAGTAGAGAATCTACTGGAAAAGTTGACCGTGTTTGAGTCAACTGGGAAAAGACAAGAATAGCCCTGGTTCAGGGAAAGCAGCTGGTAAGCTCAGCAGTGGTTTTTTATTGGTACCTCTGAGGCATCAGCATGACTGCCAGTTTTCTAACACACATCCAGAACCCAGGCACGTTATCAGGTATTCCTGGGCTGCCCTCCTGGGAGCTTATGTGGATGGAAAAACTAACCAAAACAGGCAAGGAAACACACTGTCTCCAGCTTGTGTATTCCCAAAATCAGTGTAAACACCCACATTTTCAGCCAGTAACCTGAAAAACAGTGCAGGGTGCTACTGTAGCCTCTGAAGCCAGTAGCATGCACAGCTTATCTGCCCAGGACATGGACACAGACTGGTCTGTACCAACTTGGTGCATTTTAGTTCTGCCATGGAAACTGTCCAAGCCCATCATCTGCCACACCACACTCTGTGGTAATTGCAGGCTAATTTAGCTTCTTAAATCACATTTGCCCTCAAGTTCTTTTTTCAGGCTGCATGCAAGTGTCTGGACAGCAACCACAGGGCAGATCAGCCATGTGTGCTTGTTCTTTTTACAGTGACTCCTCTACATACAAAATGCTTAAAATTCTTCAATGTTTGACATCCCCCCTTGCCCATGTTGTGAGGACTCTGGATTTTCCAGGCAGAACAGTTTAAGACATAACATTACCTCACTTTTGAATATCTATGTTTCTTTATAAAAAACTATACCTGAAGGCTCGGATGGTGGTAAGACCTTCAACAGTCTCTGAAAAATGGGAGAGTAATGGTAGCTGAGTGCTGTCATCCAACTGCTGCAGGTCCCTGGAGAGGGTTATGAAAAGAATTTAGTAAACAAACAGTTCTGTTGTGCTGTTATTCTCTTGAATCAGGCCCAGGAATTGAAAAGGAATAGCATCACATAAGTCATATACATAAGGTTCAGACAGATTGCAAAGCACTGCTGCAGGGGAATGAATTCCCCAGCAGGATTTTTCTTTTAACATTTAACTAGCTGGAGTTCTAAATGGGTCTTTTCCCTTCACTGCCTTCCCTCCTTTCTCCAACATTCCTTTTTCTTGTACTCAATTTTTTATTGATTTAAACACCATTCTGTCTCTGTACTGAGTATCAGTTTAATGGTATGCTGCAAATAGGAGCTCAAGTTAAGCAGAAGACAAAGTGCACCCCCAGATAACAGCACAACTACTGAGCCAACATTATCTCAAACTCCGTAAATGAGAGTCTGCACTCATTATTAAGTTGCATTTCTCAATGTCATATTTAGTCCTCATATCAGTAAAGGCACATGTAGGGAGAAATCTATTTAGTCTTAATTTCTTCCAGCAGGAAGTAAATTGGTTGCAGACTCCCTCTCAATCTGTGCATATATGAGGGGATATGAATATTTTTGCATTGCTGCAAACATTTCACAAGAGGCAAACTATCATCTTAGAAGGAGTAAGGTCTCAGATACAATTAAAGTTTTCATATTTTTAAAAACCAGAAGGCACCCAGAACAGGAGAGGAGGCTCATGCATACTGGATCCTTAAAGGCTAGCAGTGCCACCATGGTTATGCTGCATTCTGCAGCCTCTCTTTGACTTAACATATTTCCACTTTCACCTGTACAGGCAGACTTCAGTTTCCCTGTCCACATTTTCTTGCATGCACCCAGCACACAGTCCTTAGGGGAGAACAGAATCCAGCAGGGTTTTTTTTGGTGTCCTGTGAACTCCACAAACCTTTGATCACACGCAAAGACCCTGCTCATGAAGAGTCTGCCTCATCCCAGAAGTTCTGCTTGGAGAGCTGCCGACAAAGGCACATTTCCACTGCAGTGCATTTGTCCCACTTGCAGACAGTGCCCCAGCCTCATTTAAACATGAAGCTCCCCTGCACTGCCATTCTGCAATTCTCCCCTGCACTGCCAGGCTGTGACGGCCTGTGCCCTTACCGGGAGGCGACTCGGAAGTACTTCTGGATGAAGTAGCACATGATTGCCAGGGGCACCAGGGCAATGAGGAACATGGGTGTGACATAGGAGATGACAGCCAGGGCAGACACACACAGCAAGGTGGAGCGGCTCAGGCACTCCAGGGTAGCTGGAATGTGCTGTGCAGAGAAGGAAAAAAGCACACAGGATCTTCCATAACATGCCAAGCTTAAAACGCTACTCCCTTTTCCTTTCTCCTGCTTCCTCAAAGATTTTATTCCTTGTGTGTTTTGAGCATTTTAAGCATACAGGTCTGCTCTTGAATTTACCAAGAGCTGGGTTTTGGGGACATCTGAAGGGATTTCTGTGGGGCTGCTTCACATCTGCATTGTGAAGCACAATCCTCATGTCAGAGGATTACAGATGGGATACCATAGATGATTTTAGCATCTGCATAAATCCTGGCAGTGCAGTCTTGGGTAATAATAGTAATTTGAATTTCAGTCATTTCTATTCTGGGCTATAGCACTTGCTTTCTCCTCATTTCACTTCCTCAAATGAATGTATTTACTCACAAAAAAAAAATAGATACTCTTTAATTTGGGGGTAGCACTATTGATCTTATTTTGCTTCCCTTTTTTATACAGGACATCATAGCAAAATAAATATTTTTTCAATGTGCATGTAAGATGAGGAACTCATACAGAACCAAGAAAATCACGATGCAAACTGATACAGTCAAAATAATAGTTCATCTGTAAGCTTCATCTAGATAAGTCTGTAATAAATGAAACCCCACTTTTTCAGATTAAAATAGGATAACTTGAGAGCTCAAAAATATTTAATCAGTACCTGGTCGATGGTATTGCAGTCAGCTGAAAATCTGTTCAATATACTTCCCAGAGGTGTTGTTTCAAAAAACCTAAAATGGCATAAGGAATGGCAAAGTTTACAATACTGGTACTAGAATTGATTCATGTTATTCTTTTGTCTTACCTAAGATAGTTACTATGTCACAGAAACGAGGAAATAAAATGACAGCCATAATAAACTTTCTCATTTTTCCCAGTACTTATAGCTTTCCAATTTAATGGAAATGCCTTGAATTTACAACCACAAGCATCAACCTACAACCACTTAGAACCTTACGACTGCAAGCATGTCCTCAGCTCCCTCTACTGCCTAAGCCATGGACATCACATGATTACACTTGAAAAAATCCTTTCAGATTTCAATTTGAGGCTGCTTCAACTCAGTAAAAATTCAAAAGAAGTTAAATTGCAAAGTCTTGCATCTTTCTGGGAACAGAAAATTGTAACAAAAACAACTACTGTTGGAATAATATATTAAAAGACATTTGGATATGCAAAATGCACACTACATTATTGTTCTGCAGCTATTAGCTGTTCCATAACTCATGTGGAACCTGAAGTCTAATTTTATCCTGAAAAAAAAAAAATCTAAAGAAGTCTGAGGTTTTTCATGTATGTGATTTTTCCATGTGTTTTGAGTCAAATATAGTTAGCATAAAAATAAGAAGCTTTTTTTTCCTAGAGCTGCAGGTCTGAATCAAGCTACACCTTTGCTTTTATGCACAGGAAAAAATCTTATGGAGGACAACCAAGGCTTCTGCTGGAACAAAGTACATCCCAGTATACTCTAATGATGCCTGTAATGACACTTGTCTAAGCTCATTACCTTTCCTAGACTTGCACAATCACTGCCTGACAGTAAATATTTCCAGTGATTAAGATGATGAAGCATGCTATGAATTGTCTGTACCACATATTGATCAATAATTGTGTTTTCTCCCTAATTAAAAACTGCCAAAAGAAATTAAACATGCAAGGAAGTAAATCTCTGAAGTCACAGTTGGGCATTTCACTTGTGTATAGGAACTCAAGCAGCCTGGGTACCATTTTCAAAAAATACTCAAACTTGACACCTGGTGATTTTTCACTGATATCTTAAAAAATTAGCAATGCACAATCATTTCCTAGTAAAAACTGCACTTAGGAGACCGTCTTGAAGTAAAGAAGACAAAATAACTATAATAAAACTTCTAGAATTACAAAGAAATACCTCATTGGAGCCAAAATAATTTTATTTAGTAAAGAAGAGTGTAGCTTTTTGGTGACTTTCAAGCCAGTCCACTCCACTGCTATTGATGTGACAAGACATAACACGATGCCAAGGCAGCAAAGAATGCTGAAAACTTTTGAATATGGAGAATGGTCAAATTCCTAAGAAACAAAGAGAGCAAGACAAATATTCACTTTAAATTACATTTAAAATATTATTGTAAACACACAAGTAAAAAAGTGAAAAAATGTGAGAGTATATCCTTTTTGCTCCCTAAATTAAAATGTCCACAATTTTCACCCATCTTAAATCATAATTTATTGTTCTTTGGAGAGGGAAATGTTTGCATAAAAATAAGCGATAAATCAGAAATTTAAAATCAAGGAACACCATAAAAAGCCCAGGTTGCTGTGAGAATGCAACGGTGCAGGGAAAACAAAAAAGAACTCTGATATCAAAATTACTTAAGAAACCCAAGTTTAAGTATATCAGCTTGGTGACTAAAATACAATAAATCTAGCAAAAGTAGAACAACACACCAAACTTAACTTCATTTTACTGCGCTGTGTATGCAAAAATGCACTGAGCTTCAAAATACTCTGGAGTGGCTCTTTAATAGAAAAAGAGCACAATGCACACAAATCTTGGAGCAGAGGTTGACAGCAGGAGAACATGCCCAGTGAAATCACAAAAGGGAGGTGAACAAGGCAGTGCCTACCATGCACTGGGAGCAGTTCTTTGTCTCGGGCTCTATCTTGATGGAAATGGCATGCTCGGTCCAGAGCGCCAGGCAGTAGTCGATGGCCACCATCACCGTGTGCTTCAGCAGCTGGGACAGGAGCAGCAGGGGCAGCAGGAGGATCCCTGCAGCACTCAGGTACTTGCCACAGGCTCTCCAGGGCATCTTGGCTCTCTGATGCAGCACTGAAGACAGGTTGTCTTCATCATCACTCTCTGTTACTTCTTCTGCAAGGTGCAAGAAAAAAGGAGAGCCATGCTGACATCCATATGCAAGGGACTGGAAAGTGGTAGCTACAAACCAGGTCTTCCCATCCAGGATAAAGGGTGGCTTTAAGGTCAAAGCACCTGCTCAGACCTGCATGTATTAACCTGCTAAACTTAACAGTAATGCATACTAAAAAGATGCAAAAACCCTCAGCACTTGCTGATCAATTTCTTCAACCATGTTTTTGCAATGTGAAAGCATTGGCTGGATAAAAAAATCAATTGCAATCTTTTTCCTTTGTAAAACCTTAAGCAAATATGTTTAGCTATTGACAGGTGAAGTTCACCCAGCATATTGTTTAATAGTATTCTTCATTCATTATTAAATCATATTTGCATATAAGAAAAAGCCTCAAAAGTCTGGAGGAAGCTATGACTTGTGAATGCTTGCAATCATTCTAGTCCAGAGGTCAAAGCAATGGAAACAAGCACTCCTATAAATCACAACCCACATGAAAAACGTTTTGTTCTCTTGCCAGTTTGAATGGTGTTAATTCATTCTAGTATCATTTAACTGTGAAACAGTAATGTACTGGCAGTGGCCTCAAAGGGTGCCCTTTACCTTCATCCTCTTCATCATCTTTCAGCAATGCTTCCCGGGAATACATCGTCCTCCGGAGGTTCGTTCTTTCCAAAACAGGGTTTTCCTCAATAGTTGTTTCCTGAAAAAGGGACAGCTCCTGTGTTTTCAACCAGAGAATTAATACCAAAAAATTGCTACTTGTGATAAAACTGTTTCCACTCAATGAAGAATAGAAGTGGGAATCTCACAGCAGGGAGCCGTGATTGATTTTCTAGGTCTGTGTAAAGCCAAAGGACATAAATTAGATATCTAACATGCATTTCAGGTTGTCAATCACAACCCTTCTGGAATCTTGGACAGTTATCCCAGAATTAATAAGAACTAAGAATAATATCTCATTCTTCTTGTGTTGTAAGTATGAAAGACAAAACATCTTCATCATTTAAGAAACTTGATATAGGCATATCTGAAAAGCTTCCACCCAAGGCAATGAGTAAATTCAGGCATATCTATAAAACCAGTTGTCAATATTAGCAAAGCTTTTCCTAAAATGGCCATATTTATATTCCTTAGGTGACAACATTTTGATAGGGCTTCCTACCAATAATGGATAAGAACAGTATCAAGGAAATATGTCATGTCCAGATGAAGGAATTTATCTTGAGAGATAAATAATAATGGTAGCATTAATATTACATTCATATCAAGTTAGACATCACACACAGCATGCCAATTTTTGTTAAACCTTTCAAACTAAGGCAAAAAAAAAACCCAAAAAACCCAAAAAGACAACATTTTCTTGCATATATTGATTGCCCTGCCCATCAAAAACCTTCTCCAGCTCTTGGTCTTGTCGATTCATTAATGTCTTCCAGTGTTCAAAGAGCTCAGTCTCTGTTTTCTGAATGTCCTTGAGTGTTCCTTCTCTCTGGATGTTTCCATCTTTCATCGCAATTATCTAAAAAGTCAGAAACACAAGTGGTGAGATAAATAGCCAGGTATGTCTATTTGTTTTAAAGCTACATGTCTGTGCTTTGACAGGATTTTCTCTTTTCTTAAATAAATAATATTTCTGCAAACAAATCTGTCTTCTAAAAAGACAGTGACATTATCTCTTGGCTCCATCCCCTTCATTCAAGATGCTGAAAACCCAGAAACTTCCTGCACTCCATGTTTTCAGAAAAGGCTGCTTTTAAGAAAGAAGAATGGGATTCCTGTCAGCAGATCTCTTCCTAAATACAAGTCATTAGCAAGATAAGATTTTAGAGTTCTCTTACCTCCTAAAAGGAAAAAGCTTTTAGCAAGACACTGAGTGCAGGAGGTTTTGCCCTCAATTCAGGCAATTAGATATGAGCATGCTGGCTCCTTCTCTGATACCATGGACTGATAAGGAAGAGCTAGGCAACTTGAATCCCTAAAGCTTTAAAAGCATAAAATAGTAGGCACAGTTTGGAAAAAGAAAAATATCTATGCAAGACAAAGTCTGCAGGGAGCAGTTTCCAGTTTGTGTCAGTGTACTATGTTACACACACAAAGTAACTACCACCACTCTGGGTCTGACAGGGACAACTGGAAAATGAGGCATGCAGATTGCAAACCCCCATCATTACTAAAGAGTTAATGCACTATTTATTTTTCTCTCTCCCTGGAAACTCAGAAATTTCCATAGGCAGGGAGTGGGGAAATAAACTATTTCATTTATTGCTAAGAATTTACTTTCAGTTATTGCTATGAATTTACATCAGAGAGAAGGTAAAAATAAAGAAAACAAGGATCTTTTTGTGATCAATTTATTCAGGAAACCTGCAACTTGGCTGGACCTTGAATTCTTCTGAGGGTTGTGTTGAAAAGATTTAGGGGGACCATGACATACACTTCAAATTATACTTTTATTTAAAATTTCTTAATTAAATATTCCCTCTTCACTCCATTGGATAAGAATTGTTAAGGATTAATGAAACCTACACTTAGGCAAAAAACATGAACTATTTTGTAATAAATATTTTTTATTATAAAGTTCATACAAATCCTTCCTGTGCTGCTGTTTGAAACAGTATATTTCATTAAAAAACCACACATCTAGAAGATAATAAAGCAATTTTCATACATCTCCTAAAACACCAACATCTAGAAATGGGTCTTACAAAGAAAATTAAAACCATTACACTGATGAACAGCCATAGCCTTCATAGCCTTTAAAAAAATTGCAGATATAGAACAATAAAAAAGAATTTAAGATGGACTTATAGGGAGGGGAAGAGGGCAGAAAACTCCTGTATCCCAAGAGACACTAATTTGAAACCAGGACTGTGTTGAGAACAGAGGTAATTCTGAAGGTAAACAAACAACTGAGGGACAAGGTCACAGCAAAGGACCATAAATAACATATGCTGCCCACCAAAAACCTGATCAGAACAAGATGAATGTCTATCTGCAACTTTATACCAAGCCAACATGAAGCTCAGGAAGCAGCTGCAATATGATTATTTCTTGAGACCAGGAAACTGCTGCTATAGCCTGTGCAAGATGTGAAAGAGAGAAATCCTGCTAGGAGGTATAACTGCAGTCATCAATCACCATGGGCCAGGAGACCTGGGAGGCTGGAAAACTGCAGGAATAAGTGCAAGGCCAATGGGAACCAATGAATTAAAAAAAAAAAATACAAACACCCAAAAATTCTCTCTTCATCTTTGACATTTCCAATTACAAACTGGTATAGAAAGCATACCTCCATTTTCGTTTCCTTTAAAGCAGAAGATATAAAAAAGAAAGCTAACAGAACAATCAAATACTACACATTTCTTAAAATCTTGTCCACACAAAGGGCAAAGAGGTTCTTACTACATTATATACTAGTACTAACCACAAGGAAGCACTGGTTTTTTTCTTTATATTTCCTTACCTCTCAATATCCACCTTGCAAAAAGACACGTTTTCCTGAAATAGCACAAATTCCTAGTAACATCCCAGCAGAGGCAAAGCTGTTACTCAAACATTTCACTGTTTTGAGATTAAAAAAATCAGCCAAAATTTTCCAATATAACAAATGTTTTGGGATACTCAATATATTTTAAATGCAACCTGCTTTCATAAGAGTATTAAGAAGCAGCTCTATGAAAATCCAACCTATTTAAGTGTTCGAGGATGAGAATCTCAAAATTATGGCTCCCCTAACTGGCTGATTTTCAAAAGATCTTTATTATGTATCTTCTCACTGAACTATTACTTGGTGGAGAGATGAAGTGAAAGCACTGTTTGCAGCAAGACATGCTCCTGCCATGTTTTTTCCTCCACAGGAAAAATAAGAAGAGGTTCCTTACCCAGTCAGCATGGGGCAAGTACTGCAGCTTGTGAGTCACCAGCACAATGGTCCGCTTGTCCTCCCGCAGCATTTTCAGGATCCCTTCTTGCATGAGATGGTCACTCAGATGGATATCCAGGGCAGAAAAAGGATCATCCTGTCATGAGGATAAGGGGTCAGCTTTTGGAGCCAGAACTTGGGGATCCAAGGAAACTGAGAAGTTTTAATACCAGTAAATCCAGGCAGATGAACACAGACACACAAAGAGGCCATGAGATCAAAATTGTAAGGAAGGGTTTCCTTAATTCACAGAACACCAAACCTTGAACTGTGTTTTTGCAGAGATCACTAAGAAAAGCCAGCTGGGTCAATTCTACAATTCTGTGGGGTTTTCTGGGACCTTCTCCTCTCTCCAGATGTGTTCATGGCCCACACAGCTGGAGAGCATGGCTTCTGTCAGGCTCCAGAAAATGTCCCAGTGTGGGTCTGTGGCAGATACTGCATTACTGCTCCAGGGATAGGGACAACGAGCCTACTTCTGTTTCCCTTGAACATCACTGCCTTCAGTTGTTGGTTTGTTTTTTGTTTGCTCTTTTTTTTTTGATAAATCAATACTCTATTAACAAAGAATCACCAAAAAAAAAAAAAAATCACACAAGAAGCAATATTGATCATTTTGCTGACTCAAAAGCTCAGATGTTAGATTTGAGACCTACATTATATTACTGAATCAATTATATGCAGTTCATTTAGGCATAAATTAATCGGTACCATCTTTTGGGAAACTTGTTTATCTAATCCTATTTCTATGGAATCAAAAGCCTTATGATTTGATTTGATATTTCTGCTTGCAATAGCAATACTGGCTGTAGGATTTACTTAGTGTTACTATTTCATACTATAATATTACACTAAACCCGGGCTTCATTAAAAATCAAAAATATCTGAAACTAGCAGTAAGATAAATATGGCCACTTAGATTCTAATAAACCAGAGCATCAAAACATAAAGCACCTAGGAAGTGCTTTTGAAATAACACAGTAACTTCATGATCCAGAATTTTCTCTCAAAAGTGTGTGTGCAACTGTGTGTGCACTGTGCTCGCTGAGCAAGGATGTTATCAGCCCTGCTGCTGCACTCTTCTGACCTGGCACAGACCTAAACATCAGCCACATGACATTGGTACTTGTGAGAGTGAAGTTTCACAGGTATTTCTTTACAAAACCAGCCTTAAAAGAACTGTTTGCTAATACTATCATATAGGATTCCTGGTTATTTTCTAAATATTAATACTGGAAATAAAGTTTATTTGTAGGTGTTTTTCCACTGTCAAACCATAAGAGCACCTGCTGCTATTAGAATGTTATCCAGTCCTTCACAGAAGGACAAAAAAGGCAAAACCAAGTTACAGACCACTAGTGGATCTGCTGATTTGCAGCACCTGACCCAACTGCTCCCTACTCTCCTGCACTCTGATCTTTGCCTGGAAATGCCCTACACATGAAGCAAGAACAAATTGTTCAGCCTAATTAGAGGGAAAGGTCTAAAGAGCCTCCCTTTCTTTTAGGGATGACATCTAATGTGCACAGCTTTTCTAATCCTAGGTGATTTATGTCTCACTGTCATAACAGCTGGACTCAAACCTTCTAGAAAACTGAGCTCAAGAAGGAAGTCCTAAACTGAAAAGCCAGCAAGCTCACTACAGGTGAGTGTGTAGGATGCATTTGTTTTCCCACCTGGGAAGGTGGTAGAACCTGCTGTCATTCTCTTTCCATAGTTGAAGCTGGGACAGGATATACAATAGGCAGTTCAGGGTGTAAAAGCAGCTTAGTTTGCTGCAGAAAGGAAACATCCCAAACATGAGGCAACATTAATTTTAGGCCTGAGACAGCTTAGGAATTTCATTAATACAGTTGAAACTATTACATTTCTAAGACCCAAAACCAAAAGCAAGGTTCAAATTGAACTTTCAATATACTGAAAGGACAAGCATCAGCATTTCAATGTGCAATACCTGTCTGTCTGTAGCATTTACAAAATGCTTCCTACCTGCAGGCTAGCTGACAAAAGATATAAAACACACAGTGCACATGTGGCTCAGCTCAGCGAAACACAATGTTCAGTGTGTGACCCATGAAATACTCTAAATGAAAAAGCAGCTCCTTCTTCTGCATGGAACATAAACAGAAGGTTTCTACTCACCAGAAACACAACATTTGTCTGCTGGTAAAGTGCTCGTGCCACACTGATCCGCTGGCGCTGCCCTCCAGACAGATTAATACCCTGGAGATAAGCAGAAGAGAAACAATCAGACAGTTAAAGAAAACATCAACTGAATATTCATATTCCTTATGCTGATTGGATTATCCATAGAAGACTTTTCTGGGCAGAGAAACATGAGAAATTTCTCCAATGTGTGGGCCTGTAATGTATCCTTGTGGTGTTTTAGGGGGCATTTTTGGGGTTCTTTTGTTTGTGCCAGTATATGCTAGAGTAAATTGTTTACAAACTTCTAGCTTCTGTTTCCTTTCTCATCACTCCCTAATCTTCCCTGATGTGATAAAGTCATTGATTGAACACTTGCCCTTCTATAAATGAAAGAGCTCTAAAAAAAAAATCTATGTATTATTATTTATTTTTCTGTTACTTCTAAAGAAACCAAAAAATGTCCTGTTAAGTCAGGATATCTGCAATAGCAGCTGCAGAATAGCCAAACATTCTGATAGCAGCACATTTAAATCATTGCACCTCACATAAATGACAGTGTTTCCATGTTCACTGAGCAATGAGCTTTAAGACTAATGACCCAAACATACACTTAACTAAAAGATTACCTTTGTTGCCAAATAACCTGTAAGATTTTAAGAACCAACAAAATAATAAACCCCCCTCTATATATTCAAACCAAAAATAGAAGCCTGTAGCTGTTTACTGACCCTCTCTCCAATCTGGGTTTGGTCTCCGTGAGGCAGAATGTCAATATCAGGCTGGAGGGAACAAGCATCAATTACTGCTTTGTACCTGTGGAAACAAAAAAGGCAACAAAATCCACACAGATACTGCTGGAGAAGCACATTTCCTACCTGCAGAGGAACAAAAATTAACCAGCTGGAAAAAATCACACAGTGGAAAACATATTTGTTAGCCACTAATTGTTCTAATGGGATCTCTTTCAATCACAGGCAAGTAAGTAATATTTCAGCTCAGAAAAAGGATCTTATGTCAGTTTCCCAAATAAAAATGTTAAATAGTTAAACCTAGGAAAAACAAATATAACTTCTTCCAAGGTATATTGCTATTTTTAGCAGTTGTTTTTCACACTCAGGGCCTTTGTTTCTCGTTTCAATATCCAAGGATGACAGAAAAAAAAAGCGTAGGATGCAAATACATAATCAACCACTTCTTTTAAGGGTGGGGGAATGGAACACCAGCAACTGATTTCTATATATTTTACAATGTCTAGTGGGCATTTATACTGAATAAAAAGGCAGCCCACTCATTATTTACAAGCAATATTCTCACTCCCAAACAGGTGATGTCCTTCCAGGAGAGGCAAACCAGTGAATCACGTGAGAGAACACTGCATGCTAAACAAACATGGTCCTTGGAAATGGAAACATTTGTACACCTGAGTTCAAGTGAGACAAAGCCTGTCCCTTGTGTCACTCAGGAAAAACATGGTCAAAGGGGGAGATTGTCACCTTCAGGCAGGTGCAGTAGGTTTGTTCCTACAGGGAGATGGGGCCCCATGTGTGACCCACACAACCCCAATATTTATAGAAAAGGGGAGTAAAACACAACAGTGCTGGAACCTGTTACCTCTGTTTGTTAAAAGAGCTTTCAAACGTGATATTCTCTTCCACTGTGGCATTGAGCAGCCAAGGCTTCTGGGATGCATAAGCTACTGCACCTCTTTTCCTGGGGAAAAAAACAAACACAAGAGTTCCCAGCTTACCAGTGCAATTGCTGCTTTTGGAAACCATTTTCTTGTAAATGAAGAAACGAGTAATTAGTCTTCAAAAATGCTTTCCTTCCTTTCTTTAGGACAATCAATAGCTTTTCCATCAAGGAAATGCATAAGATCATAAATTTCCAAAGGAATACTGGAATTGTTTATCCAACTGAATTTCACTTTGCTCCCTTTTCTCCTACTGTGAGGTGGGATTTGGAGAGTCCAGCTCAATAAAGCTGCCTCTTGAGCAGAGTAGATGGCAGGAGGAAAATTACCAAAGACTGAATCCCAGCTCTGTTTGGATGGATTAATAAAAAAATTTAATGTGTAGCAGATCACTAGTTAGGCAGCACATTTCAGGAGGGACATTCTAGAAAGATAAAGTGTTTGAAAAAGATTCAAACAACTCCACACTTGCACAAAGGCAATTCACTCTGCCATTTCCCCCCCATTCTTAGAAGAGAACTAGAATTAGAAAGTAAATGAGTAAGTCATTTCTATGCCTATAAAGGCAAGAAAAGAGAACACAGACAAAAAAAATATTTGCTAAATTTCCCCCAGTGAAATGGCCCTCATAATGTATCATCAGAAGGGACAATTTTACCAGATACAGTCAACAGGATCTTACTCACTCTGCACATATTATTTAACAGAAATTATTATTACTATTATTATTATTATTATTACTATTATTACTACTATTATTATTATTATTGTTATTATTATCGTTATTATATTATTATTATTACTTAAAAAGGAAAGTGTCTGCCTGCTAGAGAATTTGTGCTTTTGTTGTCTGTGGTGCATTAAGGATCCCAGTAAGGCAGAGCTGGGAGAAAGGCAACATCTGTTATCAGAATGACTGATACTTTTGGAAAATTCATTGGCACATCAACCTTTGCACAGAAAAGGGCCAAAAGAGGGATCATATGCCTAAAAGCATTTCTGTTTTCCTCCAAGCTCTATCAGCTAATCCAATAAAAGATAGGACCTCTCACCCAAACGTGGCCTTTGTCTGCTAGACAGCCATTATGGCAGCCTATTTCTAGTTGGACCTGAAAGCAATTCAAACCATAACTTGACAAAGTACATTTTATTTCTCTTTATAAGTTAAGGTCACTTGCCCTGCTCATTTTTGTCAGGCTTTTACCAAGCTTGTTTAGAAACCAAGATAGGATCTAATTTTTGCTGAAGACCTGAAAGAACACACAATTCCACTATTCTGCTAACATGCTTCCAAATTGAAATTTATGATGGTTCACTAGAATTTCATTATGCTTTATGTATTTTCTTTACTGGAAAATGAAAACAGAAATAGCTAAACAAAAGAAAAAAAAAAGAAAAAGACAGAAAATAACCCCTAGGCAGCCCAGCCTGCAGGCCCAAAATCTAATTCAAAGAGCATTCAGGTCTGCCTCAAGAAAGCAGCACTTTCTCAATTTGTATGAAATTTTCATCCCAATTATTGAGAAAAAATTGCTCTGAGCATTCCAAGATTAAGATGTATTCCCTTTCCCTCCTTTTCATTGCTTGAAACTGTGACTGAGCAGCTCTTAATTCTCAATGGGATCAAAAAGTTACTGATAATTTACTTTTTGAAAAATATCAGCAAAGTTGTGAGGAAAAAGCTTGTACAACTTTTGCAGAAAGTGTTCTTTGGTTGAGTGAAGATATGGGCCCTGCCAGTGTGATGCACTCCATGCTGAGAACCAGCACAATGTCTGGGAATATCCAAATATACATTTGGATTACATTATGCTTTTAGGACATCAGTGAGAATTCATTACTGCAAGGAACTTGGCAACAGGCAATGAGCTTGCCAAAACTGATTATGGATTGAGGATTTAGTAAATTCCTCTAAATTAATCCTAATTGCAAAATGACACTAGGATAGCATATCAGGACTGATCATATTTTGACATAAACAAAAAGCCTGCAAGTGCTTGCAAGCTTCTTTTTCACATGTATGAAATATATTGCATGTCCACAGTGCTGCTTACAGTAAAGAGAATCAAACAATTGTTACTGAAACTGTGAGAAATACGTGGCTGAAAATCCAGAGAACAAAATATTCTGCAATGAAGTGTGCAAGACTTGCTATAAAAGTCTGCCTTGAAAATGCATAATATTTCACAGTTTTAGGACTGAATGCAAACCTATGGTTTAGGAGACAAAGGCTTTTGAGGGATTACTCTGTGGGTGGACATGATTGCTTCCTGACCCCAGACTACATAAATAACCATGTGTTTTAATCAATTCAGTGTTCTTTTTTCCCCTTTGATAACACAACAGACTAACCATAGCCTCTTAATTATTACAGAGGTGCAGACAGAAAAATTCAGCCTTGCAATAAATAGGGACAACCTTCCCTGAGCTCCCTGGAAATGATGAGCTTTGTCTAATATAAAATCAAGCCTGTTTACTAATTATGAATCCAATTAATTCTTCAGAAACAACACTGTCAAAAGGAACAACATTCACTTCTTTACAGTGTGGGTGGCTGAGCACTGGAACAGATTGTCCAGAGAGGGTGTGGAGTCTCCCTCAGTGGAGATACTCAAGCACCATCTGGACACAATCCTGTGCCATGTGCTCTGGGATGGCCCTGCTTGAGCAGGGAGGGTGGACCAGCTGACCCCCTGTGGTCCCTTCAACCTCACTCTTTCAGTCATTCTGTTGTGAAGACTGTTTGCTTAAACTTATTAATTTATCTCTACTTTCACATTTCATTTTGCCAAGTACAGGAGGTGCAGCAGACCTCCAAGATCAAATACAACTAGTTAAGGGACATTAATATATTAATCTCAGTGCCTTAATAAACCTACAAAATCTGAGATGTTGGCAATTTTTAAAAGAAAATAGATGCACTTAAAATGCAATGGAGTTAGGATTATGATGATGGAGGAAATAATATATTGCAAAGCCTTTCCTGTGTGTTTTGGGATTGCTGATTACAGTTTTGTCTTGATTATTTTGCACAATTCATTAACTTCTACTATCAGTCAACCCAAATTCAAATGTTCTTCAGAAATGAGAGAAATGTGAACTGTTCTGTATTATCACTGCATATGCAAAAAATATGCTTCTTGTATTTTCAGCCTGATGGAAAGTATTGGAGCATACTGGTATTGTCCTGAGCATTCAGGACAAAATCTTTCTGCCATTATTAAACTTCAAGGGTCACTTGCTTGTTTTTGTTTTAAATCTTGTAGTAGCTGCATACAGAGACCTCCTGTTTGTCTTCTAAGGGGGAACATTAAACTCATTAAGTGCAGAGACTGCTGAGCAATGTTCACTGAGTCACAGAATGGCTGAGGTTGGAAGATACCTCTGGAGCTTCCCATTAGTTTTTAAAATGTTGTACCTGACTTCCATGTCAACAGGAGATTCTTTCTCTGGGCTGTAGAAAACAAACAAAAGGGTTTTTAAAAAAAATGAATTATTTCAAACAGTGCCAATAACACCGCAAAGTAATATCACCATGCTATAATTAAAAACACAGCAAAATGACTGCAAAACAGAAATAAAGTTCTTTTTATGCTAAAATTCTGTGCTACATGATATTGACCTAAAAAGGGTATAGTTAAAGCTTCAGTTTGGAGAAGTGCTAAACAACCTTGTAGAAAGCCTTCAACACCTATGAGTAAAGCTCAAGACCTCAAAAGACTTTGACCCAAAATTCTCTTCTGAGAACACCAAAAATGTTCTACAGGATGTTAGTGTAACAAAACTACCAGAGGTACTCTTACAGCATTTAACAAACTAGGAGTCCCAGAACATATGATCATGTAGGTAATTGTTTCATCCAGTCTAATATTCTTTCCTACTTTTTAATACTCTTGCCATACTGTTGTGCAGGTTATCTCACTTTTCCCCATCCATTTCCATACCAGTTTCAAACATGAGACTAATTCTGACCATACTTCTCTTGTATCTTAATGGGTTCAAATAGTTTCCCTTCAACTTGGCCCAGAAATTCCAGTCTCTCTGAACACAGAAATGACTGTAAGATTTCAAGTATCCTTTACCATGAGGCTTGGACATGAGGTACATGAATGTTCCTCTTATACTACACACAGATGGGAGCAGCAGTTTTGCAGGACTCAGTCTGACAACCAGGCAACAAGTCTGAGAAATAAAGTACATGGGAGAGAAGAAGCTGGCAAATCTGAAGAAAAGGCAGGGGAATAGTTGGAGAATCATAGAACCAAGAAAATATTCTGGTCAGTAAAAGCCAGACTTTAGCCTAAGTCAAGGTAAAGGAGGCCACATGACACTGCTGATTTCAACAACAAAGTTCTCACTGAGTCCAGCAGGAACAGGATCACCACTTTTACAAGGTTTAACATTCTGGAGGTATGTGCCCCAAAGTCAGAAAGCTTTGTTCTTAGCTGATTTGGTAAATATTCCTAAAATCCAAGCTGAGCTATGTTAATCAGGTAAAAATAATTTCTGTGCCAACAGATGGACTAATCTCTTACTCTCCACACTTCTCTGTGTGTGCCTGAAGAATGGTAGGTGAGAAAACAAATTTATGACAGGATATGAAAAAATGAAGAGAAGGGTAATGGGGAGAATTTGCTTAAATAAATGAAACCTTTAAATACTTAATACAATTTTTCAAAGTGTAGTATAATCTGGTTCAGATCTTTAGAGAAAAATTTTTAAAGACATATCAGGATACAATTTTCAAAATCTCCAAACGGCAGTGCTTTCATAACAGAAATCCAACTCTTATTTTCATACCTTGCATAAGTGCTTTCAAAAATTGTATCCTGAGATAATGCAGTTAAAATTTCACTGATTTTCAGAATTCTGACTCTATATCTTAAGCACAGATATTAGAAACATTTGGTTTTTTTCCTACTGCAATCAATTTAGCAGGAAAACCAATAATTGCATATAATACCATACCTGAAATCTTCCCCCGTCTCACTGTCAGAAGTGCAGCTGTATCACAAATAGAAAGCAAAGACTGTTTACTTAAGTGAGCACAAGCAATCTGCCTCAGAAAGAAAAACTATTAAATTCCACTTAGTGCACAGGCTGCAAACATTACTTATCACAGGGCTGCAGTGCAGCATCTGTTCCTTCTACACAAACTGACTTGATTTCATCAGGCAAAAAGATTTGGTGACCCTTTTTTACCTTATAAACATTAATTCAAATAAAATCACCTCCACCCTGTCCTGGAGGTGCTAGCAGAACTGAGAAGTCCTGCTGTGACAAGAATGCATTATAAAATGCATTATAAAAAATTCATTTTCTGGGAAAACAAAATGATAATTTGTGATACTGGCTTTTTTTTTTTTTTTTCCCATGAAAGTAATGCATCTTAACAGCATATAATGGGTTACTGTGAACCCCAAATCCCACCTTCAGTTGCCACATACTGTGCCCTGTATCAGCCCTATCCTTGGGGTGGTGTGCTTATGTAAATGTAGGCAGGTCCAAAGGACAGACAGGTTTTGGTTTTGCTATTTTCAAATGTGCACAAAGAGGTTCAGAGTTGTTTTCACAGGATGACTGGACATGTATCAGCCCTATCCTTGGGGTGGTGTGCTTATGTAAATGTAGGCAGGTCCAAAGGACAGACAGGTTTTGGTTTTGCTATTTTCAAATGTGCACAAAGAGGTTCAGAGTTGTTTTCACAGGATGACTGGACATACTTATGACTAATGCTAAATTCAGTTCCATTCAAAAGAGTGAAAATCTGTGTGTTAAATGATATAAACAAAATCAAGGAGGAACAGTGTCTTTGATGCTTTAAAGAGGATAGTCTCAGTAACTTTGTACCAACACAATTTGCTTATTAATATCCAGAAGAGATAACTATACCTGCAGATTAAAAAAAAAAAGTGATTTGAGACACTTCCATAAAAATTATGCATAGTAAGTGATGACCAAATCTAAATCGAATTACTGTACAATTTGAGAGCACCAGCCAGCCATCAGTACTTTACCCCAAAGGTCTGTGTGCTGAACAAAGCTTTTCCACAGTAAACTCACACTCCACTGGTCTTTAGTGGCCATATGAATTCAGTGGTCCAGTCTCCAAAAACCCATGAGCCTGTGGTATATCATTAACTAGAAACATTCTTTACAGGAACTAGTGATAGGCTGAAATAGAAAATATCTTTTCCAGCCCTTCCCTGCACAACACAAAGACCCTGAACCAATTGTATATCGATTCCCTGATCTCTGTTTCTGCTCTGTAGCAGGAAAACAATTATTCTCCATTTGGAGTTTTAGCTCAAATTTCTCAACCAACTTTTCCACACTTGTCATATCCCTTCTTTCCGCCATTTCCTGCATACTCTTGGCAATTAAGGATGCCTTGATCTCTTACCAGTGCTGAAATCATAAAGTAACATATGTTTGATAATGAGGTCTAGATCTAATTTGTCAAGGTATTTTAGATGTCTAACGATGCAAAGATGAGCCTACTGAGATTTTCATGCCTTCAGATTTTGATTTCCCGCTTAAATAAAATTAAGTACTTGGAAGTTTCTGAAAACTCCAGCAAATATGTATTTTAAAAAAACAGTTTACTTTGTAGCCATAAAAACAACTTTAATTTTTTTTTTTAATTAGATGAAGCCAGTCAACTGCACACTAAGATGAAAATCTACTGTTAACAATCTTAAATCTCTATCTTCCTTCACATTATAAGGACTGAAGATTCACATGCAAGAATGTATGCCCTGTTTAAAACAAATTACGTAATTATGTTTGAGCAACACATTTGTTTGAGCAACATTAGGTCAGTTTTCTGGTATTATTTACTCCAACAAGACTTGAATTGGGACTATTAAAAGTGAGATACTGCCCAGAAGAAATTAGCATGGCATATACTATAATTATTTACTCAACAACAGGTCAAATAATTACCATTTACCACCTACACAGAAGGTAAATAATGATTCCTCTAGTTTTGTTAAATCCCTAACCATATTGTAAAATATTTATACTGAGATGCTCTCGGGCTGCTTTGGACAAGAGGCATTAATCTGAGCTGAATCTTCTGGACACACACTGTAACACAACAAAAATGTCACAAATGAGCCATGGTTCACTTCTGATTATCTCCCTCCTAGCCCAGGAATAAATTACATTACTTTTTAAGGGCTTGAAAGAATTTTTGTAAGAAACAAGCAAAACAATACGCAGTTAATCCTTTTTTATTCATAAAGCATGGAAGCAAAGAGTAGGGAAACAACTTGTTATCCATTAGACCAAGGGAAGGGCCAGGAATAGCATCCAGATTTCCTGAGCACGGAGTGACATGTCAGCAGGATACATCCTTCATTTTCATAGCTATGACCTTGGAGGAAGGGAAGGGAAAGGAAATTTGGATGAACTAATTCAGGTATATTCTGTAACATGAATGACTGAAGCCAAGCATTCCCACAGAAAGAGCTGCAACAAGGAACTAAAGTGATGTTGGTGACACTTTTCATTGCCTGAGCTGAGGTTGTGAGCCCTGGTGATTACTTGTTAAGACTACTCTCCTTGAACCTGGGATAAGGTTGCATGTTCCCAGTCAGGCACTAGTATTTTCTTATCAAATTAAGGGAGCTTTCATCTGATAGCTTTACAACACAGGTGTGCAGCCCACACTGGCTGCATCCATCACTCTGAATAGACCAGTGCACATGGCAGCAGCTCTGAAAGATGAGACAACACCTAATCTGTCCCAGTGCAGCCAGCACTTACAGTGCTCAGATTGTTTCAGCCACAAGTCCCTTTCTACATATCTGACAGATAGCACAGCAAATGTGATAACAACTGAATTGCACCTTGTGATACTTTGGCACATATAGAAGACATGAAAACCAGTTCTGACCTTTCCACTGTTGTGAAGAACATATTTCTAAACAAGTGCTATTTAAAAACACAGCACACAGTTTCTGATCAGAAACATCATGTCATCTGTTTTAGTTTAGCATCAGACATTCAAGTTACACTTCTTAATCATGTTATGTCATCTGTAAAAAATTACAGCCTTGCTGAAATGAAATTAGTTCACCTAATAAGGCTGCAGGGATTCTGTATGGTTCCTCACCACAGTCTGATTTTCTGCTTAAGGAAGAATATTCTCATGGACAGATCACCACATTCTGGAACTTTGGCTTGTGTTCATGCTTCCCTCACTAGCTGAAAGGGTCATCTTCTTATGTTTCATTTTCCCCACCTATAAAGTAGACAACCTTCCTTCCTCGTACTATTGCAATAAAAGCACGTGCAATTCTCAGTAGTGTGACTGGCTTACACATGAAGGCTGGATATAAATCCTATCTCCTGACAAACACTCAAGGAATTTAGAGAACTCTTCCACAAAATCGCTGCAGAACCCACTGCATAACAATGCATAACCTCTGTCCATCACAGTGTGTAGATTTGATTTATAGGTAGCCTGGTTTTCCTTCATGCCCAATCAGTTGGAAATAAAATTAATTGTTTCTCCAGGTTCTTCAGCAATTTGTTGAGCTTTACCTACAAATAATCATAGCCCAAAGGGCAAATTGCAGACTGTATGGGTAGGAAGTCTGCTGCTGTGAAATAAACAGGCCAAAAATGTTCACACACATTGATCAAACTGTGTATTAGAGAAGGCAGGAACTTACTGGAAACCATATACAGGAGCTGTAATATATTTTACCATCTGTCACCTCACCTGAAGGTCAAGAGAACAAGTCATAACACAAGCTGTTGGAGTTCAGCCCCATTTTTTTCTTTCCCTTCAAGGCCAATACCAAAGTTAGACAGGAGTGGAATCTGTAAGTGGCTATCAGAGTCCAGGTGCTGTGTCCCCTTGGGAAAGGAGGGAAGGACATGGCTGACTCACTCCTGTCAGACCAGGCAGGATGCACTGGGGATCATTCTGAGGTCACTGCCACTTGAAAGACACTCTTCAAATTCTCAGGCATTAGCCTGGTGCTGGGATGGAGCACACATCTGAGCCAGGCACTGCTTCTAGTCAGCCAGTACCTCTTTAGAGGTCCATGCAAAGACACCAGCTCAGGCCTGAAAGTGCAAACACCATTCTGTAGCTGCACAACACCTCAAGCTCATTAATTCTAATTCCAAATTAGTTATAGTTTCACTCAGGTTATGTTGCTGGAGTGCAGAATGCCCAAGAATGGTTGTCCATTCCTATGAATGGAATAGGCAGCTTGTTTCACCCTGTCTGGGGATTCTTTCTGATCTTTGTGTAGGGTTTTTATCTTGACTGTCTATCTGGAAAATCCTCGACTCCACAAGTTCCCAGGAGAGATTTTGGGCTTTTTCTGCATTACCACTCTAGTCAAGCTCAATTTTTAAATTAAATTAGAATTTTATATTTAATGCCCCTACCTGGTCCAGGATATGTTCCCAGAGATCTTCTGCATCTCACCAAGTATGGCCAGCAAGAGAGAGGACTTACCACAGCCCACCTGTCCTACAATCATTGTTAGCTGGCCTGTGAGGGAGGAAGGTATACATAAGATTATGATTTACCAAATAACTATAGAAAAATATCTTATTCTGTTTATCTGATTTAATTTCGTACCTTGAGGGATTCGGATATCAATATTGGACAATGCTGGAGGACCTTCAGGTGTCCAAGTGAAAAATCCATTTGTGATCTATAACAATATGGAGAGAAAAGATAAACAGAAACCCAGATTTAGAGCTCACTTTTCCCCCCCAACATCAGAGACACTTTTTTCATTACATTGAGCACAGGAACAGAGTTAGCCTTTGCCCAATGCAGGAAATGGATCTTCAAGTGACTGACTTTGTAAAGGACTGTACTTTGATGGGCAGAAACCTCTGAACTCAAACAAGCACAATTAGACTATTACAAAACTATTGAGAATGTATAAGGAAAAAAAAGTTGCCATTTAGAGTTTCTCTTGTTCTGTTGTCTGTAAGGTGGGTACATGTAATAAGTGAAATGATTACAACACAATTAAATTACATCCATGCCCAGTTTGCTCTCTGCAGAGCCCTGAATGTCACTCGAGACACAGTGCAGCTTATACAGCAATTACACCACCCAAATTCCAAGCAGACCTGCAGAACCTTCCATAAAATTAGATGCTGCTGCTCATTACAGCATTTTCCTTTGTATTTCTGACATCGTTCTCAGATAATCTAGGTTTTGCAAGATACAGAAATAGTTTAATTGAAAAAGACTAAATCTAGGAAACAAAGCCTGTTGAGACTTTAAATGGAGATTTCCATGGCTACTATGAGAAACAAGGAATGGAAGATAATTGTAAAAGGCCTACATTTATACAGGACCCTGTTCTCTTACTTTTTCAGAGCCTCTAAAGCCTTCAAAGCCTTTCAGCTATGCAAGGTACAACAATTTTTCATCTAAGAAGAGTGAAAGGGGACACATCTATCACACCCTTAAGAAAAAATTGATACTTCCTCCCATCTTGAGCAAAATTGAGAGTGGTATTCCTCCCTCTGGATTACCACAGGCAGCCAGAGGATCCTCTCTCAACTAATGTCCCTTTCTGGGCAATGAGCTGCAGACAGGCAGTACCTGACAAATTCTCTGACCCACGGGCCACTGGTGACAGTGATGTCAGCTGATGGAGCCAAAAATTATCCCTGGGCCTGGCTTTCCATTCAAGCCTTACAGAGGCTACTGCACTGGCCTCTCCTTTGTGACACTGTTGTCACTCCAGGCAGTCTTTTGACCCAACATTGCCCCCAAAACCCTCTTTCAAATATTCCTCTTATTTTCCTGTAAGTCTGTTCAAGAAGGATCCTGCACCAATTCAGCATGTGTAAAAAAAAACGTGAAAGCATTACCAGTTGTGCTACTTAGTCCCATGAAACTGAATTATTCATCCTCTTTTGCTGGAAACACAAATGTATTAGCAGACTCCCTAAATAAACAGCTTCATCACTATAACAACCATCAGGATTTTTATTACTTCTGGCCATTTCCACAACAAATCAAGAGCATCAGTCTTCAAAGTGGCATGGTTTTTTTTCTTCAGACAAGTTAGGTCTTTGGGAGTTAGTCTTTAATTTCATCTGGGGAAAGGCTACTAGGAATTCCAAAACAGGAAGGGAAGATCCATGATGACATTATTTTGGGAACGTCTAGAACAAATTCTTTTCGATTTTCTTCATCCTATTATTCTATACAGACCCTGGAACTGGAAGAAAGAGTCTGGCATACATAAAAGATTGGGTCAGATGATCTTTTGATGTTCCTTCCAACCTTGGCTGTTCTGAGTTAAAATTTTTGGACCTGAGAACAGGGCTAACAACTTAAACACTTAAAATAGCAAATGGCTGGGTGAAATCTAGAGGAATAATTGTAACTAATCACAACCAAGAGATTAGTAGTTAATTTTTAAAAAGGAAGACAGATACAAGAAAGGTGGAGGTTAATCTCTGACAAGTGCACAAGTGTCTGACAGTTCACACCAAATGCTGGGTCTTGAACTTGAAACTGCCATCAGAGTACAAAAGTGACTATTAGTGAGCTAATATAAGTGTTATTAGAGTGACCTTCATATCACCTTTACACAAAAATCATCTGCTTCTGTGATGTTAATGGGTCTTCTCATGTGAGAGCTGTAATTGTTCCAGTCCTCCCTGGCAGGCCTCTTGCGGTTCACAACCTTGAGTGGCTGTGCAAAATCAGAGAGACAGAAATAAGCACTAATTGGTGGCAGCATCAGCAAAATGTCCCAACCTCTAGCAACCATAGTGTGAATGATACAGTTCAGGGCATTAAAAGAGAGGTTTTGCAATTGCAAGAAATAATCAGTAGGAAATGGAGAAGTGAAAAATTTATTCTGGGTACAAATGACTGCAGCCACTTCACCGGGAATGCGACAGCTTTACTCACCACTGCTTGGTACTTGCTGTGATTATCTGCACTTCTTAGCTCTGAAGATTTATCATGCTCTTCCCCAATTTCTTCACTTGACAGGAATTCACTCAATTTCTGCACACTAAAAGGGAAAAAACCCCACAATGACACCTCAACCTTGGAAGCAAAACTTTTGTTCAGTGCAATGTTTATTACAGAGCATCCCTTCTTGTACTTCAGCTGCTGTCTGCTGCACAGTTTGTTTGTTCTTCTTTTGTTACAGGTGTATGAAAATATACAATGGGAAGTTACTCAAGGAAGCTTTCAAAACCTGTCCTGTTGCCTATTAACAATGATATTTTAACAGTTTGTACAGATATTCCTCAAGTCATGTCTCTTCTGACACCACCAGAGAGATCTCACACAAGGGTTTTTTCAGGCATTTGGTGGGACACAGAAGGGTTACAACAGGGGCTTGTTTTGAAGCCACTCACCCAAGCAGAATTGTTGTCATTTATGCTGATCGAGTGTGGCCCAGTCAGTTCTACTGAACAGTCTTATAAAAGCTGTACAGTGTGAGCCAAATTCAAACAGCTGTGGTGAAATATGATGTGCTAAGGTAACTAGATAAAGGAATATACCATAACAAAATAGTATTCAACAGATGAGATATAAAAGGAATCCTGACAACCAGCAACAAAGATGAAGGCATAAAATTTTCACTAGCTGCTTTAAGATTTAATTAGCTAAGAGATAATGTGCCTTTATTAAGACATTTAACAGATCAGGGCATCAATTTTATCTCTGTACCTGACTTTATAAAATGTATGTCTAATTTACTCACAGGAACAGCAAATGAAATTTGTGAAAGAATTGGATTGAATCATGAACTCAACATCAAAGGAGTTCAATTAGCTGGAAATAAGTTGTCAAAATTATAACGTGCCAGAAGGCCTAAAAATAAATTTATGGACAAGAGCTGAAAAAAATTGATTTCAATGTTTAGCCTTAGGCTAACTGGGGAGAAAAAGGAAAAACAATGCCACTGAAGCACTGTGATATGTGGTAATCTGTTAGGATGCCAGTCTTATAAAATAAGAATTCACCTGCCAAGATTTATTTTGCATTTCACTATCAGGGATTTCTTCTTTAGAAGGAGACTTAGTTTCTTCTAAGGACTGTGTGAGATCCCCCAGTGATGCCAAAACATTGTTGGATCCAGGCATTGCAGCATTGCCTGAGGCAGACTCCCTGCACAGCTAACACTTGTCCTGCAAGCAGAGATCAAAGTCACCCTGAGACTCCCTAGGAGAGAAGTGGTTCTAGAGTTTTTCTGCCATCCTGCCTGATTGCTAATGGCAGCTGGGGACTGAGATCAGTGGATCTCTTAGTGGATTCAGTGGAGGGAATTTAGCTAGAGCAGGTACTACAATCTAAACAACAAAAAGGGGGAGAATAACTATTTGGGATGCAATAAGAGGAATAATAATTAATTTAGGATCAATTTTTGATCCCTTAATGGGAAGGTCTTTTATCTCAAAGGAAGTGATTAGAGATATTAATATCTATTTGCACAAAGCTCTGGAAAACAGGACTAGGAATCTTACCCTTTTTGTTCAGTGAACCAAACATTTAAAAGAAAATGTCAAATGTCTTTAATTGGACCAAATGATGGTTTAGATGCTGCCTATATGGATTTGATATACAGCTGCACCTATATTATCTGCATGAAAATTACACTGATATTTGAGAAATTGCTGTGAAGACAGAAGGAACAGAAAGAGAAGTTCCCCATGTATCTGCTCCAGGGTCTGGAGGGGTAGGAAGAGAAGACAGCAACCATTCTCAGACCATGCATATCCAAACAAGAGTATTTCTCTATTAGCTGTCCAACAATTTGATTTTATTCTCTAGCTGGGTATCCAGGTGTCTGTACTCTCTGCAAACCTTTGCCCAATGCTCCACATAATTCTGGAATTACTCCTCCTGAGGCAATTATTGAAGAAACACAGTAAAGCTGTGAGAAAATCTTGTGATAGAGGCAACAGCTCTTACTTTAGGATGCCAGACTGTTCTGAATTCTTAAAGACTAGAAAAAGGACGTTCTTTGCAGAGCTCTTGCTGACAGCACAATTTGAGTATTCTGATATCTCCAGAGGGGAACTTATTTTTAAGCCACAGAAAGGGCATATTGATTAAAACACTGTTATTTGCACAGCTGACTGCAAAGATGGTTTGATATTAAACCCCATAAGAGACCTAATACCACACTTGCTGCTTAACCTTTGCTGATTGAAAATAGTACACTGCACTCTTGGTCCCTGAAGACTCACGTTGAAGTAGTACATCCACTGGCTCCTCAGTTTTAATTTTCAGTGGCAAAAACACTCCACATATTAAAAAAAACCCAAAGCACCACTATAGAAAGAAGTATCAGAATTTGTCACCTGCCTAAAGACTTTGAACAGTGCCCTTCTCAGAAGCAGACACCCAAGCCCATAACTTGGAACATTTTCAGGGATCCTGCATGGAACAGGAGCTTTAAATCTGTCAGTCTCACAGAGGTTCTGAGGGTGTCAATGGGGATGCTTTGCAACTGGGCAATGTGTAACAATTAAAGATACCAATAATGTTATTGATCAATATTATTGTCCTTGATAGCATCGGGCATCAAACACTGTAGCCAATACTAACAAAGCAGGGGTTGTGGAGTGCCTGGGAAGCAAAGCCTGTAACACTCTCTTACTATCCTTTACATGCTGGTTCCACTGCTGGATCATCTTCTGCACCACTTAGTCCCTTTCTGTCACTCCAGGAGAAGCTGTCTTTGCACACATGCTAAAATCAGACTATCTCAGCCTAGAAAAGCTGAAATACAAATGAGCCAAGCTAGGTCACCTTTGCCTGACCAGCTACTTAAAAGCAGGAAGGTGTAACAGTAGGACACAGCAAGCAAACAATAGCCGTGCTCAATTGGTACAAACTCAACTGTTTTCTTTTTAACATTTACTAAACTATTTCAGCAAGCACATCTTTGCATGGCTTGAAAATATCTGGCACATGCTTCCAAAATATTTCTCTGAAAGGTGAGGCACTGTAGAGAGAGCAGCAGCACCAGCACTATGGAGCAATGCACTCTGGAACACCACCTGGGTGATACAGAGAGCCAGCAAGGATGATGTCAGCTTTGCTACAGAGGTTGATTCCTGTCTGCACCACAAATGGCAGGGCAACAGCCTGCCAACAAGAAGATATCTCCAGAATAACCCATGAAGAACTCCCAGCTAGCAACAATTAATACTTGGCTGATACTAATCGCACTGTGCCCGTTCCTGTGGCATTAACAGGCCCAATTCATTTGCAAAGAAATCCTTAGACAAGCCAAAATGAATGCCTGTTGGTAATAGGCAGTGTCAGTGTGGGCTCCCAGGCACTTTGCTGGCTGTAATCTTTGCATGACAATTTGCCATGGCTCTAGGGACTACCACAGTGGCTGCAAAACATTTCCTGCCAGCTGCTGATGCTCTCAGATTTCACACTTCTTAGGAGAGAGGACCCAGCTGTGACTTTGCACTGTCAGGGAATTTTCAGACACTGAAGGCAATCTCAGCCTCATGCTGCAGTCTCCCATGTCCAAAGCAACACAAAAGCAGTTAAGCAAGGGCTGGTGTATCTGTCCCATAGCTTAAATAAGCTTGTCAGACAGCTTCATTGGAGGTCAAAGTTGTCCTAATAAAGAAGGAAGCCCAAAGTCTACTTCCCCTATCAGTCAGGTAGAGATACACTGCATATGAAAAACCACGAGGAGGTTTTTACACTAATCTGTTGATACTCAAATTCCCCAGTGAAACAGCAATTCTACTAGTTGTTATTTGGTTAGCTTTTGAAAACTAACATGTTCATCAGAAAGTAAAAATTCATCAGGGCTGGATTAGACATTTAGTCATTAACTTACTGTGACTCTTAGAAGTGATTTTTAAGGTTTTTTGTTTGCTTGTTTCAGTCTAACTGCCCCAAAAGGCAAAAAAAAATACAGAGAAGACATCATGAGATACTTGCTGAAACACATGTCCTTCACCTTTTACCCTTCTACATGCTTGATGGAGGGGAAAAAAAGTTGGGAAGCAGTTTACAGATAAATAATCACCATGCTACTTCTAAACTTGAAATTGTAAAATGAGCAATGGACACATTCTCAGAAACTGGGTAGGTGGTAGATATTCATTTTACTGTTCTCACCTTACTAATGCTTTGACAGTGGATCTTACCACACTCGAGAGCAGGAACAATGGAGACACAAGGATATGAAACAGGGAGAGGGAGGCAAATGCCACTGATGGGGAGAAGTCAGCCTTTCTTGTCAGATGAGCATGGACAACAAATGTCTACAAAGAGACAAACATCACCATCAGTGCTTTGCCATAAAGAAGGAAACAGACTTCATATTTCACAAGCATTTCATTTACAGAACCATAATTCATACTCTCTTAACAGTTTGGGGAAGTGCTGCATGCTCTGGGCTGCCCTGGCCAGAAGGCCAGTGGACATTTTCCATTCTCTCCTGAGGAACTGCAAATGTGCAGCAGGTTTGCATCCTGTTCTCCTCCTTCCCCAATTCCACATCACTTATACTTGAAAATGCAGTCATAATTAACACTATTTAGGAAGTCCATACTTACTATAAGCACAGCTGCAATTGGTATTGCTGCATTCATAAAGACTGTGAAGGAAAACACATAGGAACATTTAGAAAAAATTTTCATTGAGACATGCTAAATGCTAAAATTCTGCTAACACTGCTTTACAATGGTGCTTTCTATGCTCTTACCCTGCATGACTGTTCCCTCTATCACAACCTGAGGATATTATTTAATCATCACCTTTTCATTTTGACCTTCACTCAACTTTATTTCTGTAAGTAAACTACACAGAGAAAGAATATATACTCTAGAGATAAAATAGTACTCAGGCAGTACAGGTGTAACAGAAAAAGGCTAGACACTTCTTTTGTGTTTAAAATGTGCCTGTCCTCATCTTCTCTCAGATGTAGCCATGTTCAAATGGTAAAAGCTCTCCCCAGTTACTTAATCTGAAGTCTCATTGACTCCTCTGGTTGACTGTTTGATCACCCTTTCCTTGGAATAAACCCCTGAAGGACTCTATATAGTGTAAGATATTTCTCTTACCTACATTTAGATGAGCTTTAATGAATCCTCTAACATATTCCTAAATTCTGTACTCATACTTACATAAAATAGCTGAGTTATTGCACATAGCTTTTATTCCTTGTCAGAGAGGAGAATTTAAAAATATAAGTATGTTAGAATATGTAATTACAAAATAAAAGCTTCAGCTTTGAAAGACTAACATGTATAAAAGTCTAGAAATGCATAGTTTACACCTCACCCCCAGAAAAAAAAAACAATGCATTTTTTCTGATTAAAATGTTCTTTCTGCATTGGAACACAAAGCAGTCTCATGTCTCTTTAATGGTTCTACTTCCCGACCAGTTTTCACACTTTGTATCAACTCGATGTAGTTACAAGCACAGAAATTGTAAAGAAGGCAATCTTGCTGCCTGCACTTCTGTCCTTCTGAATGCCATTAAATCCTTGCCTTTGCAATGTGCCTTTGAGACTGCTGCAGTACACAGGTTTGTTTTTAGGGACAAATCTGGTGAGAGAATCTAGCAAAGCTGATCAGCTTCTGAGAGATGGATCCTGCTCTACTCCTGTCCACAGTACAAGATCATACCTGTCAAATAGGAAGCTGGATGGAATAAATATCTTGTAGGGTTGGCAAAGCTTGCTGCAGTTAAGACATCTAAACTACTTGGTGGCTCCCAAGAAGCTGAGCTGAATTTTGCTATTATATGAGATCACCAGTACACACAAGGACTCCAAACTTCTTTCAACCAAACAAATATGAGCCACTGGAATTTAGGGGTTGCTTTCTTTTCTTTTTTTTTTTTTTTTTTTTTTTTTTTCTTTCAAATTATGTGAGTGTCCAGAATAATAAAATGTTTTCTAAAATAACTCTTTTGCAGCAAAGAATTTACATTCAATTAGTTTCAGTCAAAAGGACTTTGTTACTGGAAAAAGGTGGACTAAAATCTGTGAAAAAATGTTCAGTTGGTCTGGATATTTTAGTAACAGTAACGACTGTTATTTTCCTGTGAGAAAGCCTGGAGTTATTTTGCTTCTGAGAGATTAGGAAAAAATCATAGAAGTAGGAAAACCACTCCTTTCTTTCTCTGTCTTTCCTGAATTTTAATGGACATTAAACCCTGTAAAGATGTCACCCAACTTGCATTCTGGTGGGGGCCTTTCATTAAAATACAGGAAGAGGTAATTTCTATAGTAGCTCTTTTAGTACACATGAACAATTCCATATACATGTAGCCAGGATCCTGGCACAGGGGTGAGGCACACCAGATCCAATTTCCATGTGGTCTTGAGATGGAATTTTCTTGTAGTCTAGCCAACACTGCCCTGAAACTTGTAGGTATATTTTCTATAATCCAGTGCAAATCTATTCCTTATGAATAAAATACTTCCAACCACATTCTTTATTTCTGTTAATAGCTATGTGTACTAAGAAAAGAATTCCAGACTCTATTCAACACTCTGTTAAAAGAACTATATATAAAAGTCTCTTTTCTGCTTTCTTAGTGTTCTAGCATCTGTCTGCCTTCCTCTAGATCACAAATACAAAAAATCGTGGTCCTCTAATGCCTTTTCATTTTTTTTCCCTAAAGAAATTAAATAATGTGTTCACTTCTATATTAGCCAACGTGTATTGGGCTGATTATGCCTCTCATTCTAATTATACTTCAGGTAAAAGAGCAAATTCTCTTGTATTTGTATTTCCTTTTTAGTCTGCAAAAGTACAAGTTAGCAAAGACAAGTGTAATTTCTGCTAAAGTCTAAAGGTGTAAGGAATTCCTAGCCTGAAACACTAAGAACCTTTATAAGCCAAAAAATTATAAGCACCATCAACATAAAGGTGCACTTCTTTACCTCAACTGAGTAGTCATCAGTTGTGTCTTGCACATACCTAAATATCACATATAATACAAAATAAGAATGCAATTGCAAACTTGGAATGTTTCGAGACGCATCAGTAAATATTTAAAGTTTTTCTAATAATACAAATTCTTATGTCATTGCTTCACAGAACAATCAGTACCCCTAGGAAGAAGACACCTTTTTCTAGCTGTTGCAAATGACTCTGTGAGGATTTAAAATCCAATAAGCCTTCACAGCCCTACAGCTGAACCCTTGGCCCTGACTATAAATAGATTTTAATGCCACATGAAGCACTGCAGACAAAGGGAACACATCTATGTTGATCTGGGAGTAAGACAGTTTCTGCTCTCACAGCATGCAGCTAAATTCTGTTTTATGTCAAAACAGAAACTCCTCCCCAAGCCCACAGTGCTTAGAATTGCCAGACAGAAATTCTGGTCTCAGAAGACAAGATGTTGTCTAAGAAGACAATATCTCAATTTAATGTCAGTTAAATTCAGTGGGATCATGATCTTTCTCTTAGAGTACATTGCCTATGTGATCATAAGAACTAGGCCTCCTCATTATCCCAGGAGATATTTGTACAGGTGCCTAGTAGTGCTCAAAAACTTCTCGCTAAAATTTTCCATTTCATTATTATCTCACAGATTATATATTCTTCAGTGTGACTTTACTAATTATTTGTAAAATATTACCATAGCAATTATATAGGTATTGCATATAATCTCATCAAACACAGAGTTCAATTTGCTGTAGGTCTTTTTAAAAACACAAAGTTTTAAAGCAGCTTGAAAAATAACAGGAAAGGAAAGAATCTGGATACAGAAGGATGAAATTGCCAGAGTGGTCATATTTTTCTTTCCAGGATATAGAAATTGTTTTAACAATCGCTTATTTTAACAAGAAATCCAAGTTTTGAGTAAGAACATGTAAATATTGTCTTTTGGAGCTTCAGTGCAAAGACAATGTCACCTATTATTCGTATGCTCTGAATTGTGTAAAATGCAGAAAAAAAACCCTCAACAAATAAATTTCAACATCAGCTTCCTCTTGAATGCTGTGTTCTAGAAGAGAATATTGCTGGCTAAAAACAGTCTGTGAAACATTTGTCCCTTGAAAGCTTTTGTCCAGAAAAAGTCAATTCTTTGAAGCACTCATTTTTTCTTTTAGGCACATTTCCCATACAAGCAAAGTTCTACTGAATTAAATGCAGGGTCTGACTAGATGGAAAGTGAGGAGTACAGATCAGAGCCTAAAGCAACTGAAATAATCTCGACAGAGAAATGGTAAACTCATTAGTAGCTAATAATTCAGTAGCACTTAGCCAAGCAGTGGATTAAGGTGAAGGAACAGACTTACTGGATATGGAGGTGTAAAGGGCAAAAGACTTGAGGCTAGTCATTTCTTTTTGTCTGGTTTCCTCCACGCTGCTGTGAAATATGTGCTCCCATGCATAGAGTTTCAGGAGCTTAATGCCCCGCAGCATCTCATTTGTCTTCTTCAGTCTCTCGTTGGAGTACTCCTGCAACATTTACACACACATTTACCTGAAGAGTACAACAAAAACACCACTTCCCTAAGCATGAGGATGACACAAAGATTATAAGCAGCCCCCTTGCACAGTGCAGACACTTCCATCACAAACAGCACTGCTCCCATCTGCAGTTATTTCTAGGTGACACTGACTGTATGATTGGATGTTGCAAGAATGAATACTGTCCACATTTCTGGAAGGGTGCATACTGCTGATGGGAAGGAATTCCTCTACACACAGGAAGATGCACAAATAACTCTCATCACTACCCATGATCTGTGGTGGAAGAGATTTCAGCTAGCTCTGGCTCCATTACAAGTTCCTGTGGCTTCCTTGGCAGTGCAACAGTTGCTGAAAGGGGGAATAAGGTTCAGAGCAGCTGGGCATGGGAATGCCAATGAAGCAAGGTAACATTTTCAGCAGTGATGCAGGTGATTCAAATTATAGACAAGCCAAATGAGGGATCAAGGAACAGCTTGTGACTTAGCAGACCTCTAAGCTCCCCAGTTGAGCCATACACTGTGGGAGTTAGGACTGCATGGAGTTTGTTTAAATAAATCTGTTTGATAGATTTCCACATCTGGGGTCCAAGTTTGGATGCAGCATTCCTACTTCCTTTCTCCTTGGATAGCTTGCCCTGCACAACTCACAGCTTTGTGCACTGCCCAGAGCTACTTCAGTCAATGACTACTGATCATCTGTATTTGTAAGTTAGAAGGTTTTTAAGGTTTTTTTGCTCTTAGGGAACCATACTTGCTGAAAAATATAAACCCCAAAAAATATGTATTTACTGCTTACACTTACAATCTCACATTCTTGAACGTAGTATTCTTGAACACTATGAAACGTTTGACAAGCAATTCTGGGTCAACATCCATGCTTAGCTTGTAATTCCAAGCACAGACCAATGCATAATTACCAGATGTAATGTTTAGATCACAAATTAGTTTGAAGACACTCACCAATGTGCTTCGCTGGGCCTGTGAGAGTTTTGTTGCTACAAAGTACTGAACAGGTGCAAGGACTATGATTACTGCTGCTCCAATTAAGGCACTGATTCCAAGAAGGTAGTAGAGCAAAAGAACTCCTACAATTATCTGTTGGGATAAAAGAAGGTGAGGGAAAGATCTTGGCTTCATTTGGGGTATGCTTCACAAAGACCAATTTCAGGGTAAGGGACAATGTTCAACCAACAGCAGCTGCAGTTAGAGCCACCCCAAATGTCACAAGTTCAGCACAGCTGGCACAGTCAATGTGATCAGTCAGGGCTTCTCTCAGAGACCCAGACACCCACCCAGTGCTCCTCTCCCCAGCCTGGGCATTCTCTGTACTTCTGTTTCTGTATTTCTCCCCATTATGCACAGTAAAATAAAGTTTTACAGGTTTGTGTATCTTCTATAATTTAACTAGGATCTACAGTGCCAGACAGACAATTACTTTTGCAAAAGGGTTAGAGAAACAGTGTAAAAAAAGAAAAAAACTTTGTCTTTGGATAAGTAAGAATCTAGAAGAAAGCCACAGTCTGTATGGAGAGGGTTTACTGTAAGCAACTCAATAAACACAAGCAATATATACAAGCTACCAAAGTTAATTATCACTATTGTAATGACTGACTCCTGAACAATCTGCAACACTGACAATCTAAGTATTTAAAAGTGTAAACTGATAAATCAGTCAGAAGACATAGGGATAGAAAGTTAATTTCATACATCCTTTCTCTTCATTAAAAAACCCCAAAATTGGAAAAATTGGAAATTTCCTTAATGTCTTACCTACTACTCTTGATATGTTTGTACACTCTCATAACCTGCACAGAAACAGCCTTCCATCATATCAAAGCTCAATGGTCATATGCCTATTTCCACAAATTTATAGGAATTGGCTACTTACATGAAAAAAAAAAGGAGTTTGTAGTTTCCACATTCCCATCAATTTAAAGCACAGAGAGAAAAAATCTTTTTCTTCTTAAGAACCCTCTGATTCTTCTCTACAGCTGAACTAAACTAAAACATGACTCTCAAAAAGAGCCACAGTATTGATTAAAAAAATATGCACTGACATGAAAGTAAAATCCCATTGTATATGCACCACAAACCTAGTAAGAGGCAAGGCTTGGTCTTTACAGATCAAGATTTTCACTCTCAGCTGCTTCATCATGGGCAGATGCTGTGGGCACTCAAAATACAGCAAAGCACTGAACAGTGAGAAGCCACTGCAGAACATTGACTCCCTGTTTTCCTGCTTTCCCAACCTACTGGTTGATTGTCAAGGACATTATGGGACCACCTGGTTCTAAAAAGAGAGCATCAGCTCCCCCAGACAAGGAGAAAGCTATCCCAGCTGGATCCTGAAGGAGTTGCTAGCTCACAGCTGCTTTTCCAACCCTCATCCTAGCTACTGAGAGGGTCAGTCTTTGCAATAAAAATCCCATGTTTCCAATAGGTTAAAAATTATCCCATTTTCATCTTCTTTAGAATGTGATAATACAGATAAACTTTTGAAATACCTTCAGCATGTATGGAAAAAAAAAAAGTGAAGAATTGTATCTGAAAAGAGCTGAAATTTTATTGAACCTAATTCTATATCACATCACAAAGTACGGAGTCACGAATAAAGAATACACAGACAACATCTGAGCTCTGGGGGACAGTATCTGGCAGATGGGAGGGCTCTCATCAATATTCCTGAGAAGGCAAAAATCATATTTAAAAAAAAAATCTGTGTAATGAAACACTGCTTCTGTTTCATCAAAATCCCAAAGCTCTTCTCTGCCAGAGATAAATATCAGGAGCGAAAAGCTCACCATTAGCTCTGGTTATTTTGTCTTGATTATTTATTGAGGATGGCAAATACTTCCAGCCAGAAACTGCTTTATGGGCAGTTCTGAAAGAGACAAATGTCCTTTCATTACAAGTGTAAGCTGTCCCTACCAATGAGCCAGAGATATGAGAATACAGGATTTTTTAATAATCACAATGAAATCAAACAAGGGTGTTTATCAAATGGAGGCATGGGAGGAAGGCCTTTATAAGGCCTCATTTTGCTCCCAGGGTTTCAGCCAAACCTACTGAGGGCATCTTTCAACTGACTGGCATCTCTGGGCCTCTTCTCATGGATTCCAATAACATTCAAACAATAACTTAAGGCAATGATAAAGCTCCCATTGACTCCAGTCAGAGCAAAGATGGGGCTCAAATTATCTGGACTGTATAGAAAACCTGACTTGTTATGAATGGCTATTATAAAATCTACAGCAGATGCTGAAATGTTGATTGCTAGCCTAAGAGCTACAAAACAATTAAAAACCTGTTTAAAATAATAACAGAGTTTGTGCAATGTAGTATTAGCCATCTTTCAAGCAGCCAGTAATTGTTTTCACTGCCTCATAAAACAAGGTGCTGAATGAATGCTATGGAAAAACCTTCTGAAGAAGCCTTTGTAGCCAATGTGACTCACTGATTTTGGCAAGGAGTGTGCCACCCACAAAACAGGAGCATGCTCCAGCACTGATCACCCTCATCTGGTAAGGAGCATCACAGCAGGAATTCTAATGCAAATATAATTTTATTTTCTGCAGACTGTCAGGAAGTCTTTATGAGTTTGTGACTTCTGACCCATTAGAGCAAAATGTTGTTACAGAATATGCAATGGAATTGAATTAATTCTCAGTTGCACTAAAGCACTCTCTACGCTGAGCTGCCAGATGTACATGAAATTGATAGCTTGTACATAGTTTGTCTATAATAATTGATACCCTAGACATTTTTATTAAGGGAGTGGACTCTTCTTGACTCTCCATAGCTTTTCAGCAATATCATTTTGGCAGTCTACAATCACTGACTTCTTACTGTGCTTTCCATAAAAGGAATGAAAATACCCTGAGATCCAAATTATTACCAACAAACTGCCAGTATGTAACCATATCTAATATGATATTTCCTTTCAATTTATTTTCATTATAATTATCCCCTCTTTTGCAATTAGACATCAATATTAGGACATATTCCTTGATAATTTTTTTTCCTCCCCACTTTAAAATCATCTGGTTCCCATTTTTCCTCCCCTACCCATAATTTCAGGGAAACCATGCCAAAAAATAAGTCAAGTTGCTTTCTGAAAAATTCTAGATGATAACTGCTATATGCATCACCCTCCCTTATTTCTGGAAAGCAAAATGTTTTCAACTGCCATATAAGTTCCTCCAGAGTAGATCAGAAAAACTAGTCCATAACTCTTGTGCAGGAGTAACTGTGTTGGAAGAGAAAAATGCATTTATACTGTGTGAATGCAACCACACTGTGACCTAAACATGGCCACAATATGGCAACCACACTGTGGCCTAAATATGGCCACCTTAAATCTCAGTATTTTAACAGGCATGGTTTTATACATCTCACACATGTAGAAAGCACAGTTAAAAGAAGCCATCAGTCAGTAAACTGCTGATTATTTAAACCTTAATATGCTCACTACCCTGATGTGAGGCTTTGCACAAGAGCAAGAAGAGTTTTATCAGATTCAGACAGATTACTTCTTCCTCCATGTCTTTACTGCAGTCTCAGAAGCAATCTACCCCCACTACCAGAGATACTATATGTGGTAACACAGCAGGTTTCAAACATGAGCCAAAGTGAGAAGATTCAGAGTATTTCAGGAGGACACTTACTGGTTTTTCAGAGAATGAATACTCTCCAAGACTGAGACTACACAAGAGGATACAAGAATTCAAAGACTCACTGTAACTGACAATAAAAAAGGACCTGCAAAGCCCCTTCCCCAAGTATTTTCCTAAGTGAGGGGGAAAAAATCAGGGCAGATAGCTAAACAGGCTTTTTTTTTAACCCCAGGTTAGGAAGTTAATTGGGTTTATCACATGCTCAGATGATTTGAAGACCTGATTTTAGGGGGAGTTGCTCATCTGATCTGTAGCAGCTTGACAAAAACCTCCTGTATTCAACCGGAACAATTACAAAATCCACTCAATTTAGCAAATATCTTTATTGTCAGAAAAAGCCCTGATGGCCAGCAGTCTAACACCTCACTCTTTGAAAGACATTCATACAGTTTAATTATTATGTAAATATACACAATTATTTGAATGGCTGGCGTTTCTTCCCCATTCCCACCTTTTCAATGTCATTTTCTTATATGCTTACCATCTTAGAGAAGAAAATCACCATTATAAGATGCTGATGGACACAAACTCCTAAGCAACACCCCTAAAACCACATTATAAACTGCCTGGAAACATGATCTGCCAGATGGAATCTATACAGAGTCCCATGAAAACCATTTAATTTTTGGGCAAGGGCAAGCAACCCAAAATGCAAAGCTGCTGGACAGATTACTTGCAGGTTTCTGACTTACACACCAGCAAAATCAGCCTCTGTGTGGTGCTGGAGCCAGACTGCCTTTGTGACATGAACACAATGAAGTTTTCATCATGTTTTTGAAATGAAATTATATGTCTAGAAAATACCAAATTCACCAATAAGTGAATTTAAACTCTACTGCCTTTTCTGTTTGTATTTACTGCTAGCACTGAAGCACACCCAACAAAAGTGCACCAAGTAGCTGGAAGTAGCTCAGTACCCTGCAGGAAGACTTGCAGGGTACTGACTATCAGATGAAATTTCATGCTTTACTGTCAGCTCTTTCAGGAAATTCTTAAATAGAAGTATAGGTTGGTCCAAGTTGGAAAGGAGACTGAAGGGATCAGACTGCTTAGATACAGGAGGCCAAAGACACCAGAGGATAAAGCAGCAAAATCATTTTGCATGACAAATATGTTATAACAAAAAAAGCCTCCAAAAAAATGACAAACTGTGGAGTTTGTCATCCAAAAAGCAGCAGCGGTTTCAAGGGATGTCCAAAGGATCATCTCTATGTAATCATGTTTATGGTACTTTTCTTGCTTCTGCTTGGATTCACAAGACAAATGATTGCAGTATCTTCCAGTTAACTTCCCTGATGTAATAAATGAAGGCACTGCAACCTCCTGCACCCTATAAATTGTTACAAATGCAAAGTATTTTTGGCAGCAGCCAAGATCCTAATACAATCATAAATACCTAAAGTCCAGTCACAGATGTGGAATCAATTACAGACAATGTTTCTAGATGTTAATAGCTTGAAATTTTATTTCAAGTTACTCTTTAACTTCTTTAATATCACCACTTTCATAAAACTCACATGCAATGAACCACTACAGACTGACATGCATTAAGAACCAAAGCACATTTAATCACCTTACCTGTACTGGCATAGCCCAAAGGTTAGGGCAGAGGAAGAAGAACCACATCAGCTGATTTGTGTCTATGGCAACCAGGTTACAGATCTGGCCTGCTGTCATCTCCCCCATAGACATGTTAGAAGTTGAAAGCTGCATAATTTTATTGTATATTTTTGTCTGGAAGAGAGATCAAAAGGTACTAGCATACAGAAATGAAGTGAGACTTCTAGCTCCATCTAAACCCCAGGCCCAGCATGTTGAGGGCAAACAATACTTCCAGCAACTTGGGTGAAGAGAATAAAGTTTGGCCTTTTATGTTATTTCTTTAAATTTAAAGCTACTATTCTTCACTGACACAAAGCACAGTGCTGTTACCTGCATTGTGATTCTCTAAGTGCTCCCCTTTTTCATCCCTGTGTATCAATAAGAAAATGAAACCTTTACTGCCCAAAAATGCCCAAGAACCACATTAGCAACTTCATGGTTGATCAAGCTAATGTGGTTCTTGGGCATTTTTGGTCAGTAAAGGTTTCATTCTCTTATTGATTTACATCTCCAGCATCTCCACAGAGTGCCCTTCCTGTAACTAACACTAAGATATTATTAGATTCAATATATAATCCTTAATGTATTATAATCCTTGTTATTTTTCTCTGGCAATTGACTCAGGTCCCATCCAACCTCAACACAATGTTCCTGGCTGAGAACATTGCTACATTTTGCTTAGAGAACTCAGTTCCATTACACAGTTTAATTCACAGACAGTGAATATCTCAGGTACAATTCTGTACTGAATTAAGCAGTTGCCTCAGCGCAGAATCAGGCACCAGGTATAAAAATAACTTAGTACAGAATAATGAAAGCATACTTTTACCAGCCAGTTTGGTCAAAATCAAATAGGACACACTGAACAGTGGCAGATTTACACAGGACAGGAGGAGAGAAAATATTTAAAGAAAAAACCCAGAAAAAAAGTATAAAGATACTGTCTCAGAGACTGCCATTAACACTGATCTGCTGCTTGGAGTGTTGACTAAAAATTTTCCAATTCGAATAGTCCAACTGGCATTATCTCTAATATCCAGAACAGTGAATACAAAGCTTTTATTGAACAAAGTTTATTTAGCACTCTTTTCCAACTATTCCCCTATTGCACTTGCTTTGGTCCTTGTATTTTTCAATCATTTGCAGGTCTTCCACTTAATACAAGTCACAATTTTACAATTTTTTTTTTTTTTTTTAAACTTTTGGGTCAAATTTTTATTCCTGTAGAATTTTTCTACTTCACTCTAGTCAGGCAAAACCAATGGATGGAAACCAGAAGTCTGTCAGCTGACAAGTGCTTCCAAGTGTAAGATCAAAAGAGAATTAAACAATTAGGCTGCTATTGAAAGCATCCATCCATCATGGAGACTCCCTACAGGATCCATGCAGCTCAGGGGATAAATAGTGTAACTTATAAGTTACACTAAGCCTGTGTTTTGTGCTGTCACAGGGTAGGTTTCAGTCAATGCCTTTGGCAATCCCACATGTAATCTTACACCAAATTCTCTCATTTCCAGGCACAGAGCTTTGTATGCTACATCAAACTTTGATCTGTAGTTGTCAGCTATACAGACCCCATTTTTGCAATCTGACTTATGTTCAGTGCTTGCAGACTCCACTGTGCCTGGCAGACTTTGTGGCATGACCCATGGAATAAAACACTACTCCATGCATTGGGAATACAACCTATCCTTCTGTCCAAAATATATTTACAATACATTTTAAAGATGTTTTATTTGCACGGGATGTGATGTTACCAAAAAATGCCTTTGAGATGGGAGAGGTGCAGTTCACACCTAAACTACTTAAAAAGTTACATTCAGTTTTACTGTCAGCATTTTTTTTCTTGAAGGTAAGAAGAAATACAGCATTGGATATTGAAAATAAACATTTATATAAAACCATCCAAATAAGATGAAAAGGAAACAGAACTTAGGGCTAACACAATTTCTAACAGCAATGGTACATCCAATACATTTCAGGAGAGGAGCATTTCAGAATTTAAACAACTATATAATTTATATTTACAACTGCATGTTTATGAGGGTGTGAAAAGGTTAATTAGTAATATATTGGGTACCTGTATTGCACCTCTCAAGTTGATTCCTGTTTCAATAGCAACATAGTAGGATGCTTGCAGAAATGTCCTTTGCAATAGAAGGGCAAAAAATAAGAGTACAGCCAAAACATAAGCATTGGACAGGAACTCTTGGGATGAAATAAAGAAAACACCAAGAATTTTAGTCTGTAAAAAGAAAGAAAGTTAGAAATCAGGTCCAATGGTAATTTACCTAATTAATAAGCAGAGATAATCACAGTTTATTACTTTGAAAGTACTCCCAGCCTTGTCTGAAACCACACAGTCTATCACTTCAAAGAAGCAGTCTCATAACATGCCAACTCAGTAAGCTTCACTTAAATGCAAAATGATGCTTATAGCATTTCTGATATCCTTCCAAAACTCTAGGACACTGAGTAACTCCATATGGTCATTTATTAAAAAATGTGCACTGCCCATCATCAGAAAGAAACAGTTAACATCCTTTGGGAAAAATTACTCTCATTATTTTAACACCTCAGGTTACTGAACACTAAAAATGACCTTCAGAACTTGTGAAAAACCCAAAACTCTTAGAACCATGCAAATTATTTTGGCCTGCAGCATCTTGCTCACTTTTATATATGGTCATTACCTTCTAGCAAGCTCATGATATCACCAAAGTGCATTTTGAAGCATGTCTACAGCTCAATGGAAAAATAATGCATTTATTTCAGATTATATTTAACAAGCTGACATCTTTGGTGCCACAATAAGTTGAGAGGCTGGCTCACCATGAGAAGCCTTCTGTAACTAAAATGTCTCCATCTTCCTCTTTCTCCTCTTGGCTCCTTCAAAACTGTGATTGCTGGATTGGGCTTCCATTAAAGGCAAAATTAGGAAGATGACTCCTATTCCCTTTCAGAGGGCTTCTTGCCATTATACTCCTTCTTGCCATTACACTTCCACACTTCTTGCCATACACTCCTGTTGTATCCCTTGCTCAGCACATTTTTTCTTGCCTACATAGTTTCTTTGCTGCTAGAGTTTTCACAACTGCTGTAACACTTAATCAGCTATATTTCACAAACTCTCAGTGTCTGTACATTTTACTAGATCTGATTTTCACCTTGCAGTTAACTTCATAAAAACCCCATATGGCAAGTTCATACAGAGGCAAAATTTAGGTTTTTAAGCAGTTCTTTTGGCTGAGCCAGCTGGAAAAGGAACAAACTTCTCCCTACTCTTATTTATACCCTGGTTGCTCCAACCTGCACACTTCTGTTGCTTACTGTGCACTAGCTGGGGAGTTAACTGGATTTCTTCCTGAGCCAATTCAAATCACTGAGACAAGAAAATCAGCCCAGGAAAAAACAATAGGCAAAATGAACCAAAAAAGTGCCCAATCAGAGCCAGACATATAAAGAAGAAAAGATGATCAGAGGTGACAAGGAATGCAAAAGGAGGAAGATTTTAAAATCTGTATTAAGCACAAAACTCTGAACAATTACAGTACATGCCAGCAATTATAGCTCACAGAAAGAGACACTTAACTGCTGTTTTACCTATTTGCACCCTAAAGGGATTTTAAAGCCCTAATTTATTACTTATCCCATAGCAATTCAAATAGGCTACAGAAGCATTTTATACTACAAATAGTCTATAGTACACTAAAAATCAGTTTCTCTTCCAGATTATTTACAGTCTTACAAGTTCAGGCTTTCAGTGCCATACACATGTTCTCCATACACATCTGGCCAGTACTGCAAATCTCTGCAGCTAACACCACTTTTTACAGTATGTAAAAGAACACTTTTTTCCCCCAGAACTATGTTTGACCAACCATGCTTGTCTAGCAATGAGATTCTGGTGCAGCACTGATTCCCATCAAAACATTATATAATAGACATGGAGGGTAAGTGAGATTAATATTCTCATCCTTCCTTCTATTACTCCCTTGAGAGAAAAAGAGGACAAACATACATACATAAAGATCATGCACTTGCTGATAGCAAGATGTTTGCCAAGCCTCAGATGCATTATCAGGCCATTATGACTTACTGAGCATACCTGTGTTTAAGCTACAATAGGTTCTACACACACTTGTCAGCCTGCAGGAAACAGAAATACCTGAACACTTCCTGAACCTTTCACATATAAGGCAAATCACCTTGTTTGAGACAGAAATAGTTGACAGAAATAATGAGGTGTTTTATTTTCAGAAATAGGAATGTTGGGAATAGTCAGTGTCTCACCTTCCTGAAAACTCCAGGGTAACACCAATTCTTAAAAATTGTTCTAACCAGTAAAAGGCTGAGCAAAAAGCTGCTATTTAAATTAATAAAGACTCTAGACTCACACAATCTTAATGTCAATACTGGGCTTTTTGCTACACTGGGTTCTATGACTTCTAGAACTTTTTAAATAATGAGTTTGCTGCATCTCTGAATGTGTTATGTCAGCAGCCACTCCTAATACTGGAACTGCTAATCCTAATATTGCAGCATGGAAGATGCTACCAGCAAATGATAAAGGTTATCATTCTGTCAGTCCCTTCTTCAGTGTGAAATGATTAACACTCAGAGAAATCCATGGCATAGGAATGTTCTGGGGTGGCCATAAATATTGATACTGGAGTTATAAATAAACATGAAGAGCATGACAGAATTTAAGACACTGTTGTGCTCTGACTAACTACAGCACTAACTTGAGCAGTTAATACTGCCTGTGACACCCATGTGATCTGAGTTACAGCTCCATGGTGGGTTATATCTGTCACAAAGGACCTGAGGAACAGAACAATCATTCTATCTCTTTGCCTTCTGTTCCACAAAGAGAATTTCTCTTTGAAAGAAACAGTTGACTCATTACAACATCTCAATCTAAATATTTAAGATGTAGCTGGGTAAGAGATGGGTAAAAGACACCCTCCATTGTACTCACAACTTCTATTGCTTATCTGATTCTGTCCCACTGTGTGGCCACTCTCCAGTGCCCTCAAACTCAGCAGCACATCAAGCACAAACACTGTTTCCCCCCCCCCCTTATCTTTACCTTCATATGACAGCATTTTAGAAAGCTTGTTTCTCACACCTGTGAGGCTCACAGGGGCAAACTACAAGGCAAGGTTTTCTACTTTTGACTCATGACAAGCAGGGATATAACATGTGAACATACATGGGAGCCCTCCTGAACATCCCAGTCTGCTTCCAGATAGTTTGAATAGAAACTCTTCATTAGAAAGATATTTCATCTCACCCAGAAAAAGCAATTTTCAAACTTAAATGTAGTTAGACCCTTACCAGAAAAAAAAAAAAAGTCAAAACATAAAGGAAAACATAAGCAAGGCTAAAATACACCCTGAAGTGTCACTTGTGGACTACAACCATCAGTGAATATTGCTGTTAGATGATCCCAAATTGGTGTCAATGACAACAGGAGGTTACTGCTCAGCTAGTGAGGGAGGATTCTAGGCTGGTGAAACTCTGCTTAGGGCCTATCAGGACCAGACCTGAACTTTTTCACAGAGAAGCAGTAGCTGACAATTTTAGAGGAAAATTAAATAGGAAAATCTGTAAATTATATCAAATCACAATTTCAGCTGAAACAGTGTCCCAAACAAATTATTGAAAAACAGAGCTCAAGAGCTTCCACAGTATTTTGCTGCAACATAGTACTATAGTCTTAATTTTCTCATTTTCTGCTTTAACTGGTTTCCATTGAACCTACTTGCTATAATAAAGTTTCCAAATATTAGGATAAGGGTTGCAAAATAGACAAACAGTTAATTTTAGCCTGAGGCCTTTGTTAAATTTGCTGCACTGCGGCTGATGGACTTCAATATTTACAGTGGACCTAATCCAAAGTGTACTTAAATGAATGAGTGTATTTCCATTAGTGTCAACAGACTTTAGAAATAGTCTTATATCAGACACTAAGTGAGCTGCAGATATAAACTGATCTATCTCCTAGAAATCCAGCCTGAGTGACCTCACCTTATAATGAAAAGATGCTTCCTGAGTTACATTTTGATTTTCAGTTGATCAAGAAATATGTCTGCTTCCTCTTGGAGAGCATTCATTTAAATATCCTTTAAAAATATGTTTCAGTTGATCTTTCAAAACTAACTTCCCTGAAGGCACTAGAGGGAATGCTTGGTCACAGTTAAATTACTTGGCATTTTATGATGATGACAAAACTCTGCTTTAATCCTCTTAGACATGCCTCATTTTTAGAAATGAAAAGCCAAGCCTATTAAAAACACACTTTTCCTTTCTGGAAAGCACTTGGTCACATACTTGATTCAATCTCTACTCAAGACTGCACCTAAATTCCTTATGATATTGATGGGATTCTGGATATGCTTTACTGTTCTCTTGAATGAGGTTATCTTCCAGAATGCAAGGCTGACTAGATACATGGCTCACATATTTTGCCCCCAAAAGAATCACAGAATGGATCAGGTTGGAAGGGACCACTGGAGGTCGTCTAGTCCAACCTCCCTGCTCAAGAAGAGTCATCCCAGAGCACAAGGCACAGGATTACATCCCAACTGCTCTTGAGTACCTCCAGTGAGGGAGACTCCACAGCCTCTCTGGGCAACCTGTTTCAGTGCTCAGTCACTGAAAAGGTTTACAGTGCTCACACTGTAAAGAAGTTTTTCCTCACGTGCAGGTCGAACTTCTTGTGCATCATTTCCTGCCCACGGCCTCTTGTCCTATTGCTTGGCAGCACCAAGCTGAGCCTGACTCCATCCTCTTGAGACCCTCCCTTTGGATACTTGTATAAATTGATGAGGTCCCCTCCCAGCCACTTCTTCTGAAGGCTGAACAGGTCCAGCTCCCTCAGCCTGTCCTTGCAAGAGATGCTCCAGCCCCTTCATTGCCTCTGTTGCCCTGCACTGGACGCCCTCCATCACAGTACAAGAGTGGGTATGAGGCAGCACACTCACACTGGCACTGCCAGCACTCACAAACACAGCACAGAGTCGCTTCCCTTACTGAGGACAAACAATACAGAGACACAGCATCAGTCACAGCATCCCTTTTTCCACTCCTCTGTTTTGATGACATTTTGACAGTACCTGTGGGCGGATGGTGTTATTTCCTTTCCCAACGTTGTGAACGATCCCCGAGATGCAGAGCGGCCCGGCGAATCCAAGCAAGTCAGCCAGAATACGGAATGTGCTGCTCAGAAGTAAGGGTCTCCCAAAAGCACAGCAGAGAGCACGCCAAATGGATCTGGATCCTTGGGGAGATGATGATCTTTTGTTCTGGTCAGAATTAAATTAAAATCAGTAAGAATTATGTCATACATTAACCTCAGGTCTGATAAATACTTGGTATATTTATCGCTGCTTTAATTCACTGACAACCATTTGTAATCTCTCAGGTAGAAAGCAGAGGAACTACAACTATTGTTTCTTTTTGTAGAGTCAAAAGAAGGCAATAATTTGCACTTCCCTCCACAAAAAAAACCCCATGATTTCCTTCCTACCTTTAATAGGGATCAAGTAAGTGTGTTGTTTGTGGCCTGATGAGGAAGGAATAAAAAGAGAGAGGGAAGTGACAGGTTTTTGTTCTCTGGTGAGCACAGAGACTGGAAGCATACACTTTTAAGGCAGGATGCAAACAAGTTCTCTTAGAATCCTGTACACACTCAGCTCCCACTGAGGAGTGAAAATTAATATGAGCCAAGGTAATTTCAGCCTTGAACTCTCCTATGGACAAACTGTAACTGAAATAACATAGAAAAAAAATAGCCCTGCAAGGCCTAATTAATACATACTATGTAATTGAATTTTTCAGGGTCTTATTAGGAGGAATAATGGTGTTCAGTGAACATAGTCCATGATTACTTTCCACAGCAAAATAGAGGCCATATGCATTTTACACACATTTAACCAGTAACATGTTTGAAATGCATGTTTGATTAGAGAAACTTCATTATTTGTATGAGGTACAACTGAGAATGTGGTCTCTTGGTATATGGACTGCTATGCCAATGAATGCTTCAGTTGCATAATATCTGTTTATATCTCCTTTGTGCCATGCTTATATGATAAAAAGTAATGAAAAACACAAGCTCTGAGTAAGCAGACAGACATAATTCCATGCTTTGCATACCTTCTGTGCTTCAAAGGCCTCATTAAGGCGAATGTAATTGGTCAGAGCTCTCATAGCAATGGGAAGCTTGCCTATGGTTTTCAAGTCTATTGGTTTTTTATGGGCAGTCTTGATGAATGTGTTCATCCACCAGTACGTTCCTTTGGATAACAGATTCACAAAGGGCTGCAAGAATCGGACACCAAGATCCTGGAGATCCTCAGGAGGCTTAACCTCTTTAGGAGTTTTGAAGAAAACATACCTCTGAAATCCAGAAAAATGCCAGCAAAATCATGGTGAATGTGCAGAAAATACAATTGCACAAAGAATAGATAAGAACATTGCAGATAATCAATGAATCAGTCTTGGTTTCTTAAAAGACATTCAAGTACAACCCATACAGCAATCCAGTTTCCTCAGGTACTGAGGATAATCAGAGACATCCATTCTAGAAATAAGTAATACTTATCATTCACTATGACTCTGCTTATGGTGCAAAAATTTGCATACTTGCAGGGAAAAAAACCAAACCACCTTACAGAATCAGAATCATCACGGTTGGGAGACCTTCAAGATTACCCAGTACAACCACCAAATCAGAACCACCCCAAACACCTCTACACCACTTCTCCAGACACCTCTGGAATACTTCCAGATGTGGTGACTCCACCACCTCCCTGGGCAACTTATTCCAGTGCCTGCCCCCTGTTCCTGTAAAAAAAAGTTTTTCTAATAACTAATCTGAACCTCCATGGTGCAACTTAAGACCATTTCCTCTTGTCCTTTCACTTGAGACATGTCAAAGAGACTGACCCCCCCAATTATTTAAACAGAAGAGTCCCAGCATTGCTTTGAGTTCCAGGCAGCACAACATGGAACACAGAGCTTAGGCACAGCCCTGAGGTTATCACTGGGATTCATCTCCCACACCACACTGCTTCACATTTATTAGCTCAGAACATGGAGCTACTGGTGCTGCAGCAAAAAAATTACATGGGAATATTTCTTTCCCTCCTAAATTCAATTTGTGTGCACAGTTGGTGAGTGCCAGATGAAGGGAACTTTGGAATTTATGTATCTGTCAGTCTCAAAAGTCTCAGTTTAGATTATGACTGCAGACACTGCAGAGGAAAAAAAAATATAGCTGGGAGGAACCTTAGTAGCCCAAATAAATCACTTATTGTGATAGTCTCCCGGAAAATGAGAGATGCTATTTGTGTGTCTAAGATATTCTCTGATAGAACAGACAATTCCTTTCTACCAGTCTTCTCTTGCATCAGAAATATTTGGCTCTCATGACAGAAACAGAATAATTTAAAAATTTACAGCAAACTCAAACAGATGAAATTGATCTTAAATTATCAACAACAGAGTCTGGCATTTTTTTAAATTACAGCTTCATCTGGCCTAGTAAAATAGTCTTAACCCTTGATTGTCAAATAGATTTCTATTTCTAACTGGATTTTTCTTTCTCCTTTAGTAACACATTTTCCACCAAGTACCTAGAAAAGGGAATTAAAAAAAAATACCAATAACCCGAAAAACAACCAATAAAAACCACAAAAGGAGACTTCTAGCATAGTTACTTACCCTCACCCTGATGACATTGATTTCTACAGCTAGTAGCATTCCATAAAGAACAACCAAGAGTCCTGTGAGGCAAAATCGAAGCTGAGAAAATCCAACCCCATTATCACAGAACTTTACAAATTTGATGGTTTTAGTTATGAAAGCTAAAGTCCAGTAGAACAGCAATGCTGTAGAGAAAGAAAGAAACCCAAATTAACCAGCTCCATTTATAGTTGTAAAAATATACATTGACATTATAAAATATAATTAAGGAATAATTCAACAAAATTTATAAAACCAGAGAGTGGCCTTTCTCATGTCAAACAGAAGCCTAATTTAATTCCCAAAGCATAAAAATATTAAGATAATGTTAGTTCTAAATGCCTTTTCTTTAGATTTAGGGATATTTCAAAAGTTTCACTAAATGAAGTCTGCTGAAGGAAATTTCATCTGCTATAAACCTGTGTGTACATGATCAGCTGAAGGGAGGGTGTTGCTTGAAAAGTGAAGGTGCCTGTGAATAATATTGTTCAGATTTGGTTAATGCTACAAGACTGCTATGAATGTGGCTTGAAGGAAAATTCCCTGTGAATCTCTGGGATGTGTCAGGAACAGATATTAAAATACTTTGTCCAAACTGCTGCTGCACTGTTGTTCAACACAAATTCTATATATGTAATTCACAATGTAGAGAAAACAGTCACATCAAGGAAGGATATTCTGGCATTCATGGAAAACAACTTTCATTTTTTAGTGTTCTATGAAATCTCTTGTCTCAAGGTACTCATGCTACCATCAGCTACAGCTAAATAATCCACAGAATAAGCTCTGGTGACTTGGAAGCACTCACCATACCACTCATCACACCATAAGTCAGCTCCTGTTCCCTATTCTTAAGGAAATGCCTCCCAGGGTTATGTTCTTTTAAATACATCTTTCACTGCTGCTGTATCTGCCATGGTGCAACAGATGGAATGAGCTCTAACTGCCAGGAAAAGCTTGGATGTCCTTTCCAAGTGTCTTGCTGGAACACCAAAGAAAGACTTCAACCAAGGCATTAGCAACTCTAAGTCTAGCTTAAATATGGATAATCAGGAAGTTGCATAAATTTCAAAGAATTGGTGGTGTTCCAGCTACGCTGAGGCACCAGAAAGCTCTCCAGAGATGTGCTCTGGGGCTACCCTTCCAAGCAAAGCTAAATTCAATGCAAAGAATCCATGTGAGGTTTGGGACTGCCAGTCCTGCTTCTAGAGAAATCAAGTTAAAACCTCTCCTTTTAATGAGGACAGTGAATGGAACAGTAAAGGAACACTGTGCATTAGGACATTTGCCAAGGGAGCCTGTCTTCCCCTAAAATTAAGAGGCCAGTTCATAAGAGGAAACCACTGAGAGGTCATGTATCTGCACACCGCACTTGAGTGGCCAATGCAGCTGCAGAGAGGACTTTAAAGATATATTTACCAAATTCCTCTTATAAAGAAAAATTTTCTCTCTTTTCTTAGCTTTTTTATGTGAGGCTTCCTACCATCTTCCCAACTTAGACTGTTTCTCATCCTGTTTCAGACTGCTTCCTTCCTTTGAGGCACTATTCCTCCCTATTCAGAGTACTTCTGACTATAAAGTCTCACTTCATCCAAGGATTACATTCCATGCTGTTCTACTCTTAACCACCTTTATCTGTTAAACCTTGTTTTGTTTCATTCTTCCAACAACAGGCTGAGAACACATCCCTCTTGGAATGAAAGGGACTTAAACATTGCACACTGAAAATATCCACCAGTGGAGCACTTCCAAAAAAATAACCAAGCCAACAGGCATTTATGTATGTCTAGGAATTATAAATAAGAACTAGCAGAGCCATTCTCCTATTTAGGGCTTAAATAAGGGTCTATATGACCTTTTATTATTATTGTTATAACGTTAATTTATCGTTTATCTAAGAAGTATGATAAAGTGCTAAACACAACATTCTCAGGTCACACTTCCTTTGAATTTACTTAGCTTTTCACTTTTGAATACAAGTGCATCTAATCTGATCTGGAGAATGCTCACAGGCCACTCAAGGCTCCTTGGAAAATACAATCCTGGCTCTGTTCTTTATAGATGATGTTTTTATCATCTGGCTGGTGAGTACATTTTGGCTGAGAGTTTTTAAAAATGATCTCTGAGAACTTCCACTGGTCTGAAATGCAAAGTGATCAGACCACAGAGGCACATGTACTGGATTGCTTTAGACCTGTTCTACATGCCTAAATGACCGCTCTTTTTCTTGGGCCATGTAAGACACCTCAACCCACGCCACCAGGGTGTAGATTCTCACCTGGGCCACACCTCTGAAAAATAAGGCAATGTGCAACTCAAGCTCTTCTACACCTTTATTGAATTAAGCCAAATCAAAAAAGCCAACATTTAACTGGATGGGATTTATTAATTAACCTGTGCCTGTTTGGAGAGAATTTTTTTGTACTAAGCAGTAAGATAAATCCCCTCTACTTACTAGGAGTAGTAAGGTGCAGGTACACAGTTTGTGGTAATTGGGAGTGGGGCTGCACTGAGCCTCATCCCCAGTGGGCTACAGCTGTGCAGGACAGGTGACTAATATTGAAGGTAATGAGACATGGAGCACCCAGGTGTACTGACCAATCACAAAAATGTAGAGAGGGCACACAGGTGCAATGCATGAACTGTGAGGGGCATAATAGGTTGGGCTAAAGTAGAAGAAAGACAGATGCTTGAAGCCTTCTGATTTGGTATGGTGTTATTTTGTATGGGCTGAAGCTTTCGAAATTGTGTGGTGACACTCTGGGTATCATGGCCATCTCAACTGTGACAATAAGGCAGTCATATAATTAAGATTAGTTTAAAAAAAAAAGACAATTTTAAAATAAAAAATTAATGTGTTCCCACACTACCACCCATTTCAGATTAAAACCTCAAAGTCCTGTTATTTCATAGTTTTCTCTGACAATTAATTTTTGAGGTTTATTTATCTTTAAAATAAAGAAACTAACTTAAAAAATAGTGGAATCAGATGCTACCATTGTGTATTTTAAACATCAAGAAAGCAGCAGATCCAATATGAAAACCAATCCAGTATGAAAACTATTCTAAAATGAGTCCTACTTAACTGTACAAATCTTATGCAATCATGAGGTGCAAAGAGCATCAAAAATAGCATTATTATGAGAGTGGCCTAGTAAACAGCACTACATGGGAACAGCTACATTTGTTGAAATATAATTACAGACCAAAGTCATACAGAGAAAAACACATTCAGACCAGATGAAGGTGTTCCAATAGATGGGTCACTCAACCGCATTAATGAACTCAATCATTAGCTTCAGTGAATAAATATTCCTTGTCAATGTTTTTTGATAAGAAATACTAAGAATTACTACTCCAAAATAGCCAGGTGCCTGGGCTAAAGCTGAAAGGCAGGATCAGAATCAGTAGAGGAACTTTGAGTCCTCCTTTTGCATACCCAAGGAAAAACGCTAATCCCATGTCTGTCGTCTGCCTCCTACTTGTTTATGAAGAGCTACAAATGGATCTGGTTTCTTTAAGTTACAGAGTGAAAAGGATCTTTAAGAAAAAACATATCTCAAAATTTAATGGGATTGGGAAATTTCACCCTGTTCAGAATTAATGAATAGACCTTTAAGGGTCCACTGCACTGCATCAGTGAGAGTTCCCCTGCTGGGTTTAATAGTTTTTGGATAAGGCTCTGTTAGTCTTTGTTTTAAACAGCTACCAACTCTTTGCAGCTGTGAGCATTCATCCTGCAGCTGAGGCAGATGATGCCCTGCAGTTTGCTGGAAATTCACTGATGTTCAGAAGCAGCAAGATGTCACATCAGCTCTTCTACTTTGCTCTGCGTGTGCGCAACATTAAGTCTCTTCTACATCAGCCCTGTTTCCCATACACCCAGCAAAAAGCTTATCACCAACTTTAGCTTTCCCTCCTGGTTCTCATTTAACTCAAAATGAGGCTCTAAAGCAAAGCTACTTCATGGCCACACTGCACTCTAGTGGGTTGACAGCTGAGTAAAGGTATAATTTAACTATCCATACAGGGCTCATTTGCATAAAGTGCTCATTGCCTCGTCCCAGATGTCAATACAGAGTACTTGCAATTAAGATTGAAAGATGACAATCCTCACAGTTTATGCAGTTAAGAACAAAGGATAGAGACTTCCAGAAATGTCTGTCTTAGGACAAATAAAAGAAAAACAAAACAAAAACTAAAATAAAAATCAAAGACCATCAGCTTGTAAAGATTTTGGACTAAAATTCAAATCAGACAAACTAAATGGGAAAGACTTTGATAGTCTAATTTTCTTTTTTGCATAAGAGCTATTAAGACTAGATTTTCTGAGGGAGTATATTCCTTGGAAATTCTTGCAAAATTAAAATTCTTCCATAATACTTAAGTAAGTGCTGGGATTCGTTGGTACAACTTTTTACTATTCAAGTATTGTCCAGAGTTTATTTAGCATCAGCACTCTAAACACTGAAAAACATTATCATAAAAAAAGAAATCTCTGCTGAGCAGGAATTATGCAAAAATGGGTAATCAACTACCAGCTGTAACTTTGCTACCCTTCTCAAAGACTTAACAGCAGGAATGTGGCTGTGACACTAAATTATTTAACATTGCATTATACATCTGAAATAACAACAAAAAGCCCAAACAACAAAACAACCTAAAAAACAAAACCACAAAAATCACCGCTTGCTTTACAGGCAACTGTAACAGGCTAGCAATGCTTCCTGAGGCATAATGCCTTCCTGTGAGAAAGCATTAAAAATACTCTGTTGACTTATTTAAAAAGCAACTAAATGACCTCACCTGTTCTTAAAGGATAACAAAGATCCTATTTAAAAGAAAGGTACAGGAAGAAGAGCAGCCCCAAATGAGAAGACAAAGGTTGCTAAGCCTGGATAGAAATCTAAATCTTTGGAGAGGAAATTTTTTTTCAGGAGTTACAGCCTATTTCTGCAGAACAGGACTCTCTCACTTACCCCAGCATGTACACAAGAATAATCTTCAATATTTAAAAGCTTTCTCAAATCTAGTTATTACTGACTTTTCCCCACCTGACAAAAACTAGAACAAAACATTGACGTACAGAGCTACAATGGCACAAGACAAACTTGAGCAGGATCTGTTGATACAGAAATCCAGCTTAAACAAAATTTGATGAGCCAGAACCAAAGAAATAACAGGTAACAGGATGTGACTAAGCATGTAGACATCCTCAGACTGCAGTCTACTTAAACAGATGAGAACTCATGAACAACTGCATGACCACCAGCAGTAGTGGATTTTCTACAGCTACAGTTTATTCACAATCTTGCAAAATACAGATTAGGCTAGGTAGTTCTCATTCATAGCATTTTTCCATTCAAAAGGCCTTAAAGCAGTTTTCAAAGAGAGTTTTAGGAACGTGAAGCAAGAGCAAGCAGGCAGAGTAATACATTCATGACTGAAAGTCAGGGATGTCATCCCTTAGCTCCTTGCATATTTCAACAGACCACGCACACGAAGATTTCTTCACTCTTACATCACACTTCCACACAACAGGCTGACAAGGGGGTTTGGATTTAGAGTTAGCAATTTCCCATGCTACTTTTCCTACAAAAGCAATTTTCCTGGAGAAGTCTCTGGCCCATTGAATCCCTGAGAACATTACAGAGACTATTATTAGAAGTTAAAAGCATTAAAAGGAATGAAATGTTTGAGCATACATAGAGAGGTAGCTTTGGTCATAGAAGACTGCAGTGACCTGCCACCAAGGAAGCAGACACACAACACCACAGCCACACTTCCAGGTGCATAGATTTGGAGACATACCTATTAACAGCTTGGGGAAATTGGATGTTTCAATGTTGTGGTAATAGACAACTGATGTGATGGCTGCCAGGAATGCCATTCCAGCTGGCATGTACAGGTGTAAGTGGCGGGATTCGGAAACCCTTCAAAACAAAAAAAAAGCTGTTAAAGTCAAACCTCTCAGCTATTTAAATGTTTCCCTTTTAATTCATGAACTGTACCTTGCTCTGATGGAAGATTTTCTAGAATAAGTTACGGATGCAAACCCCTCCAAGTTTTGGTTGAATTTTTGCTCCTAAATCACACAGTTGGATTTCAAATTCCTCCCCTGTGCCGAAAATGAAAGGTGTGTACTCCTATTTCCTACTTAAATCAATTGGAACATTGTTTAAATTAGGACAAGCAGCTCATCTCCAAAATGAGAAAAGTTAATTTAAGCTAAACTAGTTTGGGAGCTGTCCATCAAAATATGCAGATAAGACCAACTGACAGCACAGTTCAAGATTTTCTACAGAAGCATTTCTGTGGAAGTGTCTCATTTTCTTCAGTTTAAAAGAAGGAACAGCCCCACAGCACAGGATTTATTTACAGTGAGATCTGTCTTCAGTGATCAGAAGCCAACAAAAAAAAACCCCTATAACAGAATCATACACCCCTATGTTTTGTCCTATAAAGCAAAACTGTGCTGATGCATTGCTTCAGGTAGCAGCAGAAGGGGTCCTGCCAAATACAGCCCTTTGGGAATATTGGAATTGTTGGGCAATGTTGTTGGTTTGTGCAGTGTTCAATAGAAATATGTTTTCTCCCCCTCTTTCCTCCTACTCATTTTCTCTTACTTCCCTCTCCCCTTTTCTTTCTTCCACAAAAAGAATTTAATGCCCTATGCTATCAAGGGCTGAGATTTCCTCTGTCTCCCAGCCAGCTTCACCAGAAGAGGCACCAAGATGACTTCAGGACACAAACAGTCAGGGAAATTCACACCTTGTCCTCTGAATGGATTTCTTCTTGCTGCATCAAACACTACTTTTGTGGAGTTTGGAGAGACAAGAAGAGCTGTGCTGGGAGGGAGATGAAAGATCATCACAGGACATCACATTTATGAGAGCAGAACATTCCAAATGTCTAGCAGAACCATAGGAGCTCAGGACAACCATTTCCTGCTTCTCTGCTCTAGAAAGGAGACCCTTCCCTCAATGAAGATTGCAGTGAACTCTGCAGAGCTGGCTGGAGCCACGCTCACAGCCTGTCATGAACACTGAATTCCTCTTGCTGCCAATAGCTGGATGTCAATACAGCAAAATGAGAAAGGATCCTCTGAAATTCCTAGTAATGCCAGGAGGTTTTGTACACCAGGGCTGAATTCTCAGCAAGGACAAAAAAAACCCAACTAGAACAGATTTCTTCAGACAGCCTAAGCTTCAGTAGGTAACACTGCAGCAGTGGGAGGCTTTTTAAAATCTATTTATTTCACAGTTGCTGGAATTCCCCTATATAACTGCACCTCCAATAGGCCGCTTCTATTGCTGAGATGCCAAAGCCTTTAGCACCCAGTTGCTGCCAAAAGGACTCACCAGCATGATCCATTTTGGTTCTTAGAAAGCTGATGAGTCTCAAAACTCTCTTCTATTCACTGGAGCTCCTGCCAGCCTGCTGAGTGCTCGGGAAGCACGACTGTGGGCTGGCACTCCCCCAGCAGAGCTCCGAGCTTTGATTCTCATCAGGTGACACCTATTACTTAACAGCAGTGTTCTGAGTCAAGTTAAATAGCAAATAAACATAATGAGAGGCATTGCTAACAAGAAAAATAAAGGAGAAACTCAAAGCAGGAGATTTTGCTCCGAGCATCCCACACCCTGATAACTCTGAATAAGCAAGAGAAAAATTCCTTTAAAAAAAATGGCACCGAGAAACATCCTATTTATATATGTTTAACAGAAGTTAAAATAATAATGATGATATCATTTTCTACACCAGAAGTCTGCAGTGCATTTCACACTGGTTGGTGGATCCTTGTTATATAGGTGGCTAATCAGGGAGGTTTTGTTCTATTTAATGAGGAGCTTCCATTTCATCATCTTTGGGTTCAAATTGATAATCGTTATGAAAAATCACACCTCTCTTCATAGGAAGAGATCATATTCATTGTTATATAATTAGATTTTTTTATAATAAATCCCTCTCCTGTATCACTTGTTTCACTTAGAATAATTTTTTCCACAGACTTCTGTTTAGTGACATTCTAAGCCAAATAACAGATGATGGCTCATGCTCACATAATATGAGCTGCTCTGCTCCAGGTAACATAGGAGATATAGTGGACAATCATCAGAAGAAACTCTGTGGGGTGGGACTTAAGGCCCAGCAGATTCATTCCTCTTATTTAGATGAAAAGAACTCAGTTTGGGGGTGAACGGTGTGACCCACTGTGCACATGGGAGTTCCTCCTAAGTCATGGCTGTGGGATTGGGTCCTTGGACATAAAACATTTCATGAAAATGTCACCATCTGCTTGAATCATTAGGATTTATCTATGATTACTCTTTGGAAAGATAGTGTCATTAAGCTGAACTAAAAATGATTAAGGTCAGTTGTGCGTGTGTACATCACTTGGCAAGGTCTGTGGAATTTCTGATACAAGGTTGGTAGGTTAATCACTAAGAAAACAGATTATATGTTCATAACCACAAGGAATATGGTTTAGATGAGAACTTAGACAAGGAGGAAATATCTACCCTGAAACCTTTAAACTGCTCAGTGCTGCCAGGAGAAGGCAGACAAACACTTACCCATCAGACACGATGCCCTCTGCAATTTCACACACCAGCACAAACAAGAGGATAAAAGTCAGTATCCAGCGTAAATTGTGGCCAGGAAAATGAAGCCATGTGCTATGATGTATGTGTACTTTAGAACTCTGACTTCCCCATCCTAAAAGAGAAAAGAGAATTATAGAGAGCCATCTTAACAAGAGTGACACACAAAGTTCCTGCGTACAAAACACCCCAAACCATATATGTAACAACCCTGCATACCAACATTGACACAGCTGTGTTGTTAAACACACATGCATTTGAATATTATCAGAACTGTGCTCTCACTATCTCACTTCATATGGAATAAAATCAATAAATCAGACAGGGCACAGCCTTAAATTCCTATACTTCTAGCAACTTACTATCAAGTAATTACATGCACTAAACATTTTTCCAATCTATTCACAGCTTAAATGAACACCAAAATAACGTTCTGACAAATACACACAAACACGCTAATAAATGCGTGTTTATTTACTTCTTTTCCCTTTAATTCTTTTAAAAAGTTAAAAAAATAAAAAGCATAAGGTGTGAAGCTTTATCTTGTTAAAAATTAGCAATGCTGAGAGATTCCAGACAAACGCAGAGAACCCTAAGTAGCTGACCCCGTTTTCACAGTCGTGCTGGCTGCTATTTCCCCACCGGACCTTTTCCCATCCCCAGGAGCGAGTGTTACTCCAACCCGCGCCGTGGCTCTCCGCGGGCCGGTCCAGCCTTTGGGCGAAGGTATCCGGAGCAGTGACAGCCCCGTGTGCTGAGCCACCGGGCCACCTACCGGCCCCGCCGGGCTCGCGACATCAAATCGCACCCGCCTCAGGTACCGCAGAAGCCACCGCCGCGGGGCAGGACCTGTAATGAGGGGGGCTGACCCCGCAGTAATTGCTGGGAGTAATATTTCATAACGCAGCACTTACTTGTCAGGTTTCCCGGGCTGTAATAGCACATTTATTTCTGCTTCTCGCCCTGCACCGGCAGGACAAATCCTGCGGTCTCTTCAGCATCACCCGCTCCTGCCCTGCCTGCGCAAGGGGTTTCACCTGCGGGGAGCCCCGCGGGCTGCCCCGGCAGACGGAGCTGGGCCTGCGGGGGCTGCCCGGGGAGAAGCGGCCGCCGGAGCATCCCGCAGCTCGCAGCGCATCCCAAGAGCGGCGCAGCCACCCCGCGCGGCACGGGGGCAGGGCCAGGCCGGGGGACACGGCAAGGGGAGGCCAGGCGGGCGGGGGAGGGAAACCCACGGCGAAACAAAGCCGGCCGGGGGGACACGGCAAAGCAACACCGGGGGTAGAGAGGGAGAAGGAAAAGGAGGGCAAATAGGAGAGGCACAGGCGGACAGGAGAAGGGAGAGCCGCAGGCACCCACCGATGAAGAGGATGGGGAAGGTGATGAAGAGCAAGAAGACGTGCGGCACCACGTTGAGCGCATCCA
>VZRH01005339.1:1364412-1390643 GCA_013397555.1 Urocynchramus pylzowi | reverse complement strand
CCGCCCCCGAACAGCCCCGAGCGGGGCGCTGGGGGAGCGCTCGGCGGGGACGGGGGCGGGGGCGGAACGTCCCTTCCCTGATGCGGCTGGCAGCGATGGGGACGCATCGTGCCAGCACTCGGTACCCCAGAGCACCAGACCCGTGTTCCAGGGCTCTCGGGACTCGGTATTGAGCGTTTTATGCATCGTTAATATGACAGAACATGAAATATCCAACATTAAATTAGTGATGACGGAGGAATTACAAATTACGGAAAGTGTGTTCTTCCAACCTTGTCAGCTTTTGCTTTTTTCTCGACTATGATAAAGATATTATTAGATTAAGTCACGTAGTCAGTCATACCCTCCTCCTAAAGCAGACTTCAACATTATATCCTGAACAGCTGTTGTGTTTGTGCCTTACCTTTTTTTACCCCTAAAATGAGTTAAACCCTATTTTCCCCCTCCACCAAGACTGCTTCAGTCTCTGAGAATCAGATCATTAATTTGAGTGGGCTCCAAATAACTCCCTAAGCATTTTTATATACACCAAAATAATCTAGAAATCAAAATTTCCTACTCCTTTTTTTTTCTTGAGTAGAAGTTAGGCTCAGCTAAGGCAATGCCAAACAAAAACTCTGATCAAATACCTCTCTGCTGTGGGATAGCACTGGAAAGTAAAATATGATGTGCATCAGAAATTTGCACCTGGCACACACTTCCTAGCACAGGCTGAATCAATGTCCAAGATTCAAATATCTCTGGTGTGTAGCCATGAAATACTCAACAAAAAGAGTCCATGTATCCAGGGTTCACTCTTCAAAATGCAAAAGCTACAAGTTGGCTAAATGCCTCTAAGGGAAATGAACCTATAAATGAAAAATTTCCTTCTTCCTTCAACATAACATTCAATTTCTAGGACAGACAGCTTCACTAATAGACCTGAAAATTACTTTTGTCATGCTACTTTTATTGATCTTGATGTTGGACAGGAGCAAAGAAAAAGCAATTCTGTGCATGGAATGTTATTTCCTATATATGGTCTTTTGGAGCTACAGCAGTGTGGTTAAGAATAAAAATTAAAAGACAAACCCCAAGCCAAATCCTGTGTATATGTATTCTCAAATGTGAAAGTTACACCCACGCTGGAAAGACTATAATTATTTTAAGTTTTGGATAGAATCCAGCATTCGTTTGAGCTTCTGGTCAAGCTCAGCTCTGTTACCCTAATCGTTATTTAATAAACAGTATGAGCAGTTTACATGCAGATAATTTAAAAGTCATTTATATTTTAGCATTTCCTGAGTCCCCAAGTGACACAAGATCTCCGTGTTAGCTATGAACAAAGAGCAACAATGAACTCTTGGCAGTTTACACTCTGGAGGCTGAAATCATGGTTAAGATTTGAGGAAGAAATAACTGTGGCTAGAGAATTTAACACAGAAATTAAAGTTTGCCAACATCTCTGAAGAAATCCAAGAACTGAGCTCATATGCCCAATCTCTGCATGTTTTCTGAACCTATAAAGTGCCGATCACAACATTTAAAAAAATGTCTATCCCAAACAAAAAAAATCAGGAAACTCCATGGTTTTGAATTTGTAATTAATCTTTCCAATGATTTTCGGACACAGCCTGGATTGCATAGTTAATGTGGTGGCTTGAGATTAATGTTCTCAGTTAATTGTTCTCCTACAACAGATCTGCATCTGTCACAGAGCTAAAGTTGAGTCAGAAATGTGTTGGCATCCTCAACAGAGAGATGGTGGATTAAATGAGGAATTAATGACTTAATGAAATACAGAAAAACCCAGACTGACAGAAATTAAAACAGTTGGTAAGATGAAATTGGTAAGGTGAGCATTCATAGCAATAAACAGGGACACACACAGACACCCAAACTCTTTACATAACTCACAGTTCCAATAACAATGTTCCAGTTTTGTCCCTACTGTTACAATAAAATCAAGTGAGTAGTCTGGACAAATACTGGTCTTGCTTACTAAAGCATTAAATAACAATTTCTTTTTCACTCACAAATGGGGAAACAGCCATTTTGTGCCTTCACAAAATAATGCTAAAACATAGCTTGATCCTTTCCTTAGGAAAGGCTTAGATGTGATTGTGGTGTCAAAGCACTGAATCTCCCCACCAAGACTATCTCTACTGGTCCTGTGGGCTTTGGAGCAGGTCACAGAGGAATAGTTTCCTTCTCAAAACTGTAATTTCATGAAGCTTTGTGAAAGCAAACTTCCTTTTCAAAGTACAGAAAAAGCAAAGAAAATATGAAACCAACAGGTAGACAGCCATGTTTATCTGCCTGTTGCAAATGCAACCTGATTTTCCACTAAAGTCCCTTTACATCTTATTTCTCTTACTCCTGACTACTTCCATTTGATAAGAAGTCAGTTTCCTACTTCATTATTTCAGTGTATCTATTAGAAATGAGACATCAAGCTAGATGCTGGCAGCCACTAGCACTTTCAGTAGGTGACTGGAAATATTTTGAAAGCATTGTGATTATGTAAAATTGATTTCCAGAGAGACAAGGACAATATTTTTAACTCAAGGAAAAAAACACCTTTTATGCTTACCTTGGAATTTGTCTTTGTCTACAGGATACAGACAGGTTTTGGTTTCATAGTAAAGCACTGACACTTCAGAATTCAGTTGTTTTTAACAGATATTCATTTATGTGGGAACTTTCATTTTTTCTTTCCTATCTTTGTCATTTGTACTGCTCCTCTTATTCAGCTGCTTCTCATTGAACTCTCTTTTTCATCAGTGAAGAGCTCTCTCCCTAAAAATCATGATTTGCTTCTGTAGATCACTCTACAGCTTTGTGCTTTTGTTTGCATCTAGAAATGCAGATAGAAAAACCCCCAAAGTTTTGAAAGTTCTGAACAGCCACAGCCCATGTTCAAAGTTGTGCTGGTTAGGTATATAAATGTAGGCATCATGCAGGAAAATTTCTCTTTCCTGTGTATTTTAAAGTCATTAATGAGACCAATTATAAATAGGAAATCTAAGGAAAAAAATGCTAACAAAGCAAATTCTCATTGTGATTTAGAATTAGCTAAACAACATGCACCAAACTATGGCATCTGGTTCCTATTTAATTCTGCTCTTGAAGAAGAGAGGAAAAGCAATATACATGTGTGGGAGGAAGCCACCAATCCCTTTTTGAAGCACATTGGGAAAGGCTGAGGGAAAAAAATCACCTCCAGAGAAAAGTGTTATTTTATTCTTGTGGAACAAAGAACTCCATCACTCCATTCTATTATTTCATAGAAGACGTAATTTAACAAAAAAAATTATTTGAAAAATAGTCTAATGTGATGCTATTAAAATTCATGCAATAAGAACAATCATAAAATCCTAGAATGCTGGGGATGGAAGGAACCTTAAAAATCATCCAGCTCCAGCTCCCTTGCTATGAGCAGGGACACCTTTCACCAGCCCAGGTTGTCCCCAGTTCCCTCCACCGCCGCCCTGGCCTCGAACACTGCCAGAGATGGGGCATCCACAGCTTCTCTGGGATACCTGTGCCAGTGCCTCAGTACCCTATAGTGAAGAATTTCTTCTTGATATCTAAACTAAACTTTCCCTCTTTCAGTTTAATAATAGTGCATAGATTCACAGAAATAGCTGTTTTTCTCTAAATAAACCTTATTAATTTTTAATTACTCTCCCTCATTAAAAATGAAGAAAGAACTTATGAGTAAGCAGATCTATCTTTGAGAGGAAACAAAATACAAACTGTTTGTTGGGCAATCATCTTCAGACAAACACTCAGACAAGTGTTTTAGATTGGAGCAGCTTATCTTTAAGTGTGTTCAGACATCTTGTGGCTTCAGCCACATCAATGACCTCTATCATTAAGTCGTTTTATGAAGCACATTCTCCAACATCCAATATAACATTCAGCCAGTTAATCTCAGTTTGAACTCCTCAGTTTAACAATAGCTTCCTGGTTCAATAGAGCCAGAGCAGTGCTGACTTGGCACTTGAAATCTGGCAAAAAATCTCACTTTTCTGTTCATTCACTCTGCAGTGTTAAACAAATATTGATGCATCTGGGGCTACTTGGCACAACTCAGGGAGAATCACCTGAAGGGCTGCAGGCTATTTTCCTTACCAGCCTGACCTAAGGATATTCTTGGTGCTCCCCTGCCCTCCTGAATCTCCAGGATTCTCCATAACAGTGACAGCAAAGCTAAGCCAACTTTCTATCACTCCTGACTATCCTTGTGCACAGATGAACTTTCACAGTGTCTGCATGATCTCACTGATCACCTCACACCTTAGTTTCATCTCCAGTGTCTAAATGGTTAAAGTCTTGAGTACTCCCTGTGTAGTACTTGTAGAACAAGTGTTGTGTTGTCCTCAGGGGAATAAGCTGAGTGCTGTGAACTAACCCGTGCCAATAAACAACTCGCGTGCTGGCTCCAGTGTGGTATTCTTCAGCAAATATTATTTTAGTTACTGGTTCAATTCAGCACTCTTATGATGTTTGCCTTGTATATGGGCTTTTGTATATAAAAGATTATTCTGCCTGTTTATACTAAAAAAATTACACACACTAACAAATAACCATAAAAAATATCCAGAATTAATTTCCAAAAGATAACAGGGCTAAAAGTCACTGGTCTTTCTTGGAACCCTTTCAAAAACCACAAATTAGAATGAAAACTAAGATTTGAATTGTTTTTTAAACATTATTAGAAACAAACCAAAGATATCATCTTTCCTTCTCAGAATAGAAAACAGTTTTCTGCTCATGAATACAGAGTTTTAGTTGATTTGTTTATTGTCCACCAGGAGTTGTTCCAGGCTACCCTCAATTTCTCCAGTGGGTAAAATGGACACAACAATTAGGGAGAAACAAAGCTATCAGTTCAGACTTGATTTGGGAATGTGTTTATCTTGTGCCACTATTTGACAGAATTATGCAGAAAATTAACAAAAAGGGTGCTGTATTTTAATGAAGTTTTGCACTTCAGAATTTTCTTCTGTTTATTTTTAATAGGTTGCAATGTGGTATTTATTCTAGCTCTTAAAATCATGACAGAAAAATCACATTTGGATTCATAAAAAAAACCCAAAACGTGAGTATGCACAAAAGGTTTGTTCCTGTATAGCAAATACTGTTAATTCCCTGTTGCAATTTATCACATACCTAATTAATTTTAAAAGGTCTATTTCAGGAGACATTTCTCTTGAGTTCAGCCCATGTGCAGGCTACATTTGGGATTTTCAGAGGCTCAAGAGAATTAAAACAATCAAGACCTGTAAAAAATATAAAGAAAATTAATGTAATAGTTTAGTAATTGAACTTACAGCCAGCAGTATTTTTTCCTATCTTTTCCCTATTTTCATGATGATTTGAACCTAAAGCTCATTATCTCTTGTAGTAGTACAGCGTTGTTTTTTGTACAGCAAAGTGCTGTACCTGGATTTGTATGTGTGAAGCTCTGCAGGAAATTAAATTGTCTATGACACTTTTACCTGGCAGCAGGTAAATTCCTGAATATCCTCACTTAGGGCAGATGTTCTCAGCCCTCAAACCAGCCAGAGATGCTCTGCTCTGGGTAATTATTCTTTATACTGTCAGTATTTAGGAGAAATAGAGTAGCTTTTATAAAAAGGCAAAAAGTAAGAGATAGCTGTACAACTCCCTCCAGTATTGAAATTTGGCACTATTTTTCACTCTCTATAGCAAGAGAAAAATATATTTTTCAACACAGTCTATGAATTTGTATAGGAAAGTTAAAAATTTGTAAGAACAATAAATAAGACTGACTGAGTACCAAACCTTCAAAAATCCCCTTAAACTGGGCAAAATAATGCAGAGTCAAGGGGGCTAAAACTATTTGCAAGTTTGGATCACATTTAATTAGTGTTTTTAGCCAAAGAAAAGAGGGAAAATTCCAAACTCCTCCTCTAAAGGAGCAAATGCAAATAACAGAAAATAACACCATGGCAGTCACGTTAGCACACAGGAAACAGGCTTTGCTGAGACAGGCCAGGCTTCCAGCCTCTGGACAGCAAATAGGCTGTCCTTAGGATTCAGGGTCGTGGAGTGTCTCAGCTGTTCATGCAAATGCCACAGGTCCTTCAACTTGAATTCCTTAAGTGGCTGAATGGATGAGTAGGAGTGGATATTCAGATTAGTTTTAATGTATGCATTAACAAGTTGCCTTTTTAAAGAGCAAATGATAGAAACAAGAGCTTTGTGCCATCATATGGCACAAATGGGACAACCAGGGGATCAGACAGGGGTTCATGAAAGGCGGGTCCTGTCACCGTTGTGACACAAAATAACACAACTCACACACGGTGTTCTAGTATCTGAACAGGAACAGGAAAAAAAACTTTATTTTTTAGACTTCAACATTTATAGAATTTTAAAAGTGATGTGGATTGGAGGATGACATTGCCACGTCTCCAACCACACTGGTCAAACTAACAGTCTATCAAAATTCTCCTCCTACAGAGAAGAATGTAAAGCAATCATTATTTACATGAAAGTGTGTGAGAAACTCCATTATAAGAATGTAAACATCAGAAGGTTTAGAAAATCTCAAAAGAATAGGGTGACAGGGTCCTGCTTGACCAGCCTGATCTCCTTTTATGACAAAATGACCTGCTTAGTAGATGAGGGAAAGGCTGTTGATGTTTCCTATCTGGACTTTAGGAAAGACTTTGACACCATTTCCTACAGCATTTTCTTGAAGAAACTGGCTTCCCATGGAGAGGGCAGGTGTACTCTTGACTGGGTAAGAAACTCTCTGGGTGGCTGAGCCCAGACACTGGGGGTGAGTGGATTCCATCCAGCTGGCAGCTGGTGCCAGTGGTGTGACCCAGGGCTCAGTGTTGGGCCCAGTCCTGTTCAAAATCTTTATCAATTTTCTGGATGAGGGGATCGAGGGCACCCTCAGCCAGGCTGCAGACACACCAGGCTGGGTGGGAGTGTTGATCTGCTGGAGGCCAGGAAGGCTCTGCAGAGGGATCTGGACAGGCCGGACCCGTGGGCTGAGGCCGATTGTGTGAGGGTCAGCCAGGCCAAGGGCCGGGGCCTGTCCTTGGGTCACAACAACCCCAGACAGGGCCACAGGCTGGGGCAGAGGGGCTGGGACCCTGCTGGGCAGAAAACGACCTGGGGGTGCTGCTGACAGCAGCTGAACGTGAGCCAGCAGTGCCCAGGTGGCCAGGAAGGCCAAGGGCACCCTGGCCTGGATCAGCCACAGTGTGGCCAGCAGGACCGGGGCAGGGATTGTCCCTCTGTGCTGGTGAGGCCACACCTCGAGTGCTGTGCCCAGTTCTGGGCCCCTCGCTGCAAGAAAGACATTGAGGGGCTGGAGTGAGTCCAGAGAAGGGAAATGGGGGCTGGTGGAGGGTCTGGAGCACAAGTCCTGTGAGGAGAGGCTGAGGGAGCTGGGGGTGTTCGGCCTGGAGAAAAGGAGGCTGAGGGGAGACATCATTGCTCTCTGCAACTGCCTGAAAGGAGGCTGTAGCCAGGTGGGGGGTGATCTTCTCCCAGTAACAAGCAATAGAATGAGAGAAAATGGTGGAAAGTTGTGCCAGGGAAAGTTTAGATGGGATATCAGGAAACATTTCTTCACCAAAAGCGTTTTCAGGCCCTGGAACAGGCTGTCCAGGGAAGCAGTTGAGTCTGCATCTGTGGAATTATTTAAAAGCCGTTTAAATGTGGTACTTAGGGACATAGTTTAGTGGTGGACGTGGCAGTGCTGGGTTAAGGGTTGGACTTGATGACCTGAGAGATCTTTTCCAAATTAGTGATTCTGTGATTCTGCTTTTATTACTATGCAGGATTGTTCTCTCTCTGAAAACAAGAATATTTAGAGGTGGAACAATGTTCAAGACATATCAGGAATCTGATGCTGAGTGGCACTTACATGCACTATTATGATACAAGTGGTAGCAAAAAATTCTAGGTACCCACATCAGTGCAGGATGTAAAGCAGCTGCAGGTCTCTCTATAAGAACTGCTGTGAAGAAAGTATGAGCTATTGGTGGGAATATGATGTACCTATTATGAAAACTCATATAATTAAAGAAAAAAACCTACACTGCTGTGGTAAAGAAAAAAAGTTGGAAAAGTTCCCTGCGTTCCTGATAATGGATATAAAAAGAATAATTCCAGTTTCTTTCAGAAGTAGTTTTCCCCTCAGCACATGTATTAATTTTTCCTGACTGGCGATACCACAAGGCTGAAGATCATGTTTTATATTGTAAATTTCTACTTAAAAGAGAAGCCACATTCTTTTGTTGTAGATTTTCTGAAAAAAAAATAAATTCTCAAAGCTGAATGTTTTCTTTTCATAACAGCGTATGTTGCACTGTCTGAGTCTGTGGCATTAGATATGAAAACAATGCTGACTAGTGAGTGCAGCAGTCAATTTGTAGCGTGCAAAAACTGTAAACACAACTGTGATTGATAGGGCTGAAATCCCACTGAGGACATAATGAGAATTGACCAGTACCATGAATGAACTCTGTGTCAGGTCCTATAGTTGTTCGAATAAATAGCCTATGAGACCAGTTTGTAAAACACAGTAGATAGAAATGCCTTTCTTTACAGGAATTAGTTTGTAGAGAGTTTGCAGAGTCTCTTTTGGTAGAGACTCATCCTAAAACAGCCTCAGATACTTCTCAGCCTGTCATGGGTGCCAGTAGGTACCTGGGCAGCCATGTACTGGCACAAACACCCTTGGCTGCCCACCTGACACTACAAGGGGGTGTGTCAGACCCGTCTATGTAGGGCATAATTCCCACACTCTGATCTTCCCTCCCACATGGAATTATTCCCAATTCTCTCTTTCTCTCACGGCTGTAGGTAGCCTTTCTCAGCATGCTTTCCCCAGGCTATATTTATCTCCTGTGATAAGGCAGCAATATGAGCCAGTGGAAACGTTCTGCACGTCTGCATTTTGGCAGCCCAAATGTGAAGGGCAATGTCAAGTGCTGAGGCTCAGCCATTGAGGTTTTCACGTGCAACTCTCAGCTGTCTGTTTTTCATTTGCAGTGTAACAGCAGCACAGTGGAGACAAGAGCAACCACATCCAGCTGGAGAGCACTGACAAGGGATGATTCTCTCACGTGCCAGGGACACATTCTCAGGACATGCTTACAGTAACTGGGCAGAAAAAGTAAGATTGCTTCTTACATATTCCCAGTCCTGGAACTGGCTATGTCTTCTTTAACAGGCTGAGCTTAAGTTCTGAATTGACTGTTCTTTTGACCACATCATAAAAAAAGCACTTGCCATTTCCCCATTTGCTTGTAGTTTGGGCAATGAAGGCTCAAGTTATAAGATATCAAGTAAGATAAGGAAAAGATCATGCTATAAGTAGATAAAAGCTCCTCTCTCTTCCACAGCTGGCTATAGTGATCATTGCCCTGTGGTTAAGAGACTACATCATTATGAAAGAAAGAATAATTGAGATTTCATGCTCAGGTGTTATCTGCTTAGGAAAATGGTGATGTCCCTTGTATAAAAGTCACTTACATTGTCCTAGTGCAAAGAAGGGGTATTTTGTCCCTTGGTGTTATTTATAAATCCAGCCACTTTCTCCCATGCATTTACTATGGTAAACATCTGTTTAAACATGTACACATGTGTTTAAAGACATCGTTAGAAAAGGCAATACCAGGTAACTTTATCCTTGAGAAGTTATAATATTCCTGATGTACTTCAGTAGCATAATAGAAAAAAAAAAAATCTCTGCATCTGTTTGTCTGGCTAGAGGCAAAGAAATGTGAATATTGCCACAGCTGACAACAAACAAACACAGCTTTCCTGCAGCAGTACAATATGGGACAAATCATTGCAACTTAATGTCAATTGAATACACTCAATTAACTTTCCCCTATGAATAATCCAACCACAAAATATGCCCACCTCTGTTTCAATCAGCCCTATGAGTGTTAACAGAAATTTGTCGCAATCAAATTCTCCAAGAAGAAAAACAACATTATAAATTATGTTGCACCCACCTGAAAATTCTGAAATTACTGACAAGAAATTTATACATTAGTTGGAGAAAAGACTTTGTGTCCTCTCAGTCTGGATTCTTGCTATGCATGTTGCTCTGCATTTAGATGGAGCTGCCTGAGTTCCACTGAGGAAGAGTATGCAATTTCTTCTCTCCTAACAGGTTAATAACATTCAGAGATCTGCTTCACCACAATTCTTTGTGAATAATCAAAATGGGAACATGCATTTCTCCTTCTTTCCCTCCCTGCTTCCTTGAGGTTGGAATTGCTACTAATTAAAATCTCTTAATGGGTGTCTCTGCTCTGAAAATTCCACATTTTATATGGGGGGGAAGAATAACAAAAATACTGATATTTGCAAACTTATGATCTGCTTAGTTTCAAAGGATAATCCTGGAAAATTATTTCATCCTGTCAGGGAAATACTTTTTACAAGATTTTAGTCAAAGCTTAATTTTCTCTTGAATGTTTCTAAAAATGTTTTATATCTAGTGTTCTTTGCACTCTGTTAAGTGGCATTAATCCTCAAGAGCCTCAGGCTATTGCCAACATGAACATGAGGTCTCAGTGCTAAAGCATCCAGAACTGCATAGGGGAAAGGCAGAGAAAAGAGAACAAAATTTCAGAAAGAGTAGTTGGAAACTCTCTTGGTTTTACGTGCATGTGTTTGGCTTTGCATAAAGAATAACCATTAGCAACTTTCCCTCTCACATCCTTACTGTTTAGAAAAGTCCTTGTCCTCAAAAAGGCTGTTTGATTTCTATCTTGTTCAGTTTATGTTGGGAGAATCTCAGTCTCCTTCTCCCAAACTTTACTCTAAGCACCATATAAACAAACTCTGTTATAGCTATTGAAGACTAATGAGTTTTACTGATGTTTGGAAGAGAAATGGTGAGAAAAGATAAGATGAGGACAAGCCAAGAAAATGGGCATTGGGAGCTGGTGGGAGGAATAACCTGTGAAGATTATTTGAGAAAATGAGGAGGAACTAAAATTCAGTATGAATACTAGAACTTCAGCATTAACAAGTTTCCATACTAAGTATGTCCAGGACTAAGGTATCAATTGCCTTCAGATTTTGACTTCAGGCCTCCATCCAGCAAAATCCAGCCTGAGTAGGATTATTGAACTCAACCTATGTCAATGGGATTGGCTCATATGCTTAAATTTAAGTATGTACTTAAGTGCTTTGCTTGTTCCAGTCTGTGATTGCTTTCTAAGTGGCAAACATCTATCAAGCACAGTGCAGGTGTGCAAGGGATACCAACTGCTAATCATGCAGCAGGTTTGGTGAATCACAAAGCAACTCTCTGCAGGACATTGGACTCCACGTTTTCCCATGTAGACAAACATTCTGAATTCAACAGCAGCCATTCAGACTCACATATCCAAGAGCTGCAGGTCTGCAACTTACTTATTCAAAATTAATTCCTTAAAACTTCCTTCCAGTGGCTTTTGCACTAATCATTGATATTATGGTATGCATCCATCATCACAGTTTGGAGAACTGTAAGCCATGAACCTCTGAAACTTCACATTTCAAAAACTTCCCTTCTAGAGAACAGAAATTTTATAGATTGCTTTTCCTATGTCTGTCTCCACTTCCTCTTTCATCCCAGGTGATTTTGGCAGAGACTGAAAGTAGCCCAAGTTACCTTGTTGTAAATATAAGTAGACCCTGAGCCTCACCAAAGTGTTGTGCTATTACCTGTGTCCTTCAGCAATACATCAAATGTGGATCTAGTGATAGAGGAAGAAGTATTCCAGCAGAGGCCCCCAGTATACCAGCAGAGGCAAACCTTTAGATGCCTTCCATAGGAAGAAGGAAAACAAGCATCCTAGTCAGTGTCCTTAAAAAAAGTTTGCATGACCTGTGAACGGCCCACCTGGAGCCACCTCAGATCTCAAGTCTGCAGAAAAACAATTTTGAAATCTGTTCCAGAAATTTCCATCAGTCAGAAAAGCAGAAACCTCCTGAGATCAAGGACAATGGCAAAAGATAAACTGGCAGATAGGACAAGAACATTGAAGTTCAAACTCTGTATGAGGATCAAGCACTTATTAGTTTATCATCACTTCATTACAAGAGACCCATCTGATTTTTAATCCTAAGAGTCATGTATGTAAATTTAAGAATCTGGCTTTTCTACACTAGACCTGGTCCTTAGATGGTGTAAAGGTGTGTGTTCATATCAACAGAGATCCCAGGGGAATATTTCTGTGGTGAAAGATGGCCAAGAATTCCACAGCAGCTACCCAAAATCTAACAACACTTTATCAGGGTCAACATACAGCAGAAGCAAACAAGAGGACATTTATCAACTATTGCATATCAAAATCCTTACAACCAGATAGACATTCTTTGACACAAAGCCATGATTTTTCACTCCTTTTTTTATGGTGAGACGGATTATAACAAATTATATATATTCAGAGGTTGTCCCACATATGTGAAGTGCTGAGATTATTTGTACATGTGGGCTCCTCAAATTAAATTAATTTTAAAAAACTTTAATGGTGTATGTACATGCATACATCCCTCCTTATGTTGTTTGTTCTATTTGTTTGTGAATAGAGCATTTTTTAAAAAAAACCCTAGAAATGCATGCATTTCTGAAATGCATGCACAATTTCTAAAAGATGCCATGGCCACATGATAAATAGTAGCTAAATTATGAATTAGCAGAATGGCAGTAATAAATAGATCAAAGACCTCCCTATGCTAATATCCATATGAGTAATAAAGCATGCTATTTCCTATCCTGTAATGCATACCATGGTTCTGATCCGCAGGGTCTCACATTTTCTGCCTGCACACAGGCACGCACAGGCTCACAGAGCAATGTGAAAGTCACAAGTCTCTAATGTAATTCATGCTCCAGTTCAGCAGCTGGGGGGGGTTTGCTAAAGACATCGTGGCCAAGAAATTCCTGAGGGAAAAAGAATGGTTGTTAACAGTTCTGAGAAAGTCTTCCTCTGGGTTATTATCCCATAGAGAGAGATAGTGGGGTTTGGCGGTCTTAACCAAACAAACAGCTCTGAGAAACTACACATATTCCCTCTGAGATTCCAGCAAATGAAAAACAAAAAACCATCTTCTCTTAAAAGTGGTTTGAAGCGTTCGTGATACTGTCACTGAAGTACTTGGATTTCTTCCTGCTTTGTGCATCAGGTCACAGATTCCATACTCCCAAAGGAAACAACATTGGCTGAACAAGAGAAAGTCCCATTTACTCTTACTGTTATCTTTTCAAAGCTGGCCTTGTTGAACAGGGATGAAGCACAAGCACATGTGATGACTGACAGCCACCCAAAGAACAATGCAGTAGCAACTCAAAATGGACACTCCTGTTTAAATTACTTACACTTGGGACACTGCTCACACTCATCAAAGTAACTGAAAGCAAAGTTGCTTGTAAAATGTATTTTCTTGTAGCATTTTCCAACTCCTTGAGGTAGCTGACAAATGAAAAATGCAGTTCTAGGGCACTGAAAGTGAGAAATACAGTAAAAAACTACCTGGATAATGGTTTATGATAATTTTAAGATTTCAGAAGTGACAGGCTTCTTTCTCCTGACACTACCTACTTACATTGCCTGAAGCAAGACAGGTTAAACTCTTAAAGCAACACTTTCTTAATGTACCTGGAGTACTGAGCAGGAAGTATTTCCTCAACTGCCTCTCATGCATTTTAAGCTGTATCCAAGCAAATCAAGTTAACAGGGTAGATGGGGAGAAGAAAGATAGTTCTGTGACTAAGAAGCAAGGCTACAACTCAACTGCTGGTACTCCCACAGATTTCCCAGCTCAGTCTTCTGTGCTCCTTCTGTCTCTGAAAAAATAGCACCAGTAGAAATCATTCTAATATCTAACCTCTAAGTTGTGTTATGTTTCTTAGTGTGCTGAGACAGTGTTTAGCACAATCAAGCACTGAAGTTCTTTACTGGTGCATTACTGTGGCTCTCTATTTGCTGGTAGAAAACATCCGAGCAGCCCTTGGGAGAACATTGGATAACACCACTCATCTCTCTGGTGCATTGTCATATGGTCCAGATGGCTGCAGTATGTAGGCAACTGGGAACCAAAGCAGCAGGAGAAGTACATCCTGCTGCAATTTCCTTCTGGTGCTGATCTTGATGCATTCAGCATTTAGATTAATTTGTGGTTAGGAAGTTTACAGGCCTGGGTGGATGCACACTAAGACCTAGCAAAAAAATACACTGTAGCAACTGTGGTAGCTTGCCAGCTATCAAATGACCAGATTTGTCCCCAAAAACTCTGTAAAAGGTTACTGCAGCTCAGCCAAGGGAAAATTCCCTCCTGTGCAGAGTGAATTGCGAGTTCCACAAGGGTGGCAATCTCTTCCAAGTGGGTCTGTTATTGAAGAAAAACTCAGAAGTCTGTGTACTTTAGCAGGTTAACTATTACTATAAGGTACAAACACAGAGACAAATAGGAAACTAGACTTCTTCCATTTGGCAAATGCAATTTTATTTCTGGATTAGTTTTAAGAATTCAACATTTAAAATATTCTAACGTATATACCCTGCCACACACATTAATTGGCATACTGGAAGAATACTGCAAATAAAGAAAGTCAATGTAAGTAAGCATCTGCACATAAGTACAGAGTTCTCAGGAATGTAATTGTTATTTTTATGTGCTGGAGAAGAGGAGGGTTTCCAAACCTTGAAAAGGCAAGACTTCAGTGGGAATCTGATATGCCAATGAACTGTCTCTCCGTAGAACAGGTGAGAAAAATCTAAACACAACATGAAAAATAGAATACAAACTGGCAGGTACAAGAAAGGAAAAAGACAATGACATTTCATATGAGGTATCTCTACAATATAATTACTAAATCTAAAACTGTAATAATACTTGAAACCAAGTATCAATTTTATGGTCTTGAGGAATTTACTCAAACCTAAGGCATAGAGTCACCAAGAGCAGAAAGTTACACTTGGTGGCTTCCTGCACAGTTCAGTCACATATATAGGCTCACTGAGAACAAAGTACAAAACAGCAGACTGTGAATCACACCCAAATTTCCCACCCATGACTGTATGAGGGAGGAATTTTTGCCACCAATACAAATACTGAGGAGTATGAATGTGACTATGCATAATAATTTTATCTGAGCTACTTGCTAGTTATTCACTCTGCTGGTACATAAGATCCTCTATACTGTATGAGCAAAACAATCAAAATTATTTTATTATAATACTCACATTCCTGGTGTTATCAGTTATTTCATCAGCAGGGCTTTTATGGTCAAAAAGCCCTCACAAGTGAGACACAAAAATGGACATTAAGTGAGCTACAAGAATACAAGAACAGAAGTTACCTGTGTACTTTCCCATTTTCCCATGAAAATCACTATCTAGGAAATAAAAATATGATTTTCTTCACACCCAAACTGGCCTGTGAATGTGTATTCACAAGTGTTGCATGTGGGAACAGACATCTGTGTTCTATCTCCATTTGTCATTTTATAGTCTATTTACCGGAAACCTGAAAGATGATTTGCAGAATTTGGCCCCTCAAAATAGCAGAAAAAGATCGAGTGCTCACAGTCTGAACTATGCTGGTCAGCAGTTCTTTTCAATCATCATGCAAAAAAGGTTTTGCTGTATGTCTATAGAATGATAATAAATTATTCAAATTATCTGAACAATCTGATGTCTCTAGTCCAATTTACAGGTCAGTCAATAAAGATGCATTTCATGTGGTTATTGATTTCCTATTAATTTACTGAGCAGTGGGTTTCTGCTGAGACGAGATTCCATTTCAAGAGTTGTAGTCTTCTTTAAAAGAATGTCCTGTGGGGGAAAAAAAAAAAAGATAGTGAGAAACATGCTGTTAGCTCTTGTGCAACTTTTAGTCTTTCTAGTAAGCACAGTTTTTAAACTGGATCTTAAGTAGTTTTGATTTGTATTATAAGTAATAATTAAAAATACCCACATGCAACAAGGAATCTTACCTTGGTAGTTCTAGAGATCTATGACTGTCCTTACAGTGATTACAGCCATAGAGAAACCATACAGAATGAATAGAATTTCAGAGACAAGGATAATTTCAGAACAAGCCCATTGTAAAGGTATATGACAAAATAACAGAGACAAACTTCACTGAAACAAACACTCACAGATACTTGTTTACAGGCACACTGTGAATAATCCAAATGGAAACTTGTTCTTTGGACAAGCCTTCACAAGAAAATAATTTATAGTTGCTTATATACTGATGAACTCACAAAGCCACAGCAGTGGTCCACAGATAAAGAAAAAATCTTAGGTTGATCCTACTCGTTTAGACAGGGCCTATTTATTTAATAGTCTGGCAGGTGATAAACCAATTCTGCAGAGGATCTCTGAGGGAATTTATGAAGTAGAAACTAAATACTTATATTTTAATAGCACAGCCATGGCAAAAGCCCAAAGAACACTCCAGCTCCAGCATACCAAGAACAAAAGCAAGGATGGCAAGCAATGCACAGGCAGGCACATGCTGAAAAAATAACACAGCCTCACAATGGCCAGTCATGTTAAGCCAGGTGTGCTATTCACCGTGAGGAACACTGCAGTGGCTACAGCTGCAGGAGATACCCTTGTCTGTACACAGGTGCACTGCCTTCAAAAACCTTTCTGTGTGTGTTGGGACTGACTGCTGATGAGGGAACGGTAGGGCTAAATATACAAGATATGAAAACAAAAATAACAGTGACAGTTATTTCCTGGCCCATTAGTTTATGCGCAGGTATTAAACAAAATTTTGTATCAATCTACAGTTGGTGTTAGGCAGTAAAACTGATTTACAGCAACTAATACTCCAGTATTCTGCATAGAACAAGAGCCCAGGTTAACAGTGACTACAAAACCTTGCTCTGCCATTTTACTTGGTACTAAGGATATCTTCAAATCTCCTTCAATCAAACTAGAAAACACAGGTCTTCCTTTTGAAGCTGTTTGTCCAAAGTAAAGCAAGTTGTATGCACTTGATACCTCTATCACACTTGTAGCTGTAGATTTTTCTGTTTCACACCTAGGCTGATTATCTTTAAAACAAGGATTCTGTGAGCATTGCCAAGACACCCAAATCCCTTAATCTCTTTTGAAAATATTATATAAGCTTGCTTAGACAAGAACAATAACTGCAATCTAATAAAAAAAACAAAACAAAAAAAAAAAACAACAAAACCAAACCAAATAATAGAATGAAATGTCTGTTTGTGATGCAGAATGTTTACAGGGATTTGTTTCCCTAAATTATGATCTGTGGGAATTTAGCAAATGATTCAGACTGAAGTTAAGTGTAGCTTCTAAAAAAAAAAAAAACCCCAAGTTCTCAAACTTTCAGTTTAAAGTATGAGTATGTAGTCATGTACAATCAATTCTGAGAATCACAATTTTGCATTCTGGGAGCCACTGCTGTAATGCATGACAGCTACTTATAGCTATCAAATTAGCCAGCATGTAAAGCAGGAGGTTAAGTAGTCCATAAGAAGAAGAAGATACTTGAAAAATGTGTGATAAAAAAAAAAAAAAAAAAAAAAAAAAAAAAAAAAAAAAAACCAAAAAACTGGCTATTGTTACTCAGCTTTTAATCCCCAGAGAAAAAATCTTATGCACTTACATTTCATCATCATATTCTTTTGGAGGTGATGCTGCAATGACTAAGTCAATCCAATCCTGAAAAAGAAAAGCAGAGGCAAACATCTGCTACTAAATACTGCTTTTAGAGGTGGCCAGTGGACCACCATGGAATGTCAGATAGAGAATCTGGGAGGTAATCTATTCCTGGAAAACCACAAGGAGAAACAGCAAGGTCTCTATTAAAAACTTCTATAGGCAGACTATTTAAAGATTGATTTTTAACTTGAAATGAAAGAAAAATCTACTGCTGCAATGTGATTTTCTTAAAAAAAATATTTTAAGAATCATCCTGTATTGGTCCTCTGAGCAATAACAGTTCTTGCTGTGGGAACACTCACTGTAGCTGAAGGGCAATGTTGCTTGTACATCAAGAAATCAAAGATAAGCTATTATCAGAAAATTCCAATCAGCTTGCAAGTAATTTTCAATATCCAAGAGTGATTTTACATGGAAAGGTACTGTAAGCACACAGAATGTAATGTGTTTAAATACCAATCTTGACATGTGGCTAAATGCCATGAAATTTCCCAGTAAATTACACACATGGTTTTCAGAGATGCTACATACCAGCATCTTCTGCAGATTTTAGCTTACTTTGGCAGCACCTGACATACCCACTACTTGTCATGATAGAAAAGTAGTTGTGATATGAGATCTGCAGGTAGAATGAAGTAGTATTCCAGGTTACTTACCCCACCCATGTTCCAAGCTTTTGCTAGAGTTGCCTGTGCTTCTGCCAGCTTGCTGTCAATTAATATCTTGCCATTTACAGCCAGTATTTCATCCCCTTTCACTATGCCTCCTGGGGAAAAGACAAATGTGTCAAGTACACATGAGCAAAACAAAATGCTAGGAATCTTTTCAGTGCCATATTTGTGCAGTACTGACTATAATGAAAAGTGTTCTCACTGGATGCAAAGGTCTGCACTAAAAATTGTAGGAAGTTTGCTACAGGCAAACACAAAAGGAATTTTTAAGCATGGCAAAGCCAAACTAATCTCTTATTGATCATGACTAGTAAGAAACTAGTTCAATATGATTTTCTACAGTTTGCCTGTTTGGGTAATCCAGCTATACAGCCTACAAACTGTGACTGACTGCAGAATGTTACTAATATGCCCCGTTCCTGGAAGTGTTCAAGGCCAGGTTGGATGGGACTTTTGAGCAACCTGGTCTAGGGTAAGGTGCCCCAGCTTATGGCAGGGGCTTGGAATTAGATGATCTGTAAGGTCTCTTCCAAACCAAAAAATTCCATGATTCTATAAAAATTGCAAAATTAATTAAATTCCTGAAGGAATAAAATGGCATTTGTCAAGGGTTTGCATGACAGTAATTTCTTTGCAAGTGTATGTGTAGTGTTTGTTCCTTAGAACTGATTTTGACTTGCTGGTCTGGAATGAAACACAACCAGTTAACTGGAACTGGATTTGAAGAGGATGATAAGAGGACAGCCATAGTTATGGGAGATCCTAAAAAGAGTGAAGGGTGAAAAAGAGCACTGAGGCGATCAAATGACTGAAGTGTTTTCGCAGCAAGAGTGACTTGAACTTAGGTGCAGGCTGGGACTTGGAAAGCAAAGACAGTGTAAGGGAATATCGCCCTCTCTGTTGACCTGATCATCACAAGAGTTCTCAAGAAAAGGATGGCAGATACTTCCCACCAGGTGCAAAGCCCAGATGTGTTGGTGAGCATGTTCTTGTGCCTTCAAGAGCTAAGCTTCAGAGGCTCTGGCCATTAGTTGAGTTTTTGGACTACAGACAGCTGCTTAACTAGACAAATTACTATTTAAAGTAGCATAAAGAACAAAACTAAGCAGTGTAGTGTAGCTATGGTCAGGTAATTGCTTTACATGTGGAAGTATTACAAATGTTGTCACTTGGAAATTCTGAAATAACAGAGAATGCATTCCTTGGTTAAAGAATACACCAGAGAATCAGGTGTTGGTTTTTATAAATTTTACATAATTATTAATTTTAGCAGCACATATGGGCTGCCCTTAAACTTGAGAAAGAACTTGGGTCCTTGGGCAAGCCTAAGCGAGCCTTTCAGTACCAGGTGATGAAATCAGCCAACCATTCTCAGCCAGTGTAAGGAAACACTTTGCAGCAGCATTCAAATTCCCCACTGTTGCTCACCATGTTTGTCTGCAGCACCATCCTCATAGATGGCAGACACAACTATCTTTCCAATTGGAGAATCAATTCCTCCCTCAACTGCAAGGTCCAGTGATCCTTCCTATGAAAAGAACAGTTCTAGTTCAGAAAATTCTGTTAATTTTTGACACTAACAGGAGCTTAATCTTTCCTTCTTCCCAGTACATAAAATGTTTACATGAACCTTTTAAATATCAATCGACCAAGATAGTAATTACCTTTTTTATTCGTAATAGCCGTACGTCTTTTCCCATAATCTGGTCTGGGGTAAACTGAAAAGATGTAACGATTAATCATTTCCACCTTGAAACCACAAAACAATTAGGCTGATCTATGTAATTTCTGGGGGAAAAGAGAGAAATTCTCTCCCCCCTCTAAAATAGTGTAAGAGGGAGAAGAACACCACATCACCTTTTTCTGTAAGAACGCTCCTGTTCAACATGACTAGAAAAGACAAATACACAAGAGCCAGAAAAGCAGCAAGCAAGAATCTTACCTACTCCCAGCCCTCAAAATCAAGGATTTAGCTTTTTTAAAGAGTATTTCACATTAAACAATAAGGCATGTTTAAATTCTCTCCTTACCATTGAATATGGATCAAAATCTTCCACATACTTCTGGAAGCCCTGAGAATAAAATGATATTTAATTGCACAAACAGCAACTCACACTTAACACACAAATTCCATCTTATTTATTAGTGAGAGAACATGTAATTCTGTAAGCTATGTAAGAAGACAGTAACTGGAGAAAAGCCCAGAGAGACAGCAAAGAGTCCATCCTGACAGTCAGAAGACATTTCAAAACCTCATGACAGATCAATAATTTGAGTTGGTCATATAATGGAGCATTTCTGAGGAAGAGTTTACCACCTGCCAGCTCCACAGTTCCTCCCTACCCCTGACAACAGAAACAAATCTTGAAAGCACTATAGGTATGTTCTGCCACACTCCTTGGAGCAATATTTCTTGGGATTATCCACATGTTGGATGGTAACAGGTAGAAATGACAGGCTCCATTTCAGCTGTCAGCAACACCACTCCACACTGTCTAGGTTTTAAGATTCTTTTTCAGCCCCCTTCTCTCCTTCTTGATGTGGAATTTCAGGGAGTTGGCTCCATACCACAAGCAAGTGCAGGACAACAATTTGTTAGACCATTTGCAGGACAACAATATGATTTTTGTTTTCATATGGTTCTGTGGAGGACTTAAAAGTTTTGCCAGAGAATGTCTGAAATGAAGAAGATGATACTGCAGTTAGGCACAGCAAGAGTTTTAAGCTCTGAGAGGACCCACAAAACTTAGTGCTTAACCCTTGTCAGACCAAGACTGCAGGGAAAAGCAGGAGTTACCTTTTCTGCAAGGATGGGAGTTCCCACACCAGCAATCAGGAGTCAATGGTGTTTGAGTGCAGTTTCTTGAGGAGGATTAGTAGCTACTGAGTGAGACTGTGCAGCCAATGCTGGGGATTTATGAAAGCTCTGCATTTACCCTGCATGCTAAAGTAAGGGCTTCAGAACTTAAGAAAATCTTTACTGAGGCACCTAGCTCCCACTCTTGTTGCCTCAAGCTGCAGTAACCTGCTGATAGGGGAACACAGAACCACACAATCCTTTGCAGACACAGCAGGCAAGCCAATACCTTAAACAGACCAATGTTTCAGTGCATGATCAAGTTTGATACATTCATTATTGCCTCTTTTGTACTGGATCCATTTGATAAGAAAGACTATTTCACTCTCAGACTCAACTAAGCCTTTTTCCACTTGTAAACCAAACAGACAGCTTAAGATTCCTGTGGTGTATTTAAGGGCTGGCTGTTAAATGGCAAAGTTGCAGCAGAAAATACTAATGCCTCCTCTGCTACACTCTTTATTACCTCCTTTGGTTGCCTATTTTGATGAGACTATGAACTTTCTGAGTTTTGATCTCACCCATAACAGTACTGCCTTACGTTAAGTTTGTTACTCTGCATTACATTTGTTAACCAGATAAATGGGAATTTCATCACAGATATCAGCTAGGGCAGAATTTCATCCTGGGGGAACAACTCCAATCATTCATTCATTAATTTACAATGTGTATTAATATTATGAACCATTTAACTAAAACTGTAAGAGAAATATTTTACAATGAAAGCTACCTAAACAATTAATACTTTGAATAACTGAATTAGTACTGCCTTTTGGAATCATGATTAAAGTAGATATCTCTGAGTTTGGAGCAAGTAATTTAGAGAAAAGAACTCCAATCTCAGCCAAGTCACTAAGTCATTATGTAATCTAAAGGAAGTCAGTGAACTCTCTGTCCCAGGTTGTCCTCATGAAAAACAGATGTTGCCCTTGAAGGAAGCTTCCCTGGGAAACTAATCTTTAAACAGGAAAAACCCCAAAAAACTCCACAAAAACAAACACACACGCACACACAAAATCACCAAAAAAAACAATCTGCAAGCAAAAGTCATAGAAACACAGAATATCCTGAACTGGAAGGAACCCACAAGGATCACTAAGTCCAATTGCTGGCCCTGCACAGAGTGACACCATGCACCTGAGGGCACTGTCCAAACACTTCTTGAGCTGTCAGGCTCGTGCCTCTGGGAGCCTCTTCCAGTGCCCAAACACTCTGTGGGTGAAAAACCATTTCCTAATATTCAACCTAAACTGTTTTCCCCTTTGGTTCATGTCACTATGTATCAGAGATATGATCTGGATCCAATAATTTACAAATATTGCTAAGACAGAAAGAAGACATGCACTGAACTGTAATAAATCTTCCCTCAAATGGACACCACAAATTCAGAGATCAGAGAGTGCCCTCCATATCCAAGCAGGGATGAATGAACCAAGGAACACCAAGTGGAAAACACAGTCCTAAGCCTACCCTCCCATCACTCAGGATGTTTCAGGCAAAAGAGTTAAGAGCATTCAAATCCCTTCTTGATTTACAAAAACATTCAGAGGACTGAGCATAAGTTGAAAATGGAACACTAAAATATTTGATTGCACTGAAAGAACTCTCTGTCTGGACTTCCAGGTGAAAGCTGGAGTTACTATTTAAAGAAAAAACAACCTCCAAAACACAAGCACTTATACTAATGATACTGCTTTGCTGTTTCTAACAACAATAGTCAAGAGCAATTGAGACCAGAAATAACAACAACAAACCACAAACAAACAAACAAAACCCAAGTGACAACAACAACAAATAATAATTGAAAGAGAAACTTATGACCAGAAATAACAAACTTTTCAAAAAACCACCTCTTTTGTGAACACAACTGTTATATATTCAGAACATGCTGGCATTTACTGGCAAATAAACAATCTCAAAGCTGGATCTTTTCAAGTCAGTTTTCCCTTCTAGATGTAGACTGAAACTGATTAAAAGAAGAAAAAATTAATATTAATTTTAATGTTTTACCGCTCAAAATCTCACACTATTAGCTCACTACTGTGTGCCAACTTTTCAGATAATGTCAATGCATCTAACTTAGCTTGCACTACCAAAGGGGTTTTGCACAGAAACTGGCACATTTTACAGCAGCAGAGAAGTTAAGCATAAAGTTCACTTTTTCAAGGAGCCATCTATTGAACCACCAGCCAACCAAAGATGAAAAGATGAAAATTTCATCCTTAAGACAGAGGAAAGCAACAAAAGTAAAAATGCAGCAGGAAAACCCTACACAATACAGGAAGGCTGAATAAACAAGGCTTTACACCACCACTTCCTCTAATTTCCTAGCAGTAATTATGTTATGATGATAACATAATATGTTAATCTTATATCAGATTAACAAATAGATTTGATAATCTATTTGTTAATCTGATGAAGTATTTTATTACTGAAAGCATTGCAGCTGGACACTAAAAGAAACAAGGAAATCTTAGGAATATCAGATTATCAGTGTTCAACTGATCTTATCTTAAAGGCTGCACTTAACTATATAGGGAATTACAGATGGTTCAGCCTGAAGGATTTACTCTTATTCTTCTGCCTAGCCTAGCTGGAGCCACAGGCACACACTTAGCAAAGACTAGCAGTTCTCATGCACTAGGGCTGTCTTGCATCTTCTGTTTTAGAAACTGAGCAACAGAATTAGAAAGGAAAGTTTTAAATCTATGATTAGTCAAACAAGAAGTACCACACAAAACACGGAAAACATTATTTTACTTGTTTTTTGTTAGATCTAAATGATGAATTGTAAACCACCATCCTTTTAAACATCTCTTGTGGCTGCAAAAGAAAGAAAATTGCCAAAGCAGGTGTTAACTTTTTGCTGTAAATAAGTATCACCTACTCATAAATTATGTTACTGCTTATTTTGCTCTCCTAGGGACTGAATCACACTTGGACTTGTTAGTGCTTGTTCCATGTATGATTTCAAAATGAGTGAACACACAGAGTGAAATAGTACTGCATGCAAAGTGGAAAGAATTACAGAGAAACTACCTAAACAATGCACATTTCCATACCACAAGATTTCTTAAAAATCTTTCCATGACTGCTTTTACAACTCATTTCTACAAAACAGTGCTTGGATCTCCCATCCATGATATATGAGAAAAGAAAATTGAAAAAAAACCCAACCCTAAACATAGACAAAATGGTAGACAATAAATTCCAAAATATTGAGAAGTCATGGTAAAAATATGTTTATGCAATTAAGGTTTGCTTTCCTACCAAGGATTTCCTGTACTGAAGAGGTGAATTCTATTATTAAATGTTTTTTATTTTATTGTGTTTGGCTTCAAGGTCTTAAATTTCATTAATTTTCATTCATATTCATATACATTTCTTTCATATTCATTCTGTTTTTCTGTCACTTCCACTATTCTAGCAAAATGGTATGCAGTAGTTTGGAACCACTTAAAATACAGAATATCTTTAGTCTACAAAAATTTTAAAAAATGAAATGGGCTAACTCCCATATTATTATACAAAACACTACTGAGAGTTCCCCAGTCTCCACTCAAAACCTTGCAGCAAACCAGGTAACGTATTTGAGTCTTCTGAAACAGGAAAAACTTCTACAGACCAAACTCTGGCATCTACCTTTTCAAACTCAATTTGCTTCGAAACCAATTACTATGTATCAGTTTTGCTAATGTTCCTCTTAGAGTTCTACAGTCCTACCATTACTTAGAAAAATATATTCCAGAGTTAATAAAATGTGATTGATATTTAATTAATACAAACTGTAAGATTTTGTCTTGGAAGACTTATGGGCAAGTTGGGAAAGATTTTCCACAAATCTCTTTAGAACCTCTCAAAAAAAAAAAATTAAAAAATTCGACCCAAATTGTTTTGGTATGGATATAAACAATACTAACTGAAATTTCCAATCCTCCCCCATCTTGCCATACAGTATCTAAACACCTGTCTTGACTTCAGTCCTGCAGAACCAGGCTTCAAATCTTGCAAAGTGGAGGAAAGCTTAAATATTATTTTTTTCCTATCAGAAATTCTTCATCCAGCTGCAAATGAATAAGGGAGGAAAAATCTTCCATAGCAGCAAGTGCAGCAGAGCCTTGTAACTCACACAACAGGATGTTTTTGATAGATAGTAGAGCAGAGACTTATGTTCCTGGTGGTTTTGCATCTATGACAGTCTCACCACTAAATCATAACAGTCCTCTCCTGTTCTCTGAGCCAAAATTTAATTGGCTTTACCATGAGTGTATTCCAGTTCACTCAAGTACAGCTCACCCTAATTTTCACTCAGAGCAGCCCTCAGTGTTCAAGACCACACTTAAGGTTTAAACATCTCCCATAATTTCCCTATTTATAAGTGAAAACAATTTAATTTTCATCAACTGTTAAAAGACCTGGTAATTCTGATCTGAATTTAATTAATACAATTACTTAAGTCACAACAGAGACTATCTGGCCCAACTACCTTCCAGGTAACAGGAGAATTTTACCCATTCTTGCATGCCTATTTTATTCTTAAATGCCTGCTTTTTCATCTTTACTAGTCATTCTGAAACAGGAAAAACAACTGCTTGAACTGCTTGAATATAGGATTATCTGCTTGAATCAAATAAATCCATCAACCTCAGTTTCTTGAGCTTGGGACTCAGGAAAGTTAAATTCCGGTAAAAAGGCAGAAAAAGTGGTGTGCATTATGTCAAACTAAGACACAAAAGGTGGAGTTCCATAAGGTGGGTGAAATCTAGGAAGATGAGAAACCAGACAGCAAATGGTGTGCTGTCTTTGGTGATACTCTCCTCCACTAGGAAAAGAGGAACTGGTCCTGTATCTGAGCAATGAACTGCAACACACAGGCACAAACCCACACACAGCAATCAATCAAACCCCACTCCCCTTTTGCATGAAATCTAATTATAATTCTTACACACTTCTGGAGACAGGCAGGTACTGTCTTGTTTGGTTTGTCATACACTGGCCTTTTCTTTTTTTTTT
>VZRH01005339.1:1329901-1364346 GCA_013397555.1 Urocynchramus pylzowi | reverse complement strand
TTTTTTTTTTTTAATAATAGGAATATCTCCCTCTTTAGTATACATGCAGGTTTTACTTCACATACCACTTGTGGCTTCACTGCAGGGAGGATGAATAAATACACTTTACTGCATTAAGTCATCAATTGAAGTAAGAGGTATAAGGTCTACCAAACCAATTTATAGAATGACCTTTCTCTCAAAGTCCTACCAGAATATTGTTCCCACGGAAATTTTGATCTTCCAACTAATATAAGACAGTTTGGGAAGGAAGATGATTGAATCTGAAAGATTTTAGCAGGCTTGTGATTTGGAAAATGTGCATGCATGCATAACAAATCATAAGACATTTCCCATGGAGGTGGATCTTGTTGCCAGTTTCTTAAACTAGTTGTATGCAGTCAGTAAAAAAAAAAGTGCCTTTTAAAATTTGTACCAAGACCATTGGATCACACATAAAGGTATTATCCATTTTGCAAACTAGTTCACACAAACACACTTTTCCAAGAGCTAGATGATAAGAACTGCAGATTATGACTTTGTTCATTCCTCTCCTAAAGGATTTCATATTGCTTAGAGACGTTAAATTACTGAACACAATCAAAATGAGAGCTCCAACTGGAGGAAACATCTCCAATGGAGGGATCTGAATTTATTTTTAGCTCATGTGCCTGCCTTCTCTTAAGCAACTTATTAAAACTGCTTCCAATTACCATTCAATTCATTTAAAATGTAGAAGCTTCAAGATGACTCTGGCTGTGTGAAAAGTGGTTACTAAGAATCACTTAAATTTGTTCAAAGTGTAACAGGGGAAAATAAAGAAGCAAGAGTATCTAAATTATTAAAGCAAAAAGTAACAAAGAAATCCATTGTGCTTTAATGAAACAGAGCTAGGAATATTGTTCACATAATTCACTGCCAGAAACAGCTTTTAATTAAATATATAAAACACAAATTTGATGAGTTTTCTGTCACTTACTGTGTTACAAATGCATATGTACATGTATCCACACACGTGTGCAACACAAAACTCTGACACAAACAGCTTAAGTCATGATGACCCTGAAGAATAAACACTACCAACTAGTTCACCAGCTATTTTAGGTGAATTTCAAGGACTGTCAGCTGGGAGTTATCACCTGCATGAGCAATATTTCTCCTTCTTTTTTTGCTCAGTAAGCCTTGGCTCACTTCCCTCATAAACTACCATTCCCAAGGCCGCTACATGCTTGGTCCTAAAATGTTTAGCCTCTGACTTTCCCCTTCACTTGCATTTGAAACAGAAGCAAAAAAGAAATAAGAAAAAGAAGCTGATTGTGAGTGAATTTTGCAGTAACTCTGCATGACTAGTATATTAGAGCCTGATATAATGACACACATTTTTCCCCCTGGAAATTAAAAGATACATTTAAATTACATAGATATATATATATGATAAATATATCAAGGCATATATCTTCAAGTATGATAAATATATCATAAAGCATATATCTTCAAGTATGTTCATGATTGCTTACAAAGGAAAAAGGCAGTTGACTTAATTTTTTATTATTTAATTTCTGATGAATTCTGAATTTATGAAAATAAACCTAACATCTGAATAGATGAGAAATGTACAAATTCTAGGGCTTTACACTGCTCTGGAATTATGCACTCCTGTGTAAAAACTGTCACTAGAAGTGGCTTTTCCACCTTGAAAAAAAAAGGAAAAATACTGGTTTGTACTTACCAGTACAAAGTGACTGCTTGAAAATATACCGGAATTTTAGTTAGCAGGAAATGGGACAAAGATTGATTTTTTGAGGACATCTCAAAGAACAATATCAAAACCAAACCCCCACAGTACTGGAGCACTCAGAAAAAGGATATTAAAAGGCTTACCAGAGCCTCTGATTTGATTGTTGGCCTGACCACGAAGTTTGGGTCAGGATGCAGCATAACTGGTTTAGAGACTATTGGTACCCCTGGATGACGCTGGGTAGGTGGACTTGGAGCAAGTTGCTATGGAGTTAATTTAAGAAAATTACAGTTTACAACCTAATTTGTGTAAATCCATCATTTCACCAAGACTCCTCAATTCAAATGGTTTATCATAATGAATTTAATGACACTAATACAAAACAGAGCTGACAAAATTATTTTAACTAAGGCTTACAAAGTCAACAAACCAAAACACAATTTCTCTTATATCCAAGTAGTAGCTTTTCACCTAAATTCTGGCTTCACCAGCAAGATTATGGAAAAATCTCAGCCCTGCTTTTGGCATTTTTCCTATAAAGGCAACAAACTGAATGAGAAGTTAGAGGAAAAAAACCAAAACTGCTAAAGTTGAGTGCAAGAACTCAGTGAACCCAAAATAAGATTTTAACTAACCCATGGCTAAAGAAATCTTTTAAGATGAAATTCAGCAGGGCTGCAGCAAACAGCTTTCCATAAGGAATTTCAAGTTAAATTATCTTGATTTAACAGCAAGGGTTAGTTAGGTTAATTCCCTGCCCTCGACTCCACAAAGTGGAGACATCCAGAGGCATCTGAGACCTCATCATTCAGCATGTCCTAGTCCAATCCTACACTTCTCACTCAGCCAGAACTCCCACTGACATCAAGCACAGTTTTACTCAAGAAAAGAGTTCAAAACTGAGTTCTGTGGGTTCAGTTTCTGACTTAACCGCAGCAACTCTTGGGACACTTTTCCCAATGTTTCTCATAGGAAATGTGAAATATTCCAGAGACCGCTCTTATAGTACAAGCTGTAACCTCTGAAATTATTTATCTGCTTCCAGCAAATGGATTAAGCCACTTTTTGGATTTGTTTTTTTTTGTTTGTTATTTTTTGTGTGTGTGTTTGTGGTTTTCTCCTCTGTGAGCTTGTTTCCCTCCCACCCTTTTCTTTCTTAAATAATTTTTTAAAAAGTTTGAATCAGATATTTTGAAGTCCCTGTGGATATCACTCAACTAATGTTGTTCCACACTGCAAAATACATTAAACATTCTAAACTTAGAAGAATCAGAATCAACAGATTCACAGATACCAACTTGTTAAGCTGCACTGGAACTGGATGATTTCTCCTGAAGTTGCACAATTTAGCAACAGATTTTTCTAGAGGGCAGAATGGATGTCTGATCATTCTGATCATGCAAATTCAGTGGAAAGAGAAATCAAACAAATAATGGTTCTGAGATGAAACTTGCATCTTCACACCCATTATATTTAAAAGATAGTTTGAACCTAGCAATTCTTGCTTTGATGGAAGAACAAAGCACATGTGCTGTGACATACAGACATTCACAACACCCAAATATTGACTGCATTTTGCTAAACTATTGAAATACAAAATCCTTGGACCATTAGGAGTCACTTCCACCACTTGTGCTTTCAGCACAGCAATGCATCCACACAGATCATTCCATGTGCTGAATTTTAAATAAATTATCCCTGCAGAGGGAAACCCTTGGCAATTCCTTGTCATTAGCACTACATGGGAAGTTCATGAAACCACAGCCATGACAAACAGCTCGTGACATACCAGCGGGTTGCTTGACACAGGGGACGCTTTGCCAACGTGGGAGGTGTCTCTCACAACCTAAACAGCAACACACTTAGTACTGGGTTCATATAAAGTGTAAAGCTAATAATAATTTTTTCAGAAACAGACAATTTATACCAGATATTTTAACAGCTAGTTCTCAAGAATGTTTCTGACAGGATTTTATTCCTTTTGTCAGGTTTTGTTTGAGCTGAATTGGAAATTAAATTATTTAAGTTAAAACAAAAAATGGAGCAATGCAGAGATTTACCAGCTTGAGTAATATTAGAAAAATGAACTTATGGAACAACTACTGTTGTCTCATTTTTTGGCTTTAGCATGCATAAACACGAGATCTTTAATCCACAGCCACACAAATGCACTGCTTTTGCTTATCTGTGGGGTTAAAAACTGCCTTTGTAAAAGGTAGCAAGAATAAATTGTCAAACTTTGGATTTTTCTTCCATTTCTGAAACGACATCAGATGTTTTGAATTATCTATTCATAAAAAAGCAGCTTTGGCTCAATTAATTTTACTAAGAGCCTAGTTATTTCCTCATATACACTAATTATATTCAGTGAAAATTGACATTAATTTCAAAGACAAGGTTATTTGTTGTTACCTAACATATTTTTCTTAATTATTCATTTATTTTCTCTAACATAGCTAGCAGTGACAAACTGCCAGAAACAGATATTAGATTATATTGATTTGGGGTCAGATAAGTATGGCAGTTCCTATATTACTCCTCCTATCTGAATAGTCTCTGTTCTCTTTAGAAGAGTGTATTTCTTCTCTCAACACAAGTGTTTTGTACACTTGTGTCATTTCACTTCATTCTTATTTTGCAAATAACTTGGGAAACCTGCTACCCATAAGAACATATGATATTTTCATATAGCACATTCTTGGCACTCCAAATGTGTGAACCACATAGATCAAGCACTATCAGAGGTCCACATAAATTTACAAGAGATTCATGGGTCACATTGGAGCAATTATTCACAGACAATCTACTAGTTTCCACCAAAAAGGGATAAATTTGCACATCCTTCCCCACCCAAGGAGAATCATGCAAATGCAAAGGCTATTTTGTAAACATGCAAAAGCCCCAAAACCCAGCAATGCAGTCAGTCAACCCATGCAGAAAACTGTGTAGGAAAGAAGTGACCATATGGGATCCTCTTCTGCTGCTTGAAACATGGAAGCAGCTTTTGCCAAAAAAACAAGTACATGATTCTCACTACAGTGCTTAGCAAAGACAATTATGATGAATCAGCTGCCATTTCTTTACTAAAGTGAGATTTGGCACAAGATTTCTTTTATTTGATCCTCTTTTGGACTCAGATTGTAATAAGGAGAAAGTCAATGTTTTCTGAAAGTGCAATAAGTCAAAGCAGATTACCAGCTCTTGCTTTTTTATTTTACACAGTTTTGACCTTTTAAAAGTTTGACCTGACTTAAAGCCAATTTTCTTTGTCCATTCTTCTCACCTAACACAGCAATTTGATGACACATTTAAAGCACTTCACAAGTAATTTTCACTACAGGGATACTTTTATGAAATTTAACAATTAATTAAATCTGCTGCCTGCGACTGCTTTTTTTTTTTTTTAAAGTCTTTAATCACTCAAGTCCAAATCATCTTTTTTTTTTTTTTCTTTAACTGATACATTCTGCAGGTAATAGGGTTACAAGGTATGTAAGCAGGAGAGCAAACCCCTCCTGACTTACATTTAAAAAATGTTCCAATGAAACCACCTCTGGACTGATTCATTACTGAAAAAATGAAGAAACCACCCCATTCCCTCCTTTGACATTGCAAAGGGCAGAAGGGTAGGTCCAGCGTACAAAGATGGTGATGGATCAGGGCGGGGAGCAGTAAAGGAACATGCATCCAAACAGATCCCGAGGTCACCTGGGAAGCTGGTGTTACCAACAGGGCTGGACCTCGTGGAGCATTTGAGGCGGGAGGTGGATGAGCTGGTGGTGCTGGGGTAACAGAGGGGGCCGGTGGCGGCGGCGGAGGTGGCGGCGGCGGGCGCTGCTTGGGTTTGTCAACTTCATCTAAGTTGATGTCATCGAGATCTGTGGTGTGCAGCTGCAGGCCCCCGGCGAAGCGCCGCATCGAGGTGGCAGAGGGAGAGGCAGAAGGACGTCCGCTCGCCAGCTACGGGCGACACAGCACAAACCTGCCTCAGCACTTCTGGAGAACCGGCAGCCCTAGAGCACTGCTCAGCCTAACTGCTCCTCCACAGGAAGGTCTTTGCTTCTCCCACACAGAATACACACAAACATTTTCTCTGAAAGCCTTTCCAAAAGCACTCCTTGGGATTCCAGTTTAAAAAGGCAAATGGGAGTGGTGTGACAGCAGCTGTTGGGGTAAGGGGGTCGACAAAAGAAACCCCACAAAACCCCAATAGCATGAAGTTTTAGGAAGGCAAAATCACAGGACAAACCAACATAACACAACTTTTGCCTCTCTGGCTCTTATGAGGAGAAAGCAAGAATTACTCCTCACAAAGGTGATTATTTGAAGGAAAATAATCAATGACAGGCCTTGAGATTCTATGTTGTTAAAAAAGGGAAAGGGGTTAAAGTTGTGTTAACATAACCACGCATTAGTACAAGAAAGCAAACTAAGCTTAAGCAGCTATCAAAACAAAAAGTTTAGTGTACTATTAAATTCAGAACCTCAAGGGGCTTGATATCTTATAATTTATGTTAATCCACAAGGGGCTTGAGATTTTACAATTTATGTTAATCCACACCAGATCTTCTGGGGTACTAAACAACTTCAGAGTTTGAATGCAATAAGCAGCTCGTCCAAAAAAATAAGGATGTGTGTAAGGAAGGCGTCTACATATGCTGTTAGATTTGCTAACATTTCTTTTATCAGTGATCCAACTTGAGTATTTGAGAAAATTCAGTCATTTTGCTATTTTGTAGACTCAACTGAGGAAACCTTACATAGATAAGCTGTCTGACGGACACATTCATCTTACTCTAATATGGCAACACTTCCCTCAAGTGGGTAACACTTTTCACATTCTTCTTATCTAACATGCTCACCTCTTTGTGCTGAAAAATTGCTATTTCTTTGGCAGAGGTTGAGATTTTGAATGCCCTTGTTCCCAAGAAACAGTTCCAACCTGTAGCACCTGAATATCTTTCAGCTGCATTTACCCCTAAGGAGCACTCAGGTTTTGTGTTTTACATGTTTTAACTGCTTGGGCAGGTTTGTAGAAAAATCATAGTAGAGCAATTATATATAATGTAATGGAAAAATTGATGGAACAAACATAACACAAAGTGCTGGTCTTAAATCCAGGTAAAGCTCTGAAAATACAACCGTGTTTGTAACCTGTAATGTTCCTTTTTACTTTACAAAGGGGGACAAAGTTCTAGCAGAACACAAACTGCCAAGTTTGGATAGTGAGAGAAAATCTCTGCATAATCATTCCAAAGACCTGTATTGAAAAACCACATGGATCTGAGCCTAGGGCCATGAGGAACAAAAGATCAGCTGCTTTTTTCAGAGCTGACCTGAAGGAAAATCATGCGAGAGTGTTCCCCAAGGTCCCTTTTGTGGTTGCAGTTTCTCGGGGGTCCCATGGGAGCTCAGTAGATTGCAGTGTTCCTACTGGAAGTGGCTTTCCTTGGAAGACAGCCAGAGCAACAGGATGGTGGGAAAGCCTCATCCCACGTCTAGAACCATCAGGCTCTAAGGAACAACCACTATCTGCAGCTCCCCTGATTAAAGGGGACTATTTAAAGCATAAGCCTAAACCCTATTCCTTGTGAGTTTCGTATTTCTTTGTAATTTTTTTATCCTGTTCCTTTATTTCATGAAATACAAAGAAGCTCCCAAGAGCTCATCCTTAATGATGTTCTTATATTCACATGATACTAATAAATATAGCTGGATCTAGCTTTTGTTACTGGTAGCATGTCCCACCCAATCAAATATTTAATGAGACAATAAAACTGTTAATTTAGTCATGATAATAGAGTTAAAAAGGACAAAATACAATCATTAAAATAATGTTTAAATTTTCATAAAATATAGGAAAAGCAAATTCTATAGATTTTAAGTCATCAATTATTGTCTTTTTTCTTCCTCTCTTAGAAAGGACTGAAGGGGGAAAGACAAAGACAGATTTTTTCACTGGTAAAACCTGTTGCTTTTAGGAGACATCTTTTCATTTATTTAGAGATCATGCAATATATGGAAAAGCTAGACTTTTACCTCAGGAGACTCATTCTCCACAGAGGAAATCTGTTCTAACCGTGTTTGACAAAGTCTTTCCACCCAGTGCTGCACCTTTTCTGATTCTTCCAGGTCTTCCCGTTCTGTCTCAGATACCTTGACCATAACATTGGTGCATTAGAAGAGGTTATAGGTATGCTTATAAGACAAATATGTTTCCAAAGTATGAAATGCCACCTAAAATAGCTTTAAAAAAATAATACTAATACTTTTAAAGATTCCCTGTTTTGCTGTTTTTTGGTAAATTCATCACTGCACATGAACACAACTGCAGAGATATCCTCATTTAGGCAAAAGCTGACTAGAAATAAGAAAATGTGGTAACATAATTTTGCAATAAAATAGTTTTTAAAATTTCATTATCTTTGAATAATTAAACAAGTGTCCTGCTAAAATAATTCCACTAAAAATCTACCTAATTTTCTTTCAATATAGCTTTGCCCTTGATAGATCACAACATACCTCTTGCACAAGACGATTTATTTTCAATTGTTTCTCTTTCTCCAGCATTCCTTCTTTCTCTTTGGCAAGTTTTTGCTCAAACTCCATTTCCTTTTTATTCTTCTTCTGTTCACAAAAACTATCACTTTTTGACTTCTTTCGTTCTTTCCCTTTCTGGTAAGGTTTTGTAACAAAAATTTTTACATCAGCTAAAACCACCACAAACTTCCATCTTGGTACATGAGTGTCTGCCTTGAAAAGTTAGTTACAGTCTATGCAAGTATGGGGATAGTTTTTAAAAAGAAAATCCAAAGTTCATTTACCCAGAAATTTGCAGGAAATTCAAACTTTTTGGAGGGTTTGTGCCCCCTAACATAAGCTGGATGAGATCAGAGAATTCAACTTTTTTGTTCCTTTGCAAAGTTGCAACTTTCGGGCACACAGGCTCACTACAAAACTTGGAATATTCAAACAGTTTTGGTTGGGTCTTGATTTGCCATCTTTCTGGTTTGCAATTTATATATATTTATATATATTTATGAGACTGATTGCTTTCACGTGACAGATGCTCATGTATAGGTAGATGTGTATAGTCCATGCATACAACAGCTTCATGAATATGCCCTAAAATCAGCATTGCATCCCCTAATAAAACTGAAATAAGGAATTATAAATGAGAGGTTTAGATCAGTGCAGAAACTGAGTTGCTTCCAACAAGGAACACTGCATCACAAAGACCATGTAGCTCTTACAAGCACTGGGTAAAATCTACTCAGATGAGTTAAATAATATAGCACAAAGTGACTCTAAAATTTTAAATGTAGGATACAAACAAAGGGAAAAGCTACATAGCCTTTTGAAGCCTCTGTTCCTGTTGTCTTCAAAACACACACTGCTCCTTATTTCTACTTTAGTGCTTTAGTGATGCCACGTTTATGCTACCCTTTCACATTTGTATGGGCAGAACTTAGTTCATTTTAGAAATGCCATGTTCTCCTTTTATTTATGAAAAGTAAAACAGAGGAGCAGGTGGTCACTTATTGACAATTACTGCCACAGCCAGAAAGGCTGTGCTTCAGGTTTGATTTTGTTCTTCTCATCATCATCAGCTACTGACTTTTCTTGCTTTGAATTCCCCAAACCACCACAAACTGCTTCACATTAAATAGCTTTATTTGTCTTCCTTTCACCATTTCAGACATTTCCCCTGGCAACTACAGAAGCCTATTCCCCCAGTCAAGCAGTTAACTGGAACTTTGTACTGCTGACTTCAGTGGGATGTGGTCTATTGCTTCATGATTACATGGTGGTGGTATTGTAGGGAGGGGAGCAGGGGGAAAAGGAACCCCAAAAACATTGGAGATAAAGGTTAACTAAAAAAATCTACCTTTTCATACTAATGTTTTAACATAAACCCAGTTCTGTGGTCTATTTTATTCAGGGCTAATTAGTTTTTTACCTTAACAACAATTGCCAATATCACCCTCTTAAAAATTCAAAGATACATTTAGTACTGTCTGCTAGATGTAACATCAGGCAGGTCAACTGGCTAGGTATCAACATTTGAAGAATTACTGAATTCAAAGGCACTCTAAGCAGTGCACAAGCCAAAGCCTTCTAGAACATGAACATATATCTGACTGTCTTAGCTGCACTCACAGCATTCAGATACAACAGGATGATTCATCCTTTCCTACAATTTTCCCCATGGATTCAGTTTACTTCCTATTATAGACATTTTTAGTACAAAGTGAAATATTGTTTTTAAAACAAACAAAAAATAATTTGCAATAGGGAGTAGGATAAAAATTCATCACTGCAAAAGCATATGATTAAAAATAAAATCTTTTCAAACTTCCAGTGCACACAGTGTGGTAAAGTTCAACAGGAATTGTGTTAAGACCATTAGTATATGAAGAAGTATTTGGGCATTCTCTAAACTATAGTTGTCAGCAGCAACACTAAATATTACCTTCTTTATGTAAAGAGTTTCCACAACATGCATATATAATTTTCAGATAAAAATCCCAACTGCCCTGGCTTTCACACAGCTTACAGATGATGGTATTGATTAAGATGTTATTATTGATATTAAGATGGTATTGGAATGCACCATCTTCTTCTGATCTCTTTTTAAGGGGAACAGGTATATCCTGGGCACACAGAAGGTCGAAGTAATAGTCCTAAACAGTGACACAAATACTTCATCTATCAGAAACAATCCTGACCTCCTCTGAAACCTTGAGTTCTTGCCAAATACACACACAAAATTCTTCATGGCACTTTTACCACAGTTAATTACCAAAAAACCCACCACTAAAGCACACAACACAATAGCAATCCTCTTCTAATATGGCTAATATACATTGCAAGAAATAAAGAGAAGGAAGCAACAGCAAGTATAAAATATTATTTGAAACTCTTATAAATTGAAATTGCAATACTACAGCAGCATCTCTACAGACACAGAAGAATCCTATTAGCTTAAAGATTGTTAAATTCATTTTTGCTCATATGTGCATGCCTAAAAGCCTTTTGCCTCCAGCACTCCTCCTACAGGGAGATTTGCAAAGGTATAACTGTATTACTTTTTGTCTCTACTGATTTTATATACACATGATTCTGAGGACTTTTGGAGAACATGAGGACATGCATTGCCCACCTATAATGAACACCTGCAAAGTACTGGTAGAATACTTTTACACCATTCCCTCTGCACATGGCAGAGCTCGGAGACTGAAGGACTCAAAAGGACAAAGTCCTAGACACATGCATCCCAAAGGCATCTTGGTTTGTGCACACATTAAAAGAAGGAGCATTTGAGTATAAAGAATGTTTACTAATAACAGAGAAAAAGAAAAATTAGGAATTCCAATTCAAACCCACACACAGCAAAGAAATCCACATTTCAAACTCTGTACCTTACGGACTGTTGGAAATTTTCCTTCGTACCGATAAAACCATCCAAAAGCTACAAAAGGTAAAGGAGAAATTGTTTTTTGAAGAAAAGCCAAGGACAGGCTCATACTCAGACCAATCCATGCTGATATGTGTAACTGATTAAAATTTATTTGAAGGCACAACACCAGAGGTTTAATATTACATGACACATTTGCTAAATTCTTGATAAATGGTTCTAGAACATTTAGTCATAGGCTTCTCTTATTTTAATGATACATATTTTATGCCAAACAAAGAAAATGCAACAAGTAATCTTCATACAGAACCACACAGGCATGTGCATTGCTAAGATCTCTATGGTCACACTCCTACTTTACAGTAGTTTTAGCAAGCCTTATTAAAATTAAACAGGTATTCAAACTCATTCAAGCTTGTGGCAGAGCATGGCTTTTGAGGAGACATGAAAAGTTCAATTTCCCAGGACAAAATATTTAAAGCCAAGTGCATAAATGTTATAAAATGTATTGCTAAGTAAAAACGTACAAAAGAATATGTTACCATAACTTTATGTAAGAAATGCTGCTAACACAGAGAGCTCAAATAGTCCATGTTTCTGTAGCTTTGTTAGATTTCATATCAAGGTATCTTTAGATGCAATGACAGCAGCAGTGTCAAAATCTTTCATCATTTACTAAAGGACCACACATAATGCCCTAGGAAAACCAAATGGTCGGTTTAATGTCAAGACTGACTGTCAGGAGGAGGTGAGACACAGGAAAAATCTGAATCAGGATAGGAAGTCAGGGCTGAGTGGCAAACCTGTTTGTCCTGCTTCATGTTCACTTCATCCATGTCATCTGTTTCAAGCTGGTCATGTGCAACTCCCTTTAAATCTTCTAGAGAAAGAAAGGAGGAAAGGGGTGAGGAGACAGAAGTGACAGTAACTGGAGGTTCCCACGGAATGAAAAAGAGAGCAGTAATGTGTGACTAGAAGTTTCCATGAAACCAAAAACATAGTTAGTGATGGGATGTTTTTTAACAATTCTTTTTTTTTAAAGAATTGTTAAAAAAAAAAAAAAAAGGCCCTCCTTATAACAATCTCCATCTTCCTCCAGTCCTGAAGAGCTGTTAGAATCTACATGTGGACAATTGGTCTGCTATGTGGCAAAGAGAAGCCTGAAGAGTTTGGTGGCTTTTCATGTACAGAACCTTCAGCAGACTTCCCCAAAGTCACACACAAAATAATATAATAAAATAGCATCAGGTTAGGAATCGGCCCAGGTCTCCTATAAACTATGCAACGAGAAATTTCCACATTTTTCTTTGTACAATACAATTTTAGTACCCTCTCCACATACAATTTGCAGCTTCCAATTTAGCTTCTTAACTGCCAGCTAAACTCCAACTGCTTTAATTCCCTTTGGACAAGTAAGTCAGAAAGCCAGCAGTGTCCTGGGCTGCATCAAGAGCAGCATGGGCAGCAGGGCAAGGGAGGCAGTTCTGACCCTCTACTCTGATTCCATGAGACCCCTCCTGGAGTGCTGCATCCAGCTCTGGGGCTGCCAACTTAAGATGGATGTGGACCTGTTGGAATGGGTCCAGCAGAGGGCCATGAAGATGATCAGAGGGCTGGAGCACCTCTGCTATGAGGAAAGGCTGAGGGAGCTAGGGCTGTTCAGCTTGGAGAAGAGAAGGCTGTTGGGAGACCTTAGGTCAGCCTTTCTGTACCTAAAAGGAACTTTTTAAAAGGGCATGTAGTGACAGGACAAGGGAGAACGGCTTTAAACTAAAAGAGGATAGATTTAGATTAGATACTAGGAAGAAATCCTTTACTGTGAGGCACTGGAACAGATTTCCCAGGGTAGGTGGTGGATGTCCCATCCCTGGCAGTGTTCAAGGCCAGGCTGGACAGAACTCTGAGCAACCTGGTCTAGTGGAAGGTGTCCCCACCCATGGCAGGAGGTTGGAACAAGGTGATCTTTAAGATCCCTTCCAAGCCAAACTGTGAAAACGTTGACAGATAAACACTGAACAGAAACAACATGCAAAACAATGCACCAAATTCCCAAGGTTGATGCTTCAGACCATTTCTTAGTAAGCCTTATTATTTTTATTTTTCCTGCTGCTGATTGTTAAAAACCATGACTTTTGAATGGATGTAAATTTTTCAAGATAGGTACCTGTTAAATAAGAATTATTTAATTGATTTTGTCATATGCTTCCAGTCTTCTGAAAATAACCAATTCATAGCTAGCTTAGCTTGGAGACAAACTGAGACAAAGAGCTCAGTGATGTGTCTGAGACAAATAGAAGGAGGCAAGTTGACATCAATTACTTACTTTTGTGTTTGGAACGAGGGGCAGAATGCACTTCTGCAGTTACAGTTTTTAGAGACTTGGGTGGTTCTTTGGGACCCCAGTCTTCTTCCCACTCCTTTTTAAATTTCTCTTCCTCTGCTGTTATCCTAGAGGAAACAAATGCAGTTAGACATTCTGAGTACAAAACCAACATCATCAGTATATATTTATTACCATTATAATTTTTCAGCATATCTGTTTTTTCTCTTGAATATAAAGCATAATGAACTGCTTCTTCCTCATAACTGAATTACTTTCAATCTGTTTCACTTACTAAGATAATTTGCAAAATGCAGTGTAAGATATTCTTATTTAGTATTTAGAATTCTAAGGCCTGTTATATAAACACCTGCACAGATACTAAGCCATAAGTACTACAGTACTGTCACCTTAAATGTAGTAAAAAAAAAATCTCTCACTTAGCAATTTCTTGTTTTTAGGACTGGAATTACTTACTAGAAATATTGAAACACTGAGTGACAGAATATCTACCACACACCTAAATCAGATGTCACAATGGCAAATCATACCTAAAAACCATGTGAATCCTCTCTATATCTTTAAATCTATTTTGATGATTGCTTCCTAAACAAATAGCTCTAGGTTGCTATAAGAAGTGACTCTTCCCAAAAAAGAAATAAATACTGTTGAAACAATAACAGAAACCATATTAAATTATGTATTCTAGGAAAAAAAAAAAAAAGAGAGAAGAGGGGAATAGACAGATACAGACAGAGAATGGGGGTGCTGCAGAGAGTGTCACAATTCAGGACAAATGCATGCAAAACAAGTAAATTACCTAGCATGGCACTTTGATCAGAGAAAAAAGACATTTCACAGAAAAATTCAGCAAATACCAAGTATATCACAGCAGAAGTGCTGAATAACCTGACAACATGTAGCTTCATATATGTTGCCTTAAATGATCCAAGATCTATTCTTGATTACAGCTTGCCTTGAAATTGATAATGTGGTGCCAAAATTTACCAGATCTTAGATATATATGATTCTATTTATATTTGGATTATCTTTTGCATCTCTAAATTAGCTAAAGTTAATTGAAAAAATATTCACATAGTGTCAAAACACTCTTAAATCTGTAGCTGAGCTCACTATTTAAATTTAGAGGCATTGTCAGGGAACAATGGACAGTATGTTTTTTCATTTAATTTTAGTTTTAAAAAGTTGGCATTACAATGTAACTTGTAGTACATAGAGTTAGGGACATTTGCCATTTAGGCACATTTGAAATTTTTTCAAATGTAAGATACCAAAAAAGGGCACAGTGACTTTATACAAGGAACTCCTGCAGAAAGGATTCTTAAAAGAAGGCAAGGCATGATACTCACAAACAATTAATACAGAAAAATATTGTATTTTAGCCAGCCATAACTGCCCATTAAATCTCAGCTTTAGATTTCATCTAGGTTCCTCTACTACTGTTCTCCCTCTTCTTCACCCAGGAGATTGACACCAACTTAAAATTTGGATTGTGACATGGAAAAGCTTAAAAATGCCTGAGCAACACTTAAAAAATCTACAAGGAAGTATAAAGCTGTGCTAGACCTTACACTGAGCAGCCTCAGGGCATGAAAGGCCTCCCTGAGTGAGTAAAGATGCTCTTACACAGCAGACATCCAACATCCATTACAAGAGAGAGACAATCTAGATTTGGAGAACAGAATCATCCTTCACCTGTGATGGCCTGCTTTTATAGAAGCTTTTGGCTATTGCAGGAATTTCTATAGTAGGCCACAAATAAAGAACAGGATGTTATCAGCTCCCTGGGATCAGAAAAGGGAAATGCATAAGAATTCAACCATGGGCTGCTATAGAGCCCACAGAGGACTGACAGAAGATTTTTCTCATGAAACAGCTGTGGAACATATTTCTTTATGCACCTTACAAATTCAGAAATCCCTGCTCTTTTTCTATCAGATACATGAAAAGGGACTTAGATTAATTAAAACCCCTTAATATGTCAAAGGGGCAAAGCCAAAGACTTGAGGGTCAACCTTAGCCCTAAAAGGCTGAATCAAAACAGATGTTGTTCTGGAATTTGCATTTTCATGCAACTTCCCAGCATCATTTAGAAAAAAAGTTAATTATTGTGATAACAAGCAGTTAATTTCAAACTTCCAAATGTAAAAGAATGCTTAAGTTAAAAATATAGTACTGATTTTTTTCTTAGCAGAACTGGTTTTTTTTCCTCTTAGAATTAAATGTAGTGTTTCAGTGACAACAAAGTAAACAAGTTCTGGGACACAGAACTTCCTTAATCTTAAGTTTCTCTATATATTAATAATGCTTTTAAAATAAGTGCTCCACTTAAACTTCACATTGAATTTATTATTGCCATAAGCCTCATGTTTACAGATGCTGATTTTCAGATCAGTTTCCTATTCTTTAACTGTGGTGTACTTACTGATATGTACTGGATCCTACATTTAGCTAGACAGAAATGCTACATAATTTCATTTGAAATCAACATGCAGAATGTTTTCAGCCAAATCTAATACACAAGGAACTCTTTTCCAGGTGGCACATTGCCTGTGTAAGGTTTTTACTCACTGCTCTATTTCTTTGCGGTATCTCTCTTCTTCCTCTGCAGCCTTCTGGGAAATCTCCAGCTTTCTTCTAAAATAAGAGGAATTAGGACATGATAAAAATAGTATTTTCTGAGTAAGAACCTGAACAAAGTGTGTCAGCATATAGTTAGTAAAAGATAAAGACAGTAAATACATTTGTATTGGGGGAAAACGCTCTGTTTTAAAAGTCATCTTTAAGATACCAAAGGTTCAGTATGATTTCCTAGGAACTGTGAGGACATTCCTGACCATCTGGATAATAAAGGCATATAATCAACTTAATTCTTTAAGTCACTACCTCCTTCTGAGGCAAGACTATAACCTGTTCTTGCATGAGTAAAATTTCTAACTGCCTTGCTAAAAATAAAGCATGAGTGAATAGCATCAGGAAAATAATGAATATCACACTGAATTATTGGGGTATGACATTCAGGGAGCAGCATGACTCTTCTACTCAAGATGGCTTTCAATGGTATCAGCTTTGAAAGCCCAGAATATCAAGAGCATCACAGGGCAAACAATTTATGAACAGAGACTCTGCAAAAGCAAAACAAAGCTAATATAAGCTGAGAATCTTCTCACTTCTGTGAGAAGTATCACAGAACTAATTATGTACTCCTGACTTCCATGCCCTCTCCAAATCCAAGCTAAATTTTTCAGACTATAGAGAGTTTTTCAGACTATAGAGAGTTCTCACAATCTCTCTTTCTCTTGCTGCTCTTTGATGATTTTGTTGGTCTCCAGTGCGAGCCGCTTCTGATGCATCAGCTCCTGGCGTTCCAGCTCACGGAGACGTGCTTCCCTTTGCCTTTCTTCTTCAGTCATGAACAGCTCCTTGCCCTGCAATCCAAACCACCATGCAAGTCAGTTGTGAAAATATCTCATGAATGCAGTTCTTCTAGGAAATAATTCAAACCCAATTGCATAGTAGAACATCTGCCATTTCCTCATACTGCTCTTCCTGAGGAACACATCCTGAAACATCCTCAAAGACCTGACTGCTTACTCTAGATTCAGCCTCCAAGTTATTATGTACCAAAGCCTTCAGATGAGGTTTGCAACTACTGAAGTCATCAATGACACCACAAGGGTCAAGCCAAATACATGCTCAGTGTATCACCCAGAAAAAATTTCACATTACACTTTCTTGAAATCTCACTGAGCAATGAAATGTCAGAGAACAGAACTCTGAATGATTCCCAATGTGAAGACAACTACACAATTTCTGTGTTTTAATGCTCTTATGCTTGGCTGCTGCAGAAATGTGTTGTCATTCAGGAACCCAAATATAGGGAATGTACATCCCCAAAACACTGTTCAGTTTATGTATTTCAGTTGTTTCTGTTCCTGTTTCATTTACTTTACAATTAAGACACTAGCACTATTTTCTGTTCAAGAAAGATATTTCCATACTGCTATAGGTAGAACACTTTAATAATCTAATTTTCATTTCTGAAATTAAAATCCCACATTAATTAGGAACGTAGGATTTTTCCTGTCTCTAAAGCACAAAGTAGACATCTTGAACAAAAACAGGCCCTGAGGAATGTCTTTGAACCATAACAGGGAAGCTGTTTCCTTATGCTATCTGTTCTCCAGACAAAGATGTCTATTGAGAAGATGATGCAAGGAGAAGGAGTGAGGAACAGAGGAGTTCCATAGCAACAATTTGCCATTTTAAGGATACCACCCCAGTGATGCATGCTGAGGTAGATCTTGTATTTTTAAAGTTGTTAACATAACTGGGAGTTGAAACTAAGTCCCTAGGACATTGAATTCCTGGAGCTTAATCAACTAGCCCAAACTATTTATTCAAACAATGTCTACAGTGCCTTTGGACAACTTCATCTTTTGTTACCATAAGAGTAGATAAAATAAACTATTAATTCCTTAATGTAGCTACACAGTATACATGAGCCCTTAGGAAGTAGTTGAAGTGACTTATTAAATCTTTTCTTTCCCCTATTTAATTCCGTTGCAGGGCAATTAGAAAACACTGTCTTTGATTAGTCTATGGAACTTGATTATCCTCTTGTATACAACTACACACTTTCTATAAGAAGGATTAAAGCAGTCAATACATTAAAACATTTATTGAAAGTCACACTGAATTCAGAGGGAAGATCTAATTAATTTCAGCTGGCTTTAGATTAGACCCCAAAGGCTTATAGTTCTGTTGCACAGAACTGTGGAAATGAAAAATTGAGCAATTTTCAGTGTGTCAATACACTAATGAGATCAGATAAACAGTTACAAAAGGAATTCATTTGGAATAAGACTAAAGCATCAGCTATTATGGATTAAAAATGATTTGTCTCCAATCCAATTTACCTTTCATGTTTCAGCAGAAGCAGATATCTATTAGAACAGAAGCTCTCAAACATGAGAGACCATTACAATAAAGTTAATTTCCATTCCTTGTCAAGGGAATGGTTTTGCATTGGCCCACAATCATGTTTTATTTGAGAATACTTGGTGTGGTATGAAAGAATCACATGCCACTCAAAACTGTCCTGGTTTAACAGAGGTATAGATCTTATACAGAAACACAGCTTCAGTTTTTATCCATTTATTTGTACCATTTATTTACTTACATAGCAATTTTCTGCTTACAAATGTTCTGCTTTTACAAATATACTACTTACAGCACCTGTGACCACGGAGATGGTCAAAGTACGGCTACTCTTGAGCACTCTGACAGCCTGCAAATTAAAAGAAAACAAAAATCAGTGAAGGAAGTGATAAAAGGCCAGTATAATGCTATTGTCAAGGCTGGAATTACCAGAACTAAACATAGTGGTAGGTATGCAAATTGCCAAAATCCCATGTTCAATACACAAACCCTTGAGTCAATAGGCCAGTATTAAAACACACTTTTTGTGGACAGGAAAACAGGACAGATGTTTAATAAGCTGACAACTACAAATCCAGGGAATTAAGAAGACTTGATTTTACCTCTTTATGATCCACATTAGAAAAGTCCACTCCATTCACCTCAACAATCTGATCACCAACCTAAAGAAATTAATGCAAATTTTAGTACAGATGCTAACTTAGTACATATATTAAATGAAAATAGAAAGAGATGTGCTTTTTAACACCCTTCACACAACAATCATGGGTACTGTCAGAGTGCAAGGGGAACAGACTGGAAACTGGTCAGGCTTGCAGATACTCCTACACTGGGATCTGCTATTGCCACTGCTTGGGATCAAATCCTGAGCTTGAAGGAATATTTGTCTGACCCAGGTCAACCATGTTCTTAAAATTTTAGAAAACTAGCTTTGTTTGATATGTAATCACCAGATATTTCTTTCCCATGGGCAAAAAACCCCCCCATGAATCCTTGGATTTGTCAATACAAAACAAGAACTCCTTGTGGTACCTACCTTGGAAGGTGGCAAACTTACCTCTAAGCCCACCTCTGCTGAAAGAGAACCTGGCTTAACATTGCTGATAAAAATGCCTGGTTTTTGTGTTGGACCACTGGAAATACTGGAAATGTAAAAAATCCCAAACATTAACTGGAAAATATTTATAGAATAATATTTATGAGGAATGCAGTGTAATATAGTGAGTAATTTTAGTTGTTTCCTCGTAATTTTTTTTTTTCTTGAAGAATATTTATGGTATTAGCCAATTCTGAAACAAACACCAGAACTTACCAGTACACACACAATGTTTTATCATCCTATTTTCCTATTCTCTACACCACAAAACTGGTTTAAAAGAAAAACCTAAAAGAAAAATATTCAAGCTTCTGTATTTTGTGTTATATGCTGAAACTTATATGCATGCTGACCTACACTGCCTAAAGGATTGGGACACTAATGATATTTGAAAACTAGTAAGTAACACAATGAAGAATTACTAATTATTCACTGAACTGCAAGATAGTGTATGTATAAAACATTGTTATTTTTTTAGGATGATTTATTAGGAGCAAGAAGGATCTTTCATCAGCAGGCTAACATCTAGCTCAGGAACTTTAACCTGCAATCTAAGCTGGGCCTAGATACAGAAACTACTTTTGTAGATTATATATTCAACAAGTGGTTCTGAGCCACCCCTCCAGGTTTGTAAATATTTTTTAAAAAACCTTTACATCCTCCAAATTACAGGAGAAAAAAGGCCTGATAATTACAACTATATATTTCTAAATATATAAAAAATCCTACAATATCCCTTCTACTCCAAAACCTCCATAAGAATTGCAAGGATAGGGGTCCAAGAATCCCAGAATTTATTTTTGAAATAAATTTCTAAATTAATCTTGCAAATTCAAGATTAATTTTAGAAACTGGATATAGCTTTGTGATGGTGTTTTAGTTCTGAAAAGGGTCATAGAAGGCAGAGAGCGAACCTGACAGTGGACAGTGCTGGAATTTGCTACATCACTGAGCAGCACTTTTAAGTATTTAAAAATGTAAAAGCATTTAAAAGACCCAATTCCATGACAAGTTGTACTAGGGCACTTTCAGTCTGTTCTTATTTTTAAATTTTACAGTTTTTTTTTCTTCATGACAGAACTTTTAACACAGGAACTTACGCTTTGCCTAAAAGTATGCAATATGTGCCACAGATATCCTGCTCTTAGTTTGCCTTCCTGATCCAGCATGGATCTTTATTTTCCTGACATCATATCCAAGAAGAATGGAAATAACTGCCTTGAGTGTCTCATTTAAAAAACAGTGACATTAAATAAAAAACGTGTACCCACCTGCATCCCATGCCTTTTGTACCAATCAAGCTAATGAAGACTTTCTTTTCTTTATTGTCTCTCCCTCCAGAAGAAGCAAGTCCAGCAATACTGCCCTTTCCTTCCTGTAGAGGGATTAAACAATGCTGCAGATGTTAATTCTGTCTTGAATTCATATCAAGATTGCTATAAAATTTCATGTAGCCAGGATGAATCCCAGCCAGCATCAAGTATTCTAGGAAAGTCCTATTCAAGGCTCCAAGGTCCTATCCTGCTGGAAATGAATGTGAAATAGAGTAATTTCAGTGGAGCTGCATGGCAGAGGTGAAAGACTGAACTTATCTGTTTGGAGAAGATTACTTAAATAGTCAAATTTTGTCTTCAGAAAAGAGTGGATGAAAATTAAAGGAAAGTGATATGGAAAAATAATAATTTAGGTTGTTGTTCCTGCACAAAAGGGCTGGAGAAATACATGATAAGGCTCACTATTTAAGTAAACCTTCCTTCCTGAGAGAAAAAGAACGGTATTTGTGGTGTTTCGTTTCACTTCTGCAACCCTTAGAAGTCACTTGCATTCAAAGTTGTAATTCCTCCACTAATATGCCTAAAATAGGCCAAATAATCTGATAATGATCTATGCAGTAGAACTACAGCCTGGGAAGTTAATAAGCTCAAGCAAAATGAAGAAGCAATTAATGAGTAAAAGCAATTTCATTTGTGTCCTACCCTTTTCTTACCTGATAGTTCTAGAATAATTTCATATCACAAAAGCTATTTCTCACAGAATACTTTCAACAAGATATTGCATTATAGTAATGCATACAATAGCTTCTCTGATAGGGTCAGAGGAGAAAGTGTTTCAGAACCATTACAGATTCCTCAGAAGACATTTAACAAAATATTGATCTCTTACCCCAGACTCTGACACAAACTGATCCACATATTGCCATTTAAGGGGTTCATCTGGTGAACTGAAAGGAAAAAATAATTTTAAATAATGGGACAAAATAAATGTCAGTGTATTCCAGAGGCTACTTTGGAGTGGAGCCTTCTGTTTTGCATCCACAACTTTCTTTGGATACCATTCACATTTAGTTTATTCTCCAGCAATTTAAATAGTGTACAATTATTTGGGCTAGTAAAGGTTGAATATAAAATTGATAAAGCCCTCTCAGGTGAAACAATTTTAGGAAACTCAGAGGAAGACCATAAAACAAACTGTAAGCACTCAAACATCTTACACAAATGTCTATGCAGAGCAACACCTCCTGTCATTAACATTTCTCAAACATTCTACCTAAAGATTCAGCTTTTCAACAAAAATTGAAAGACCAAAACAATATTAAATTTTTCTAAACTCTGAAGCCATCATCAAATGCTGCATACACAAAGAAGCAGTGGAGCTCTCTGTTAAGCTAGATGCATTGATAATTAAATTTCCAGGAGATATCTGTGACAAATGAGGAAACAGAAATTGGTTCATTTAAGTAGGCAACTGGTATAAAATCACATTCATCAAGCAAGACATCTGCCTGTTCATTAAAAAGGATGTGGCATTTTAATCAGCATTCACACATTTTCTTAATTAAACACAGATTCTTTGGAGAGATGAGGCTATGTGAAAATGAATAATCTGTTTTCAAATGAAAAGCCATTACCTTTTGACAGGTATCATGCCAATATCTGAAAAAGAAAAATACTTTGTTAGGTTTCTGCAGACCACAAGCAATCCATTAATAGCAATCTTTGGTGACAGAGGTGATTTTTTGCATTACTTACGTCTAACTTTTATGGACACGATTTTCTTTGTACGAATGAGGTTTATGACTTCTTCGTGTGTGCATGACGAAATGGAATATCCATTTATGCGCACTATCTCATCCCCAACCTCAAAAACAAAAGGAAGAAGAAAAAGTTATTGTGAGTTAAAAATTTTATTTTTTTTTAAGATTGAATATAATCTGGCAATCATTTTGATGCAAAAGTTAGATCATGTTGATTCATGAATACTTCTGAATTTTAGGTAATGTCAGATCAGACTTACCTGTATTTGTTTTGAATTTGTACCAAACACCAAAAGAGCAAATTAATGGCCAAATAACAATTTTATAAATACAGTCTACTATACATCATATTTGTACTCCACAGATTACCTTAAAAACAAGAGTCTGTTTTAATTCCAATAACTTTGGAGTTATTTTTTTATTTTATACTTCAGAAGTTAAAGTTTGCTTTTACCATATGTTTTCTGAGATACCTTCCTTAATATATTTGATCAATAGCAAACTATATTTAGTCTTATTATCTTGTCTGATTCTGGACTGAGAAAAAGCATTATTTTTAGGGATTTTACCTCTTTGTCTTTGCTTGGGGACCCTGCTAACATTTATTGGCAATCCAACGCCAAAGACATTCCCTGGCAATGTTCAATTCAATAGTGTAGAACAGACAAGGTGCTTTCAGCCACTTCTATAAAATTTCAAATCTTGTTTCTCAAAGTACAATCAAAAAGTTTCTCTTCCTCTAATGTAAATCCAAATTTGATATGTTATGATGACTAGAGAGAATTTTCCAAGTTTTTATGAACTCTGTCCAATGATTCTCCTACCCAGCTAGGCTGAGAAGGAATTAGTGATGAAGGCATTGCCTACTTCATTTAAGGTAGTGCCTAATTATCTGCTCAAGATTACAATGGAAAATGCCAGGTCCTGGTTAGAGTACCATAAGCAAAGGCTTTTACTTGACATAAACCACATGATGTGGCTGTATGAAAATTAGTGCATGATTTCTTCCATTATCAATGCAGATTAATCCACTGCACAGTAAAATATACAAATGATTACCATGAAATTACCTTAACAAACCATCAACCATATCATCTTATACCTCTGATCTCCACATGGACAAAGCCAAATACTTTGGGTCCTTCCCAGTAGCATTTCCTCCAAACTATTGTGAATATTTGTTAGGTAAAATGTATTTGATGAGACTTTTCTCATTAACATCAACAGCATAGGATTTTGTTCTCAGTCAATGAAACTTTGGGTGCCTCCTCACAAATGTGTCTGGTTTCATGGCAGCATTATCCCTAGTTAATGATTGCCTAAAATGTTCCATTTAAAGACTCAAGTGTCAAGCTTCCAAATTTCACTTTAGGCTTAAGTTTTCCGTGCTGGTATCTACATTAGGCTGATTTCAAGTTTCAGCAAAGCTAAAGAAACTATATTTTTATTTGACAAAATTCGGGTGGAATGCATTATCAAGCTCGTTAAAAAAAAACCAAAAACAATCTACAATTACTTTATGAGAGGCTCTGCTTTCATTTTATATGAGAGGACTGAGTGGAATTGGAAGTAGAAATTATTCAGTAAAGCCTGTGTTCTAGAGACTTTAACACACACAGGGACACGACATTCATTGGGTGACAGGACAGTAGGCATGCTATCACCTTCTGCCTTTTTTTTGTATTGTAATAGCGACTTGAATCTTCCTACTGTGCTCTGGTGAAATGAAAAAAAAAAAAGCACAAACAAAAAACCAAAAAAACCCATCAATGAATCTTCATTATTTCTTTCACAAGCTTTTTTAATTCTTCTGGGAAGTGTCTCGTGCTCTGCAACACTACACAAAACATTAACATGTCCACTATACCAGCATTGCTCGTGGTCCCACTTTCCACTGAAGCTGAGGAATTTTATCTGACACAATACAGCATCAGAAGGCTACAAAAGCAAAGAAAACTGTCCTGCAGAACGGAACACACTCACAGAGGCAAAACAGGACTGTGGTCCCTAGCCCCTGACCAGTGGGACATCCACTCCCTCTGCTGGGCATCCAAAAAAAAATTTTCCCTCCGGTATGGGAATGAGCTTTTCCCATACAGATATTTTTAACACTCTCCTTTACTAGATTGTCATCTTATTTCTGAAACTCAACACTCTTCACTCAACCTAATGACATTTGTATTACTGACAGACAATGACTGAGGCTGCTTTACAAAGAACCCAATCTAGGCTGAACTACAGGAGATGTATAGGCATACAGCAAACTGCTTCTCTTTAGGATACTTGAACAGCTTTTCCTGAGCAATGCTATCTAATATTGGGGTAATTAATAGCTGTTTTCATGTATTTAGTTACTTTTGTACAGGTATCACTGTATACCAAGCTAATGAATCAGAGCTGTAGAGATAAAAGTCTGCGGGACTGAGCAGAGTAGAACAGTAACAATTATTTTGGTATTATATCACAGTTTCCCCTTTCCCTATCCAACAGAGAGATGACAGACTTTTTAGAAAAAAGATGCAAACCTAAGTTTTCTCAATTAAAATGGCCATTATTTCTAACTTTTAACATGAGAAATATAATATTTAGTGCTTCTAGGAAGTTGAAGGGCTTCATATAATAACATCAACTGTTTCAAATTTCCCATTTTGTATACTGCTTCAACTTTCATCATTCACACCAATCTCTTTGTATTCAGCAGAATCCTCATACACAAGTATCAAAGAGCAGTGAGGGGTGGTGGGGAGGGGGAGAGATGAAGTCCATTTCTTAATGAAAGGACAAAACACTTGTGCCTTTTAGAGAAATTGTAGTCAAAAAAGGGTGAAACCTACAAGTGCCACAGAGAACCTTGATTATTATTTGGTCATTTTAATGTAACTTGGAAAGTACCTCAAGGAGAAAACATGAAATTTGAACTGGAAATTTTAAAAGTAGCAGGATGTAAAACTGATGGTATAATAGAAAATCATTATACCTTTCTCAGACTGCATTTTTGGGATTGAAAATGTGTAGAGATTTTGTTAAATAAATCAGGTGGGTGAAATTTCAGAAGCAGTTGGCTTTACTGTGAGACAGCAATTTAGAACAATGGGCTGCCTGTCAGGTCTTGTTATTCAGTGAGGTTCAGAAAGTGCCTAGTGCCACCTATTATTCAGGCACTTTAGGCTGAGCTTTAACACCACATATCAAAAACCAGAAGCCAGGCAGTTACAGGAGCTGCAAAGCACCATCTATCTGCCCATATGAATTCATATAATCTAACCCTAACAAATTCAGGTCAGTCTCAAGCATTCTTCCCCCTTATTGTTCCTACTTTGTCAGCTAAACCCTAACAAAGTTGTTCTGAGCTGCAATAGGGTTTGTACACTCCAGCCCAAAGACCCTTTACAATTGCCCCCGCTGACACCAACGTGTCCTACAATGACCTCACTCACAGAAAGCCATGGGGCCTTTTTGTGTGCAGAGAAAGCAGGAAAACTGACATCCCAATAACTGAACATCACTCCTTATCCAGTGATTGTGTCAAAATGTTAGTCTGAAACAAGCAAAGAAGCAGTGTTGCAAGACAGCCTGAACACCAATGTATCAGAATGGCAATTTAAGGCAGTGGCTATTAAGTCCTTTATTGAGCAGCATCATTAGTGCCTTTCAGTATTTTCCAGAAGATGTTTACAAAAGCCATATAAGTGACTGGTCTTGATCTTTTTCTTGAGTTTCTAGCAGTTGAGGAGGGAAGCAGATGGACTTTCTCCTACTGAGCTAATCACAGCCTAGGAACAACTCCCTTGTCTACACTTCCCATTCTTTCTGTGTAATGCAGAAGATGAGGTACATGAACTTTTGTAGTGCAAACTGAGAGGGTGCATCAATGTCCTTTCCTGCAGTTGCCCATTGGCAAATCCCATGCTCAAATTAGGCTGAAAACACATAAAGCACAAGGTGCTGAGCTGTAACAGCCTCTCAGTTCTAACTACACACAGAATTTGTGGTTTTGTTCCAAGGAGTTTCTAAAGCATCCCCCCGGATGCACCGGTCATGCATGCCTGTCATGCACCTGTGCAGAGCAGGCTGACAGAAGTTGGAACTGATTCAAAGGTGATCCTGGATGAGATATATAGGTATGAATGCACAAACAGAAGGGCATGCACATGCATGCAAACAGAAAGAGGAACAGTTTAAATTTTAGAAAGCTTTCAGCATGAGTGACACAAACATGGAAACCTAACTTCAATTGCCTTGTTAACAGACATTTATTTTTATTTTTTCATCTAAGAGATTTGTGAGGTAATACTGAAGCATATCTACAAAAACATGCTAGCTTAATTAAACACTGTAATGAATTGTGCTAGTCTAGTATATATTTTGGACTAGTGTTAAACATAATCCTTAGCCATCATTACTTACAGCAAATATTCAGGCTTAACAAATTAAAAGTAGCCAGGCATATTAGCTTTTCCAGTCAGAAATGCAGACCTGTAATACACCTTATCAGATTCCAAGTCTGATAGAAAGATGCAGACATTTGGCATAGCAATTTCTCACTTCTCTCTTCCCTAAGCAATGCTGCATTCAAAAAGAAACCAAACACCCAAAACTTCATTAATGCAAATTGCATAAGTATTGCAGTGTTTCTACATATAATTATTTTTGCCAACCTTATTGGCAAGTTCATGTATCCAAAATTCAATCACAGATAGTGCAATTCTATGCAGTACAGAGGGCACTGGGAATAGTAAAAAATTTGTTATTTTATTGCATAAACTGAAACCCTCACAATTTATACATAAAGTTCAACATTTCATTACACAAATGATATCTATGCAAGATGGAATTAACACTTTTAGTATTTATATGTTCTGTTCTACATTTAATCAGAACTTAGCAACTTAAAACACTCTTCCACAGTCTAGAAATCTTTCTTTCCATCTGCTTACGTATAACTGTTGCTACTCATGAAGTATAAGCATTCCAGAAAAACCTTTAACCTTCAAAAATCAGCCTATCCCAAACAAGAAAGAAAAAAATAAAAAAGGTCTACATATTAAAAACAGCAAAATGAACATTTTGAATGACTTGATTCACCACTGGTATAATGATATTTACCACAGCATTTCTTTACATATCTTAGGAATTCTATTAGAAGAGACAAAGAGCGTCTTAGCAAAATCAATTTCTAGATGTTAAAGAACAACCCTCAGCAGATAACATGAATAGAACTTTCTTACCTGAAGTCCAGCATTGTCTGCCTGTCCTCCTTTAACTAACTGGGAGATGAAGAGGCCACAGCTGAATTCCACTCCACCTCTTACACTTAATCCAAGCCCTTCAGGATTCAGCCGATCCAATCTCACCTCTTTCAGCTTTCTGCAAAAATGGAAAACACTTGGGTGTTCAGCTGCATAGCACCTTGTCTCAACAATGTTTAATATGAAAGTTAGACATTATTTTTCTCTTACGTAATTTAGGCATAAAAAAGCAAGTTTACTGAAGTTTGGATGGATGTGTGTTAATTAAAACCATCAAATTTATTCATATGAAAAGACATATGCAATCACTGAAACTGCTTTTAGAGGGTTAGAGCAATGAGTTTTTTTTATTATTAAATTCAAGAAAAATGAGAAAATATTGGTTTTGACTCCTTTACCCTGCTTTTACTAGATTAAACCACTTGGCAAACAATTTAAGTACAGTGCAGGTAGCTGTACTGCTAGCAAATATGGCAAAAGTAAAATAACTATGCCCAAGTCTACGCAGATGAACAATATTTTACTCTGAATTCACCTCAAAACTCAGTATTTCCTTTTTTAATTGAAGTTAGCTGCATTGTTGTGTTGTTGTTCTGCATTGTCTCACCGTGATCGTTTGGGTGTAAGCTGATCATATTCCACCTGGTGTTTTAATGGGATGAGTGGGCGGATAGCATCAAACAGAGGCAACCTGCTTGGTTCATTAATCACGAGTTTTAGGTCCCCCACAAGCACTGGGAGATTCATAGACCTGCAAAAACACAGTGACAAAACAAACACAGGTAAACAACACACCAGCAAAAAGCGTCGTTTTTATAAGTTGTTGTGTACATGGCTTCAATATTTGCATGTCCTTTCAAGCTACCAAAAAAGATATTTATGCAGATACTGGTTTGATGAAAGCAAAATAGCCTCTGAGAAAGCAAACCTTCTGTAAATAAAGAATACTTGCTTCAAAACATCTGAAGTCTTCTATGCATTCACTTGATCTTTTAAGGTCTTGCAAATCACTTTTATAGATGACAATTTCATTCTCAGAGTATCCACAAGATTTATGGAACCATTTGAGAATAACTTTCCAGATTAGATACACCTGCCTAATGGATTTTTGTTTCCTTATTAGTTAGGGATCCTTCTAAGTAAATATAGGCTACAAGCTCCTTCCTTTTCCTGAACTTTGAGGACTGACAAATTGTTTCAATCCAGGAAAAAAAAAATCATAATATTCAGCAGCTAGAGCAAAGACTTTGTTTAAGTTCCAATTTTTGTTCAAAATCAAATTTGAAGGGTTATTAACTAATCCACAAAACCTACAGAACTTAAACAGTTGTGAATATCTCTTTCATGACAGCTAAACAAAGTGGTCTCCTTTAAATTGTCAGCAGTGAGATGGTGTAGTCTACAAAATAGTTGTACAGCTGCATGAGTGGAGGAATAGCTAAGGTTCCATGGCGCTATTCCTACAAAATATTCAGTTAAACTTTTTCTGTATTATTTGCTGTTCCCTTTCTTTAAATTCACATTTCCTAGGATGCAATATTTCTGAGGCATAGGCATTGAAAATACAGATCAGGAATACCTATATGGGATTAGAGGTCAAATACTTCTGGAAACTATTCACAGTGAAGCAGAAATTCTGGAAACTATTCACAGTGAAGTGTTAACTCCAACAGCAACTGCACGTATTTTTGCCCTTTAGATTACTGCATAATGTATTCCCAGGAAGTGATTCATCATCATCCTATGTTCACAGAGACACTGAAAATTTTGCCCAAGTCATTGCAATTGTGGAAATTGAAGAAAAGCTACCATATGCATTGTTAATTTTGTAACTGCAAGTAGATTTTAAATAATTCAGATCTGCTCAACCAACTGGCTTTCCAAACAACAGTCTTTATGAATGGAAAAGCAATTAGACAGACCTGAGTGAAACTGAATCAGATATGCAGCTGAATACCCACATAACTACAAACATCAGATGGAAACATATACATTTCACTCAGCTGAGAAGCTTTTAATTAAAATATGAATGGAAACAATGTCTATGAGAGCCACTTGTCTATGGTCAGTGGAAAATATATTCTCATATTCTCTGAAAAACAATGGATCATGGGCTGATTTCATTTGCAACGAAACAAGTCTGAGACAGCTATGGTTTAAATCAGTTCAGCAAAAGGGTTGGTAATAGGCCTATCACCTTTCCAATTTTTTACCCTTGTGTTATAATAAGCCAGAGTCATTAAACATGCCAAACAGATTCCAAGACTAAATTTTCCAGCTTTGTGAAGGACAGTTGCAAAATTTTTATCTGAAAAGTTAGCAAAAAATCTTTGAAAAGCGATGCCAGAGAAAACTTTGTATCAAACAAATAAGCACTATTTAAAAATATTAATGAATTTTATTAATGCTCTCTTCCTGTTTCCTAAGAACAGTTTTATCATGCAGGAGCCTCCCACCACACACCTCCAGATATGAATCCACCAAACTCTTATACAAAACTTCCAAGTCATAAAACCAAAGTAACTTTATAAGTGATTACAGACATGCTCATTCTTTGCCTGCAGGTTATGCTGTGAAACCACAAGATTTCATTAAACAGGATAAAAACTGCTTATTTCAATTACTTTTCTAGTAGCATATAGAAACACTATTTAAAATAGTGAATATTAATTCTTCAAATTTAAAAATATTAGTGAAATTCCACACCAACATATATAAAGCTAGATCTTACTGGTGGTACATCCGCAGCACGTCATAAAGGTAATCCTTCTCCGCTTCATTGTCAATTAATAGATTGACCTGAAAACCACAAGACAGTATTGTTAATCTCTGACTTAATAGCCACAAATGCTGAACATGAGAGACTTTCACAGATTCTTAAGCCACAGAGCAAAAGTTTCATTAAGGGAAAAGAACTTTTTAAAGATAAAAATGTTTTTGCAAGAGAGCATCACCTCACGGTGTCACTCTTACAATGAGACTTTCTAAAATTAGCATGACAGCAGTTAGACAAGGGGACACACTGATATACTCTGTGTGCTAGATTTCCCCTCAGCAGCAGTATTATTACAGTAATATCATATTTGTCTTACCTGATAATCACTGTACTGTTGAATAAACGTCTTCAGAAACCTTTTTGGCCACTCGTTAATGTAGCACATGCTATCACAGATAAAACCACCGCGCCGAGATACAATCTCTGTCCTGTCGTCCAAACCACCGAATTCAGGAGCTCACTTATAGCATTATGCAAACTGCTACACCTCTGTTCCTCTTTGCTCCAGCTCTTAACTGATAGAACTTGCTAGTTATTCTTTCCTCCCCCACTAATAGTACCTTTACTTAAACCAGTGTCATATTACTATGCCTGCTCTTGGATAATTACAGTAAATGAAAGCAAAAGAAAACCAAACCTGAATTCTTACATGAGGAGTTCAATTTATATTCAGTGATAGTGAGACCCCCACTAATCTTACTTGGAGGGAGAGGTCACATCACATCAGTTTTACATCTGGACAAGCCTGATGTTTAGGAAAACAATTTACATCTGACCCAAAGGGTAATATTACTGTGACGTGAAGACTGAGAAGCAATTTGCATACTTAAAGAAAGGCCCTTTCTTTCCAGGTTTGCAATGGTTTGCATTATGTTCTCAACTAAATACATGCTTCATATTCCTTTTGTCCCACTTGGCTCTCTAAAGCCAGTGAGACTTCACATACCAGTGGTTTTCTATTACTTGTACCTTCTGGCTCTCTGAAGCCAGCAAGACTTCGCATACAGGTGGTTTTCTGTTACTTGTCTCCTCTGGAAAAAGACACTTTCAAAACACCTAAAGGCCAGAAAGCTACATACAGGTCAAGACTGCTTTACAGTTATACCAGTGAGTAAACCCATTTATTCACAGTGCATTGCCAAACACATAGGATAAAGTCTGCCTTAAAAGGAAATGAAATGTTTGAAATCAAAACTTCAGCAATACTGTGCAAAGACTCGAGGCAAGGCTAATTGTAAAGGTAAAACTCAAGGTAAAACTAATTCCAGCATCCATTTTTCACTTCCCTGGCAGGTAAAGTACAGAGCTCAATCCCCAATGCTAGCAAAAGCAAAAAAAAATGCTACACAGCAAAGGCCTAAACCATCATCATCTCTTTCTCCTGACAGGGAAAGCAAAGATTAACAACATTCAATTCTTCTCCTAATATGCTTGCTGGTGGACACATCCTCATTTCCTCTCACAAAACGGAGGGCCAAATCTATATTTTGCTATTTCTTCTGACAAAATATTCTGTCTTTCTGTTTTATCTTTCCTGCACTTCTCATCCTAACCAGCAACTTCCTCCTCGTCTGATAAAACCCAACACCCAGGTGATTTCTAATATATTCAGACTGCTAGAGCTGGGTTAATCATCCTGGGCCACCCCTACTAAAGGGTAATTCTCCTCCATCAATTATCACTGTATCATAGCCACCTGCATCTCTTGCCATCTTCCTAATTCTTTAACTCCTTGGGGTTAAGTCTTACTTAAGACATATGCTTTACCTGGACTTATCATCAGCTTCTAAAAGCTGACTCTAATTTCATAAATCCTAAAATATCATGCCCCCCCATTATCTTAAAAAAAAAAAAATAGTGGTGATGTGTTATAACTTGGATCACAGAAGTATTTTAGTATCTATTTCTCAAGAAAATTACTGTAGAGTCATGGGATAGGTGATTTCATACCTTTTAAACCAAGGATATTTTAAAAAAAACCCCATCTGGACACAGTCCTGGACAATTGACTCTTGGTGGCCCTAGGCATGGGGGGGTTGGGGCAGACAACCTCCAGGTGTCCCTTCCACCCTCAACCCTTCTGTGACTATTTAAAGAGTCTTCATAGTAGTTGTATCATTGATAATCCTAGACTACAAAGAGTTGCTTATCCTCTATTTCTCACTACTTCTTACATTGCACTGCTTTTCATAGAAATTAACAAAAAATCATCACACAATCTGCACCTACATACATACAAAAAAATGAAGTCTGTCAAGAAGTCCACCTAAGTTTATTCAGTGGAGTAGAAGCTGTGGGGAGGAAAAAACACTTTTTTTGGTGAGGAAAAAGTTCAGATGACAATAATGCAATATGTTAGCACTATCTCAATCTACCAGATTTCAAAGAAAAGTATGAAGTCCTCTTTAAGCTACATAGATTTTGGAAAACTATTGAAGGAAAGGGAAAAACTTGGGTTTGGATGTATAATGTATTTTACATTGCTGCTTGCTTGATAGGGAAACTGATTACAATTGCTAAGAAAATATAAACTAAGAAAAAAGAAAAGAAAGATAACTGCCATTAACTGAGGAAATTTAAATCTTGTAGTGAGCATCTTCACTGGTATATCACAGAAAAAGTAAGCATCCAAGACTGTGGATGCCACAGAGGTCACTAGAAGCAGGATGATACAAAATAAAAAAAGGCCTGTTTCAATGTCTTCCTTCTCAGATAAAGCTGTCACTGATACCTGCATCCCAGCTGTTTGCAGCAACACTGGCAATACATCTTACGTTATCAGGGTGGGGCTTGAATGATTTATGAATTATAGCAGCAATGAAAGGGAGAAGGTTTAAAGTTCGAGGCAGTAACCACCCACCTAGAAACCAGAGTCTTTACAGAAATGTTGCACAACCCACTGTTGAGTTATACAGTAATAGGGAGCGAGGCAGAAACAATGTGCTAGATGGCCTCAGTCATCATAATGGAACATCCAGGTCCTTGATGTTTTTGAACTCCAGTTTGACATACAGAGGGGTTTTTTTTTTTTTTTTTTTTTTTTTTTTTTTTTTTTTGCAGTCCCTCTAATTCATTGTAACAATCCTTTGGTTAATGTGTTTATTACCAGGTGGCAGATACTTGTATAAAACATTACATTACTTTGGGGAAATTTCGTGTCCTAGCAGATAAAAAAAACAAACCAAAACAAACCCCAAAAAACCAGAAAAAACCAAATCAACCACAACTTCCTTCACAAAACAAACCAACTCCCCACAAAACTCTACAGAAAACCTTAATCTGAGAGAGTCCTAAATGGCTTGGCAAGAACACCTTTTACACATGTAAACTATTTCCCTCCTCCTTCCCTTAATTAGAGCTCTTTGAGCGTTCTTCGCTCATACAATTTTGCGCTCTGCCGAGCACTTATTTAACCGGATAAATGACAAAACGACGAAATGCCAGGCAGCCCGAGCCGCTCCATGTATCAAGTGCGTTTGCACATGAGCGCACAACTGGGGAATGTTAAGGTGGCACCAGAGCGGGCCGAGCCCCGCGGGCTGCGGGGCACTGCCAGCGCCTGCACTTCAGCACCTGCCCCGAGCAGCCCCGGCTCCAACGGGGCATTAAACAAAAACAGACTCTCCCAAGCCCTGAAAAGGTTCGTGCTCTGAGGAACGTTCCTCTTCTCTCCCTCTCTTTCTAAGGGCTTTAACACCCATCCCGCGCCGTCGGCAGGGCAGTGCAAAGTCCCCGAGCGTCTCCCTTCCCGCCCCGCGGCTCACCGGGGCACAGCCGTGCCCGGCCAGGGGGGCTGTCCCCCGCAGCCTCCGCTGCAGCCGGGGAGGCGGCCCGGGCCGTCCCCGCCGCCTCACCTTGTGCCGGAACTCTCGG
>VZRH01005339.1:1219726-1326485 GCA_013397555.1 Urocynchramus pylzowi | reverse complement strand
TCCGGCTCCTCCTCGGGGCGCTGCTGTGCGCCTGGCTGCCCTCGGGTGAGTGACCCCCGGCCGGGGAACGGCATGGCACGGCACGGCATGGCATGGCATGGGAGGGCGGGCAGGGCAGGGCAGGGCAGTCCGGGCCATCGCTAACCTGCCGCCTTGCCTTCTAGCCCTGACTCCGTGGGGTGCCCGGGCGCAGCTCCCGGCCCACCGGGACCTGCCGCTCGCCAGGTAAGAGCCGGCCGGGACACAGCGGGGTCGTTCTGGGCTCGCTGGGTGCCTGTGCTGCCCGGGCCGAGCCAACGCTGCTCTTTTCTCCCCCCTCAGCCGAGGCAGCACCGCGGGAGCCCGGAGCGGGGGCGGCCTCTCCGCGGCGGCGCAGGTGAGGATGCGGGCCGGGCCGGGGAGCGGCGGGCGGGCACGGCGGCACCTCACTGGGGACACCGGGCCACTGGCATGTGCAACTCACCGCAGGGGTTCATAATAGTATGAAAGAGATCAGGCCCCCGAAAGAGAGCATCCACCACATTGCTGGTGGGGCTGATGGGTTCAGGTGGTTCCAGGCTTCCCAGCGCCGCTGCCCAGGGAGACCCCGCTGAGGGGGCTGGCGGTGCGGGACCGAGGGTTGCATGTTCTGGTTGTAATCTGTAATATCTGGTTGTATCCTGTAATATCAGGATAATGGGCTCCTCGTGTCTTGCCTCAATGATATACCTGTACTTTGCTGTAATACCGTCTGTATTTTGGGTGGCTGTTCAACCCTTGCTAATTCTTCAGGACTTGCCCTCGAATGTGTATTTTATCCTTGGCACAAAGTCTGTCAATCCTGAATGCAAGTTTAGTGTTAAAACAGCGAGAAAAGGCTGTGTGATTGTATCTAGAGCTTTAGCTTGTTCAAGAAGTTATGTGTTGTGCAAAGCATCCTTCCTCGAGGAAAAGCTGAGGTCTGGTCTGGCTCATCAGCAACAATTGCTTTGTGGGAGCCTTTTTGCTTCTGGGTACAGGCAAACGAGCTGGCAGTATCGGGTCACTACAGCTCAGCACGCAGGTTTTTGGATGTAGTTTGTCTTGGCAACTCGACTGTGTCACTCATGGCAAGTTGCTGAAATGTAATTAGGGTGTGTGGTTCCTGCTCCCTTGTTCCAGGGTGGGAAAAGGAAGGATTGCTTTGTAGTCCTTGTTCGTGGCTCCTCAGAGAGTTACCTTTCTGCTTTCTCCCTGCTCTTTCTGGGGAAAGCTCAGCAAAGAAAAAAATGTCACATCACTCACTGCAAACAGCTAACCAAATCAACCACCAAAAATAGTGAATGCTCCTGGATTTTGGTTCTCCCACCAAGAATCCAAGATATAGTAATAAATTTTTTGTTTCTTTCTGGGCTAGCCTGCTGAGCAGAAATCTCCAGTAAGTAGTATGTTTAGGATGAAGGAAGAAGAAAAAATATTGGAGTCTCGAGTAGAGTATACGTTTTACTTGACAATGGTGTTTTTTGAGAACTTTTTAGTAAGCCAATATAAAGCAATGATCTTACTAAAAATGGTAAATTTACTGACAGACTGAAGAGACTTTTAGGTGTCTTGTTTATAGCTGCTGATTTCTTTGTTCTTTCTGAAAGGAGTCTGGAATGGCAGTTTATAACACTTCACCTACAGCAGTGTCCTTGGCCTGGAACAGGAGAATTCACAGTATGAAATGTGAACCACCCAGTAAGTTATTTATGTTTCTGCATAAAGTGACTTTTCTAGTCCCTTATTTTCTGCATTGCTTGATCATTCTTAGGAAGAAAAAAAATTCCTAAAATAGCTAATACAGGCCTTAATGATAAAGAGGCTCTGACTTGTTTGGTCTCAAAGGTACCCAGGAGTTTGGAAATTTGTCATGCAGTTTCACTTAGCTATAAGTTTACACTTGGTTCTGATTTGAGAATTTGAGAGACTGTTCCTAACAGGTTTATTACAGGTTGTACAATAAAGAGTTTTCAGAAAGGAAGTCTTCTCTCATAGTGGTATTCCTAAAAATGTGGATTGATGTTTAGACACTGTTAAATTGCATGTCCTGTGCCTTATTTGTGCTTGGAGATTGTTTATTTTTGCTGAGGTAACCTGCAGATCCTTTTTGTTTGTACCATCATTTGGGTTAGCAGGACAAGGTCTTTTTGGCCACCAGCTTGCAGTGGTGGGTGTTTTCTTGAGGAATGTGCATCTTTGTTTTTTTAATTTGTCTTATTTTCAGAAGTGAAGTGGAAAGTCTTAAAATATCTCTGCTAAAGGGTAAAGATTTTTTATGTTAACTCTGAGAAGGGTCTGTGTTATGCTTGTCTTGTACAAAGGAGAAGAATGAGGCAGAATAATTCAGAGTAATTTTAGTTAGTAATGCAAACCCTCTAGTTTCTCTTCAGGCAGCCTGATTGCATTGAATGTGGGACCTACCTTATAGTGAATAGTTTCAATTTGCATCCTGTAGCTTTACAGCCCAAAAGGCAAGATGATGTGTGGAATGGACTCATAAATTGTGACAAGGGTTGTGTCATCTCCAAAAGCTTTTCATGTCTTCAGTACACACTGTTTTCGGAAGCTTTTGGGAAGTGTGTAGCTGAACATGGAGGAATGATACAAGAGTTTAGGGAAGCATAATATTACTCAAATATAAATTATTACCTATGAATCTCTCTCCAGTATATGAAAAAAAATCATAGATATTGTATGATAAAATTGCTTTAGAAACCTAGCACTCTATACCAATAAAAAGTTCTCTGCTTTTGAGGGTTGAATCATCTTACTGACCAAAAGTTGTTATGCTTTTTCTTTTTTTTTTTTATACTAAATAAAGCAGATGACAAAGAGAAGATATGCAGGTCATGCTGAGAAATTTGTTGTCATAATTATTTTTTCCCTGGGTTTAGTCTTTGCCTAGTATAAATTTCTTTAATTAGGACTAGTAGGTTTCAATTTTAGCTTCAGATCTGGAAAAAAGCTTCTAAAATGTGTTACTGTTCAAGTGTGCAATAAAAACTATGCACATAAACTTTTTGCAGGACTTTTATTAAAGAGCTTTTCTCAAGGGTTTATGTGCAAGTTTATTGCTTCTTAAGTAGGCCTAATATTTAAGAAATGGAAGAACAAATCTGGAGCTAGGGAGAACAAAATATTTACAAATGTCTCATGCTAACTCATCACATGGCTGGGCTTCTAAAGGATGATGTGGTTATGATAGCAAGAATTAGTTTTTATTGCTCTCTGTAGATGTAACAGGACAAAGCTTTTTCCTTTCTAATTTGTCTTTCTGTGAGGCAAAAATATTCCATGTGTGTTTTCTACTTCTGATGTACTTGTTTTGGAAAGGCAATGTTTTGAAGACATACCTTAAAAATTATCAATGATTGCCCATACTTGAAGGCAAATAAAATCAGCATTATTGAACTCTTTTAAACAGTAGAATGCATAGGCTTGGAAGCTTGCTTTTTAAATCACTGTAAAGTGTGTGGCAAATGGAATCAATTGTTGTCTGTGTGTGAAAGATGTATTAAAAAACAAAACAAAAGAATAACCTGATCTGTTTTGTACAGTGCTCCTAATACTTAGAAAAATAGTTTTCCTTTTAGTCCCACCAATTTAAAGAGAGATGCAGTCTATGATAATTCTGCCCATGGAGTGTGATTTGCAAACAACTGGGGATATATGAAATTATAAACCTTGTTTGTTTAAAAACCAGAACAAATGGAAACCCAAATCAATGACAAACCCAAACCAAAACAGAAAAAACCAGAAAGGTAGTATGTCAGCTGCTTTCTCTACTTTAGCAATGTCTCTAAGAAAATTACTCTTTGAAATACTTGTAGAACTGTGATTATAATGAAAACTGTTATTGCAGGAAGAATTGACTGCAATTTTCTTACATTCTGTAACTCAATAAAGATAAACCAAAGTGTTTTATGTGGAAGGAGTGCATGACTTTTGCAAGAGATTGCTTTACCCTTGTGTTGTATTAGTAGATTGAAAACGTTTCAGAAAGTGCTGTCGTGTCTTGTCTGTCAATGGAACAAAAAATTTGCAATAGTACAAGCAAAGGCCAAGAGAAGAGTTCTGTGTTAGTTTCTTGTAGCCAGGGAACATAGGATTTGAAATGTGTGTCAGAATAATTGAAGTTAACGCCTAGTTTATGTAGCTGTTAAACTTTTAGCTTCCTTCCACGTGAATCTTATGCATGCAAAATTAAGAAATAAAAAATGTAAAAAACCGCCAAGCAGGAAACTCCTGAGCTAGAGCATGTTAAGAACCTGGGATGGGCAAACAGAATTATTCCTGGAAGTATTCAGGCTACTGCTGAGAATTTCCAACATTCTAAACACTACAAATTTTCTTGTGTTTAAATGCTGTCTGTAGCAGGCATGAGTCATGGAAGTCACAAAAGATGTTTATCCCTTACAGTGTGTGCTTGAGAACTGATTTCAGGAGATGTACCAGAACAGAAAACATGCAGCTAACTGGAAGGCTCTTAAAATTGAAGGGTTAAAATGTCACCCACCTCATTTACCTCAGAACTCCAGAGAGGAAAATTTTACATCCTAGAGCAAGCAGGTACCTGGCCCTGGGCTGTATTGCATCCTGCTGAAGCCTGTGTGCCAGGGAAAACCTGTGCCACTGCAGGCAGGTGCTTTCAAAGACTATGAAGTGGAAAGGTAAAAAAGAATGCAGGAAATACTTGTATTAATTCTCCCATAGCTGAAGGAACACCTGAAAGCTTGTACCTAGAGAAACGTGCAGTGGAAGTTATGCAGAGTTACAGAATATAGACTTTCAAGGAAGTTGATTGCAAAAATGTAAATATTACATTTTAAGCATATATTCTACTCTTTTATGTGTGGCTCTAGATTTGATTTAAGTTTCTTGCAAATTCTTATCCTGTTCTGCTTTGCTTTTTCACCTTTCCATTCAATAATAAAATTTGTTGGTTTTTAATTGATTATTTTAGTACTGTGATTACCTTCAGACTCTTCAACTGAACTGAGATCTTGCATGGCTACTTTAAAAATGTGTAATTTTCAAAGAATTCTGAAAATACAAATCCTGTCTATTTCTGTAAATTTCTCCAAATTTCTAAAACTGTTTGGGTCAAAGTTGACATCTAGGCAGAATCATAAGAATTGAAGGCATGGGCTGCATCTTGTATCTGTCTTGCTTAAGCAACTTTATAACTTCAGATCTCTAAATTAATCTTTCATATTTAAACTTTTCTGTCCAAGTGAATTTAATAATGAATACCCTGGAAGGAAACCTGTGTCTACTATTTTGCCTTATGCTGTGTCTTAAATAGTAGAAAAAAATAGTGGCACTAAGAAGTACTTAATTTTTAGTTTTACACAAAAATACTCATAGGATGGCACACATCAGGCACAAATCTTCAAGAATTAGTAGAGTATAATGGTGTATTAGTGTGAGGTGAGACCTGAGCTCAAGCATTCATATTCATGTGATATTTAAAGCAAAAATCAACTGTTTCAAAATGGATGTTTTCCTGAATGAAAGTGAAAAAACCCTTTGTTTTTGATGTCTCTTTGATTTAGTATCTTATCTTTTGTGTGGAACACATAGAGAAGATTTCTTTGCAATTACCTCCTTGTGCTCCAAGAGGAGAGCATTTCTTTAGTGACTCTATCTCACTTCATGCAGAAGGGGATGTATAAATTACTTTATTCCTAATGAGCAGGTTAAGTGTACACAAAATCAGAGATGCAAAGCCACAAAACACATTGCATCAATAATAATATTTCAAAATAAATGTGTATTTTGGTGAAGATGGAAGGTGCCTTTCAATAGCTATCATGATGCTGCTAGGGAATGTCTCTGTGTGAAGCCTGGACACTGCTCTGCAGAAGCCCTTGCAGTGATGTGCTTGGATTACAGCCACGCTTTTTCAAAGGCTCTGATAAATAATGGGGTCAAGGTTCTGCTACAGCTCATACAAGAATTTTAAAGGGGGATGAACTGAAAAGGAGGCCCATGTGCTCAAGGGACTAAAATAACCCATGGGGCTGCAGCCTAGCCAGTAATTACAGGGGGTTAGAGTATTTAAGCTGAGAATAGCAGAGAAGAATTCAGACCTGTGTTACAAGATGATCCCAAGTCTTCATCTTATTTGAAAAAAAGGGAATTTGAGGCAGGTTGCTTAATCACAGCAATGGTGGAATTATCAGGGTGATCTGCAGATTCTAGTGGCAACACTGGTTAGAAATGCCATTATTGCTAATGTGAGTCAAATCATGCCACTTAGGCCTACTATTTTCTGCTAGAAAATTCTCACCAGTTTTCAGTTTCAGATTCCAACCCAGTGTTCTCAACTGGCATAATGTCAAAGGGGAAAGAGGAGCTGAGGAGTTTTTAATAGGTGTTGCTTTCAGGTTAATGGAGGACAAAATATTCTTCTGTAAGTTTTCCTAATTTTAACTTTCAGTTAGTCTTGATGTCTTTCCCCTTTCTGCAAGTATGAAAATGTTTCTCACATTTCTAGGGGAGAGATACTTTTGATGTGGTCGTATGGGTTAGCTTGTTTGGAGAGCTCATATTCCTTTAATGACAAAGATTAGAATGAACCCCTTGTTACAGGATATTCATTCAGAATACTTTAGGAAGTTTTTCTGTGTTAATGGATCAGAATGGGATGATTAAAGGAGGCCACATTTACAGTAGTAGGAGCACTAATTGTGATCTGAAACAATGCTGCTTTCCTCATTACCTACTTAAGGATAACTAATGTTTGCACACACAGGTGTTCTGTGCAGTGTAAGGCAAGGCACTTAATGATGTAAAAAGGGATGTAAACAAATACAAAAGCTGAGATCATAATATTTTCTTAGAATCTACACACAGACAAAAGAGATCTTCATAAAGAAGAAAATGCTCATGATTGAGTAATTTGATTTTTTTTTTTATTCAGGTTTGACTAACACCCCTTCTCTCTAAAAGAGAGCCAGGGTGATCCTTCACAGTGACAGCAAGGGTCCCCAGGTCAGCTGACTGTTTGCACAATCTGAACAAACATGTCTTGGAACAGGTTACCTGAGCCATGCTTAGAGTGGAAGCATTCAACCTGAAACATCAAAAGGGGGCTAACTTCCTCTACAGCTCAGAGGAACATGACTTGCAGCCTAATTGCACATTATTGTAACTGGACAGGCAACAGGGCATAATCTTAGAGAAGCAAAGAACAGAGACCAGAGCTCTGGTTACACAGGTCTCACAACACTCAAGATGAAAGAGATCAATGTCTGCCTCTCTTGACAAGAGGAACAGGCTTTTGCATTATTGACAAGATTGGTCACTGTGAGCATGTAAATGAGATGGCTCAGTCAGGGTAAGCAGAGACCTTTCCGCATGGTGCTTGCATGATTTTTTATTGACCTGACACTGGCCAGGCAGGGAAAGGAGCAGGATAATTGGGCTAGCAGGAAAAGAAGCATTGCCTTTTACTTTATCTACCTGCCTTGTTCTTTTGAGCATGGCCTTTTTTATTTTTTTTTTCTTTTTTTTTTCTTTTTTTCTTTTTTTTTTTTTTTTTGTTGGAGGGTGGGAGATTGCTTGAAAGCAAGGGAATTAAAATAAATTGTTGGGATATTTTGAAAATCTTCAAATAATAACTTAGTATTTATAACATGACTGCAAATGGAAATGGTAAAGGCTTGAAGTTGAAAGAGTAAGTTTAGATAAGACTTTAGTAATAAATTATTTACTGTAAGGGTGGTGGGACACTGGGACACTAGATTAGGTTGCTCGGAGAAGTGTGGATGCCCCATCCTTGGAAGTGTTCAAGGCCAGGTGGGATGGGACTTTGAGAGACCTGGTCCAGTGGGGTTGGAACAAAATGATCTTTAAGGTCCCTTCCAACCCAAAGGATTTTAGGATTATTTTTCAAGAATGATGTATTTGTAAAGGTTAAGAAAAGAAGGCCGAGCCTTCAGTTTGTATCTTCCTGAAACAGTTTCCTCTGAGCAACTTGTCTGCTTTCTGCAACGAAAGCAATCTCAGCTTGTATTCTAAAGTACAAAAACTTCTATGATTGCATAATAGCAAATTATTAAAATTAAAATCATTTCCTAAACAAACTTTATAGGAGCAAGTACTAGCAAAATATGGATCACAATTTTTTAGAAGATTTAATCACTAAGTTTATTTTTAGTAACAGGAAACTTTATTTCTGCTTTTGCATGTTTTTCTTTAGACTGAAAAATTTTGTCATATTTTGAGAGGGATCTTCATAGGGAAAATAGAAATTAAAAAAAAAAAAAAAAAAACCACCAAAACAACATCTCTCCTCCTGGCAGAGCTTACCTGCAGGGTGTTAGTTGTGTGTGGATGTAGGCTCTGGGCTTCTTTGTGGTGTAGTACTTGTTCACTTCCTCTAGTCGCTGCTTAGGGGACAGAAAGCACATCAAACTAACAGGTGTCACAGACATTTTGATTTAGCTTCTCTAAAAGTGCAATAGGTTTATTGATCTGGCTGTATAACTTGGGTTGAAGCCTTCACATTGTTTTATTTTTGTGGGCCTGATTAGGTTTTTCAGGACACTTTATTGCTAAGTTAGCAACTTCTGCCATTCTCAGAGTTATATTAATTGAGACAACTGGGTCTTAAGAAAGAAAACTATCAGACTTTTTTTTTTTTTGACATGCCTTGTTTTTTTCCACTCAGATTCACTTGCATGCTTTAATGGAGGTGAGTGTGTGTACAGAGAGCTGTGCAACTGCAGTCGATTCAACGCGACGGGGCCGAGGTGCCAGACAGGTGTGTGAAGAGAGAAATCTGACTGGGTTCTGGGATTGCACTCGTGTTCCCACAGCTACAATGACTACTCTCTGCCTAAAGGTTCCCTTCATGCTGTAGCATTTTCTCCCTCCTTTCTTTTATGTCATTATATTTCACAGCATGTCGCATGCACCACCCCATCTCGACTCCTGTTTGTATCAAAAAACCAGCGCTGTGTCTCAAGTGACTCTCCTTTTGTTAGTGTACAACACAGGTGCTGAAAGAGATCATATATGCAGGACATGGGGCCAATATAATTTTGAAACTTTTGATGGACTCTATTATTACTTTTCTGGGAAATCCACATATGCCCTTGTGAGACACGCTGAACTAGATGAACAGAGCTTTTCCATACAGGTAGGGAATGGCACTTCTACTTTCTTTTGAACTGTTGTTGTACATGCTAGCAATGTATTAATTTTAGGAGATTAAAAATAACTTGAGATTATAATAGGGGGTTGTAAAATGTAATCTAGATGTGATTTTATCATGATGTGGGCTATGTGTTAGCATAGAATGTAAACAGCTGGAATAAGACTGGTGTGTGTCCTTCCAAAGCTTGCTTTGTTCACTCAAAGCTGTGAAAAGACCACTCCATGACCATGGCTATGAAAACACTGCTCAGATTTTTCCACAAGAGAGGGACCAAACGTCTTGTTCCCATGCTGAGTGCAGATTTGGGGGTATTAGTTCTGTTACATGTTCATTACAAAAAAATTGATTCACATGTTGATTTTGTGATTTTATTTGGCAGGTGAATAATGATCCTGAATGCCATTCTTCTCCTTATTCCTGCAAAAGGTCCATTAGTTTATTCTTTTCTGGAGATGAACAGATAAAGATGAGCAGTGAAGTCACCTATAAAGGATTTGGGTAATTCCAGTCATGTTTCTAATGCTGTAGTTACACTGCAGTTAATATCATGGTACCATTTTGATAACAGAGATGTAAAGTTATTCCTTGGTAGGCTGAAAAAGCATCCAGACCACAGCTGCAATAATTACTCTCCATTTACAGAGTAGTGTCTGAAAAAGGTGATACCTAAATTAGTGGTATATAGAATTAAGTATAATCATTGGCATTCATGATTTTTGGTATTATTTGCAAATTCATTTGCTGTTATTTGCAAATTCATTCATTCAATATTTACATCAGGGATTTTCAGTTGTATGAGGAAGGCATCAGCAAGTAATTTATTTTTAATGTTATATTTCCTAATGTAATATTATTTTTGGTTCTGTGTGTCATTCCAGAGTAAAATTACCTTATGTTATTGGAAACTTACACATCCAGAAACTAGCTGGATACTTCCTGGTCAGGCACCAGTATGCCTTTACCCTGGCTTGGGATGGCACATCTGCAGTGTACATCAAAATGGCTCCAGAGTACCTGGGCAAAACCCATGGACTGTGTGGAAACAACAATGCTATTCTGCAGGATGATCTGGAAACTAGTTATGGTAAGTATTTAAGATACTTCCTGTTGTGCTTTTTGGTTCAGTTTTTTGTTTTGTTTTCTGGTGAAATAAATGTTACTTTCTTAGTTTTCAGTTGTAATGCTGATTGAATTTAAGATAGGTGACTTTTGAAATGGAAAATATGATCTGGAAATACTTCTGCTAAATTATATTTAGTGAAGAGGACCAATTTCAATGTAGGTGGGGTTCTAGGGAGGAAGATCTTAAAGCTGTCACACTCAATTACCTACAGTGGTACTTGTACTTCAGTTTCCTGGTACTTGAAAGGTAAAATCTCTTTTTAGATGTTCACTGCCCTTTTAGAAATTTTGGGGCTTGTGGAAGCCTGAGGTATTGCAATTGGAAATAAATTGATAATTAGTAAATCAATGAAAGCTGTCAAATCGTGTTTGATCTGGCATTTAATATGTGTTAACACTTTCAGAAATAATCAGTGATCTTTGAATGTCAACTTCAGACACTTGCAAAAGGCTTGGCTTTCAGCAAATAGTGAGTGAAGGCATCTATTTAATGAGTAAGAAAAAAAATGGGGAAAAGATCAGGTCCCTTGAAAAGTGTCTCAAGTGAGGCCATAAAAACTTCTGGAGATCATTGCTTTGGGCTGTTTAAGTGTTGGCTCTTCCTCTTTAATGTGAGGCTGTTTCTGCAGAGCACTCCTCCAAAGCTCAGAGTGGATGTGGTTTCCTCTGTTGGTGAATTCCACTCTGTTTCAGAAAGCACCAGCCCTGCCCTGCAAACAGTTGTTACCCCCACTAATACTTTGCTCACTAAGTCAAGTTATTTGTTCTAATACCAACATCAAGGGGTTGTTTCCCCAGAGACTTTTCTCTCTCCTCTCACCTTTCTCAGTGTCTCCATCCCTTACATCTGCATTTGTAGCACAAGTGAGTGAATTCACTGTGCATTTATCCACTTGGCTTGGGGAGCAGTAGTAGCAAAGATGTGGCAAGATATGCATTTGTGGGTAATCCAGGCAGTAATCAATGTCACCACCTGCCCAAGGTGGATAGTAATAATGATGGATTTGTTGGTTTAACCCTTGTATGGACATTTCTACTTAAATAAGAGTCACACCCATATTTGGCTAATTCAGACAATCATATTGTACCATTGCAATGACCCAGGAATGCCTCATCTTTCTTGGGTTTTGGACTCCCTGTTGGGCATTCCATTACAAAGTAGCAGCATTGACCTATGTATTATTTATTAATTTATTTAAGCTTTTAATTAAACCTTTTCTTTCCTTTATTCCATTGATGGACTAAGGCAGGCATGGTCCTTTTCCCTTAAATCCCTTCCTTGCCAAGTTGCTAAAGCTGCTTTCTGCCATCTGAAAGCCCACTTCTCTAGTTCCTTTTAAAAGTATTTTTTGCTTCTTGAAAGGACCAGATTGATTTCAGCTGATTTGCTTAGTGGGAAGGGTTAGCTGTTCTGTTCCTGATGTGCTTTGATTATTGAAATGTTTCCCTGGGAAATCCTGTAGAAACACTGTTGTTGTTTGAAGTCACTGTGTCACTCTGTGTGTGTGTCTTCTCTAGGAAAACTGACAGATGATGTAACAGAATTTGTGGAGAGCTGGCAGGAAAATCCTCCACAAGGCACACCCGACTGGGATAAATCTCTTCTCAGTGAACCACCGTGCCTGACACAAAGCCATGAATCTCTGCAGGTTTGGATCAACACAAAAGGATTATTGACATAGCTGGTGATTCTAATTGGAGCAAGAATTTAACTTAATTTGATTTTTCAATGAATAATTTGACAACTTTTAAAGCTTTGAAGGAGACTGGGAATATTTACATCTTTTTTGGGAAAGAGTAATTAATATGCTTGCTGTAACATGTCTTCCCTTGTTCTCTCATCACCCCACCCTCTCATCACCCCCCTTTCTTCTGTATTTAATTCTTGATCTGTTCAAATATTATACTGTCTGCATAGCAGTCAATAGAACTGTTTGATTATGAAGCTTAATGAGTGGCAAGTTGTGAAATACAGGATTCTTCTAGAACTTATCCCTAGGAAGGATAGAAAGAAGCAGGGAAGCAGAGCCTGAGCATTATTTGCTCTGTAATTATTTGCCAATTTTTAAAAACAGAATTATTGTTGCTTTTTTTCCATGACTTTGAAGTAGTTTTTCTGTTTAATTAGTATTTTCAGGATATAACCCTTAAATTAAAGTGCTTTGAAACTAAAGCTGGTGCCAGCTATGGTTTATTTCTCTTGCCTTTTACTGTGTAATTCAATTAAAATGAAGGCTTTTTTCAGGTTGTCTTGGCTTAGTTGCAAAATTATCTGTGCCCTTTTTGGGCACTGCTATGACCTTGGATGAAAGATTCAATGTTATGGAAACTCTGACATGGAGAGCAATTTATTGCTAAACACTGCTTCTATTTGGTGAGAGGAAAGTGAGTCCTAGACACAGCAGATGTCTATTCTGATTTTCCACAGCATTCTATTTTATTCTGCTTATGTTTATTTTTGCAAACCTCATTACAACAGCTGTCTCTTTCATTTCAGAGGGCATATGCTCTGTGTAATACCCTGTTACATCCCCCATTCAAGCAATGTCATGAGTATGTGAGTCCTCTTTCTTTTATGGCAAGCTGCACAAATGATCTCTGCATGTAAGTGAATGTTTTTGGCTAATTCAAAGCTATTATAAAAAAAAAAAAAAAACCCATGGTCCTTTCATCATAAGAATGAATTATAAATGTTATATGAACTGATTTGTGACTTTCTCTGTGTGTAAGTTTTTATCTAACATTGTTCTGTTATCTTTCTTTTCTCACTTGTTCTGGATTTACCACTGTGGAATGCTGCGGAGTTTTTCCTGTTTTCTTTGGTATAAGAATGATCAAATTCAGGCCCAGATATTTTCCAGTTGTGTTAGTCTGTCTCCCTTGAATGTATAATCTGTTTGATTCTGAGTGTGCAACATCCTTAGGTGCTTCCTGCCATTCTAAAGCCTTCTTACTATAATGAAAAGTCATAGTCAAAGGGTCAGTTTGGCTTCTGCAAGCTTTATGGTAATCCATTGAAAAGAGGAATTTGATAACCATTTGAACTTATGCTAACACTTCATAATGTGCTATACTCCTGGTCTGAGCAGTTTTGACTAGCTAAATAAAAAAAAAAGATAATTTTTAGGTAATGTCAGAAGATAATTTCCATTTCTTGTACCCTGGTGGCTCACTGGTAGAAATTTTACACTTCCTTCTTGTGAGTTTTCTGCAGGATATTGCTCCTATAAAAATTAAGGCCTTTACTGAAGCCTCCTTATACTGCTGTATTTCTGGCTTTTGTGGATTTGTTCAGGAGAACAGGGTCAGGTCTCAAAAGTATTGATACTTATATTGATGACCTGTCTTCAAGGGTGGCAGAAAGTTTTTATCCTATTAAAACTTTTAACCTAGTCCAGCAGCACAGTACCTTGGAGCACTGTTAAAGTAGATTCAAACAGCAAGGGTGAATGCAGTGCAGGAGCATTCAGGAGGTTATGAGTGTGTGCTTGAATGGAGGTACAAAATAATATGTCACCTTCTGTTTGTGTAAGGTCAGCAGCTGATGATGCAACTTGGTGTCGAGCACTCACTGAGTATGCCAGAGCGTGTGCCCAGGCAGGAAAGCCACTCCATGGATGGCGTGTGCACTTCCAGCAGTGTGGTAAGCCCGTGCTCCTGCACTTGGAAATGCTGCTTGGTCCTTGTGTTTTGAAAAGGGTGCCCTACATAGTTTCAGTTCTATGCCTTTCTCCAATTTTGGACTTATAATTCTTAATAAAATTATTAAGTGAGTCAAACTCACTTCAAGGCTACATAAATGCAATGGATTTTCTCTTTAATACGTGCAATTTGTACTGAATTTTTAAAAAGCACTAAGCTTATTATAATGTGATTTCTTAAGACAGCCATTTTTATTTTCATGGAGCTACTCTTTCAAATATTGCTGAAGTCTTCATGGCTTTGTGATATATAAAATGTGTGTCATATTATTTTAACATAAAATGTTAAAAATAATTTAAATTGTACTTGCATAAGACTTCATCTTACAAGTGACATAATGTAAGTTTGAAAGCGGTTTTCTAATTTGGTTGCCTGCCTGGAGCACAGGACCAAAACTGCTTCGTCATCCATGACAGAATATTTCCACTGTGGTTCTAAAAAATCTGGTAATGGGTATCCCGACTGCTTCTGATGATGGTCTGAGAATCTAAATAGCTCTCTGCTGTGAGAGAGCATGATTTAAGATTATTCCTTCTTAATGCAACTTTAATGGAGAGAATGTGAATATGTAAATATGTACCATTTCTCTGTGTGTTAGAAAAGCCATTGTTTTAGACAATGTTTATCTAGTGAACAGATAAAACTGACATGCCAGAAAATAGATACCTGAAAGGAACACGTGCAATTCATTGATGCCCTGTGTCAGTAGCTCTACACCTTTTCATTTCTCTGCCTGTTTCTGTATTTCAGCCATTTCCTGTGCTGAACCCTTGACCTACAGTGAATGCATCAACTGCTGCCCTGTTTCATGTCACCAACAATCCCAGTGCATTGGCAGTGAGCTTCACTGCATTGATGGCTGCTACTGCCCAGAAGGTGAGTTCTGCTTCTCAGGTGCACGCCTGATTCCATACAACATTCAGATTGCTCCTCCCCAGGTTTATATCCCTCTTTCTTCTGCCTAGATTAAAAGCAGGAGCTCTTTATAAACTGAGTGCCACCAGTGTGGGTAGCTGACCTTGCTCTCCTTACTGACAGGAGCCTTTTCCTCCCTATAAAAAGTAGGAATAGGTTTCAGCTCAGATCCACATTCTAGCTGTAGAGCTACACAATTTCAGTAAAAACCAGGGTTTGCTCTGTTGTTACAGGGCAGGCATCCTCCTGATTGTGGTGATTGCTGATTGTTTCTTGTTGGTTAGGGGGAGGATTATTTTGGTGGCTAGTTTTTTTGTTTTACTTTTTTTTCCTGGTTAGGGTACTTAGAAAAGCTCAAAACCATGACATAAATAAAACTCATTCCTGTGGCCAGGAACAGGATTTGATACTGAGGGTTTTAGATTGCTGTATGCTTCTGGCAAGTGAGGTATTTAGCAGTGTTGTCTGTAGCAAAACTTTGCCCTCATCACCAAAGTAGATGTTGGTACCCAGTTTTCCCCTACTTATTGGCTTCTGTTGAGTACAGGATGCTATTTAAAAGAGGTTAAAGTTATGCCATGGATCTTCAAATCCTGCCTCTTATATGTACTCTGATGATTTATAAGTTTAATGATATTTGTCATAAATTGTCTTTTATAGTTTGGTAAAGCATTTTTTTTTCTGATCCTCTGGTAAGAAAATAATAATAATAATTATAGTAATAAGGAAAAAAGGCAAAAAACCCCCACCAACAGTAAAATGAGGACCAGAGAGGCAAAGATTTGTAAATGTGCTAGAAAATAAGCCAAAGGTATTCAAAGTGGCATGGCCTGTACATTTGGATTTGTTATTTTGTGTGTATGTGTGGTTTCCTCTCCCTCTCACCCAGTAATTAAATATTTGGTTTTTTTCACTATGTTTACTGTTCTCAAGAAATTTAGTGACTTGATCCCAGTAATATAGTTTATTTAATGTAATTCAAATGCACTTCTTTTGGTGAAAATGACTAACAAATAGTCTAGAGATGTATTATCATACATGAATGACCATTGGTGTTGTTCTTGAATATAATTGTAGTGCTCTGTCAGCCATTGTCATGGATATTTCACTTTTTCCTTGTTATTTTATTTCTTCTAGGTTTAATTTATGAAAATGAATTGTGTGTCAAGCCTATGGACTGTCCTTGTGACTACCATGGAAGTTTCTTTGAAATGGGTTCAGTGGTTTATGAAGAATGTAATAACTGGTAACTTTTCTTACTACATTGTGAACCAAATCTTTTAGTGATCATATGAAACAGCTTCTGCAAGGCCTATTTCACTTAGGAATTGGATAAACTTGATAAGTACTCACTGTTTCTACATAAAAAAAAAATTCTGTTCTGTGTATGTTTTGCAATCAAGGAAAAGATAAACTATTAAGCTATTAATGTAGAAGAAAATGACAAATATTGCAGAGAATACTATAATATTTAGTGCTGTTTTTCACTTTCAGCTCTCCCTTAAAAGTAAAAATAATCTAGAATTCAAAATCTTAACAGGAGAACTGTGCTGACTTTACCTCCTGTTTGTGTTGTCTCACTCGGGCATAAAGAGCCTAATGAAATTGTGACATTAAGCTGCTGTTTTGGAATTTAAGTGAATTTTATGAATTGGAAAGAAAAATTTGTGGGAAGAGAAAGTGCCTTTTATTGGATCACCTTAACTGAAGAAAATGGTTGAGCTTACAGATGTGCAACTTTTTTTTCCCCCCAACAATTCTTAATCTTTAGAAGTCGTAAGATTCGTATTGCTTGTGTTTATTCTTCTCAATGTTATTAATCCTTAACACTTCTAACGGTTATTAAGGAGCTAAAAAGACATGATAGTGACACTGGGTGCATGGATGAAATTTCACATGATCATGTCCTCATGACAAGCTTCCAGCCATGGAGACAGTGCTCAGTCTGTTGTACCCTTTTGTAAGACTCAAGGCACTTGGTGCTCATGCCATAGAGAAGGGATGCAGGAAGAACAACTGAGGGACAGTTGTGTATAATTTACAGAATAAAAATGTGAAAACTATTTGTTTTGATTTCAGCACCTGCAGTGGAGGAAAGTGGATCTGTACAAATTCTACATGTCCAGGTATGTTAAAGTCTCGAATACTGTTTGATAAGTAAATTCTTACTTCAGTAAATATTACTTTTAGATGTTAATATGATGTTTCATGATGTAATTTGCATTTCTATTTCAATCTAAACACTCAGTAGATTAAATATTAAAAGGGCTTGGTTTATCAGTTAAATGTGTTAATGTTTCTGAAAATCAGTTTGAAGAGCCACCAATCAAATACCCACAATATACAGATGACAGATATTTTTGCCTCCTTCTGGGGGAGTAGTTGTTCAGGTATCCTGGCTGGGCATCAGGTAGGAACTCCATAACAAAAGCAAGGAAAAGTTTTGGTTCCTAATACCTGGTTGTAATATTGATACCATTTTGTAAGTTAAAGAATGTATCAGAGTCTATGAACTCTACAGCAGTAAGTGTGGAGAATGTGCTGGTTTTACTGTAGATTTAGGTGCATTATTGGTGATGTTTTGCAGCTGAATGCTCAGTTTCAGGAGACACTCACTTCACGACCTTTGATGGGCGCAAATACACTTTCCAAGCCACCTGCCAGTACATCCTGGCCAAGAGCCGCACGTCTGGAATGTTCACCGTATCCTTGCAGAATGCTCCTTGTGGACAGGTAGGACTTGCAGCCTTCTTGTAACCTTTATATCCTGAAGGGTTTATAATTGAGGGAAGAAAAGCAAGCTACAAGCTTGTGCATGTGTATAGCTGATACTAATGGTGCTATTAAAGATAATTCAAAGGGTGGTCTTATTTTATGTTTGAAAGTTTCTGAAGCTGTGCACAGGCATCACCAAATATTTTGTCTACCTTATGTCCAAGACCCATTCTTTTCTTTATTTTGTATGTGCATTTCTGAGCATGTATTATAAAATTTATGTGTGAGGTGTGGAACACTGGTGAGGTTTTTGACTAAAGAGTTTAATTTTTTCTAATCTTGATAGGGCTTATAATTTTCAGGAAGTTATGTCAGGGTAGAACAGGTCTTAAAAATACATACATGGTATGGGAAGTGCCAGTGACTGAGCTCATCTATTTTCTGGAATCAGGCTTTTCTCACTGTCTGAGTTCTACATGTGCCTGTAAGGACAGGATTTGGCCCACATTTATGTTAAAGTCATGATTACCAAGCTGCTGGACTTGCAATAGAAGAGAGTTTGTATCTTGGCCAGACTTATGTTCTGTCTTCAATGGCCTCCTGTAACAATTTTTATTTTGTAAGCAAGCAACTGTACAGGTATTTGAAGTGTATATAGCCTTAAATAGGACTTTGCTGTGATTCTAGGCTATCTATATAAGTTAGGTCCACATTATTACATAATTCACAAAATCAGATTTAGTGACATTGCTTTGTACTTCTGTGGAGGTAATTACATTAGTTTTCTTTTGTGTTCTAAGTAAATGTATGATTCTATAAGTCCTTTTGCATTAAAGATTGCAGTCACTCTTCTCTGCAGTTTCCATTGCTCATGCACTTGAGATTTCCTTTGGGAAATGAACTGGTTATATAAGCTGTCATGTTACACTGTCTAAAGTCATATTTCAATAGTCATTTTCTATTTCTGCATTTTAACCTACTTCTCTGGAGGACAGAAAAGACTTAAGTAGAAAGTTAGAATAAAGTTGCAGTGACAAGTTTATTATAATAGCAATTATTTATTTGCAATCCAGGTGAGAGATAGGAGACTGAGTGCAGGGAGTTCCCTGATCTCAGTGGTACAAGTTGGGAAGTAAGAAAAATAGTTTAACTGGATAGGGACCAAATATATTTTGAAATTTGATGATCCACAAATAAATCTCTTCTGTGGTTCCTAGGAGAAGCGTATCAGGATACCAGGTGAAATATGTTACAGGGCCTAGAAGTTGCCACTATTGAAAAAGTGGATTCCTGGGTATCAAATAAAACTGCTGTATAACACCCTAATCTTTAGAGCCTTTAGCTCTTTGAGATAGGAGTGTTACAGTGTGGGCTGAGAAATGAAATGTTGGCAAAGACATGCACATTTAAAAAACTTCTAGGCTTTAACCCCTGTGTGCATTATTCTTGTGATCCTGCTAGTATTCCCAGTTTATAGGAAGAGGCTGTTTCAAGATGTATTTGGTGGCTGTTACAATTCCCCGCTTCAAGTGCATATTTTAGTTAGCTTGGTTTTATTTTAGCAAGTTGGGCTGGCTTCATTCTGTGCTAACCTTGGAATCCTGAGGAGCTGATTAAGTTAGTATCATCTCAATGAAAAAAACGAGCTGTGAAACTGAACATAAGCATAGGCATGCATAGATTCAGTCAGTGTCATAGTCTTAGAATTCTGCAAAGTCCAAGAGGCTTGACAAAGGTGGTTGTATATTATAGCTGTCCTATATCATGGAAGAAAAGCAAAGGAAATCCCCAGAGAAACTGTCTAGGCAACTTTTTAATCAAAGGAGAGTTGAGGCCAAAGTGACTTCTTGCAGAAGCTCACAGCAAGGTACCTTGCAGCCTGACAAGGTTTTTATTGGAGAGCCCATCAATAGAGCAAACACCTCCTGTGGTAATGGGCAGAGTATGTATGTGTGTCTCTTGTGTTAGGAACACTTCTCTCTGTGTACAAAACAGAATTGTGCTTTTTAATTTAGTTGTTGAGGTTAATTTTTGTTGGGGAAAGTGATAACCAAACAAGTTGGCTTTCTGCCTCACTGTGCAGTGCCTTGCAGTAACTCTTGCCTTCTTCAGCCTGACCTCGTGACTTTGCTTAATGTGTCTCTGTGTCCAGGTGGTTTGTAGGTGAAAAAACCAGATTCTCTTGGCTTTTACTGCATGTTCAGCTTCATACTTCACCCAGCCTTTAACAAAGGTAACCTGATCATTCCTAACAGGTATAGATTTTACAGAGGGCTGAGTAAAGCATTCTGGATGTTAACAATCAGGTGGGTAATCAGAGGATTATGGGATATGTCCCAGGGCTACGTGCTGCTGATTTAATTATCAGTGTACAGGTGGTAAGAGGGTAGTGAGAACAGTTTTTGTAGTATAGTGCAAGAATGTGGGGTTTCAGTGCAGCTATTCAAGTGTCTAATTATCAACCAGCTGGTAGCACTTGGCAGAGGAGCTGCTTTTTAGTTCCCCAGGCACCCTCCATTATCTTTTTTACCCATTTATTAAAATTAATGAATTGAAATGGGAAGCTAAAAGATTTGTAATGTGGAATCTCATATTTCTTGATGGTTTGAGATTTTATGTGCTTCTTTAAAAAAGCCTTATCACTCCCATCTCATTCAAGCAGACTAGAAAATCTGGAAAGAAAATACCTGGGGAGATTTTAGCTTTCTGAATCACAAAGAATCCAGTCATCCTGAGCCTTAGAGTTGGTGACATAAGCAGTCATCAGGCAACAAGTTATTTCAAAGCGATGTGAAATTTTGTTTAAGCACTTTCTGGAAGGAGAATCAGTCAAGTGATCAGCACAGCTTAACCTTATCTGAGTTTCAGGTGACAGCCTCACTGGCTTTGTAGTTTGTATGATGAGATGGTCTTCTGAATATAGATTTTTTTTTTTTTTTAAAGTATCTAGTGAGAGAAATGGCCATTCCTGTGAAAACACCTGCCAAAAGCTTGCAGGGGCAGTGCTGTGAAAGAAACAGTCTATTGGAACAGAGAACAATTGTCAGGCAGAATTTCTTCTTCAGTTTAAGCCTGAAGGAATAATAAACCTTTTGTCGCTACTGTGTAGTAATGTATATACTATGTATATACTTGTTTTCTTGGTTCTCCTCTGCTCTTCTTGCCAACTGCCATTCTTTAAATTTTAGCTTCTTAGAAGACCAACAATATTGTCCTTCTGTAGCTATTGTTGCTGAATGAAGTGCACAGAAAACTAATTTCTTGGTAAAGAGGCAAGACAGCAAGATAAGCCACAAGCACATGGTTTCACAAGGCAGATGTCTGTCTTCACTGTCACTCCAGGAGAGCTGGTTAAGCTGATGAAATCTCTCCTATTATTTTTATAATTTCCTATTTTTAAGTTTCATTTTATTATTTCATCTGCTGGTGAAAGATCACTGTTGCATTATTATCTAGAGACAGGGAAATTCTGCATGTATTTCTTTATCTTTACACACCACTGTGTGTACTTGTGTCCATGGTATTTGAAGAGCTATCAGGTGATCTGCTCTGCTGCTAGTTCAGCATCTGTCAGAGCCACATGGTACTGTCCTGAGATCCTTGCAGCTCTAGGAATGGTTTTCAGCAAGCCAGGACTACATTTGCCCTGGATTAGACAAGTCCCAGTGAAAGTCAGAGAGAGTTGAATAAAAGTGTACATCTTGGAGCTGAGCATTCTGATCTCTTTACACCATGAATGGTGCTATTCACTGTATAATTTTGATGTTTGTGCAACTTTCCAAAAGTTATCTTGACTATATTTTTTTCACTGCCTCTTTCAGCACTGAAAAAGCTTAAAACTTTACTGTTTGATTATTAGTCATGCCTTCACTGGAGGCAGTGGGGCTGAATAATGCAGCCTCCAACACTTCTGGTGGTTATTCCTTGGCTGCAGCACAGTTCCAGATCAAACCAGTGTGGAATGTTCTGCAGAGAGACCTAGACTGCTCTTTGACCAAGTGATTTCAGACATGTCTGTGTATGTTCCAGTATATAAAGACTGTTTTGAATTTGTGTTCAAAATGGTGTTGATAAGAGAGATGTTTTTGTTACAATATCGAGACATCGAAGGCTCATAATCGAGATGAGAGGAAAATGAACAAATAGTGTGACAAGAGCACACCAAAATTTTGTCATTGTTCTGGAGTAGCTGTTAAATGGTTACAAGGTCTTGAAGTGAAGGAGGCTGAACAGAAGAAGCAGGAGTTGGGTGCTTCCCCCTTTTATCTGTAGATGGCAGGGAATAGAAAGTATCTTAACTTTATCCAGCCACACTAACCCAGTGGAAGTAAGTTGGTGTCTCAAGCTATGGTAAAGAGATTTGAATGTAGTTGGAGTGCCAGAAACCTAATTTCCTTCTAGAGCCATGAGAGAGTAAAATGTAGACTGGGATCCTTATGTCTTTTAGCATGTAGCAAGGTCAGTGCTGACGTGGGGAATTTCAAGTCATCTCTCAATCCACCTCTGTGCCTGATTCTCTTTGATAGAATATTTTTCTTTTAAAAAAAAACAAAAAACAGTAGTGATCAAATTCATGCTGTTAAGAAAAATCTGTTAATCTGCTGTAATTAATGCACATGCTTTAACAAGCATTCTTTCTATATTGACTTTGGAAGCTGAGGTACCTGTAGTTACTCTGGAAAGTAGAAGTCCTGTCCTGAAAATTTTGATTGTAACTGAATTCTGTTAATCATCTCTCTGACTCGTTTCCATGTTACTTAATAGAGATCTATTTATTGTAGAATTTCAGTTAATCAGCTGCTTTTAGTACTGTTGAAAATTAAGTGTGGGTGTAAAAAAATTAAATAGGATTGGTAATAGGGTTTTTTAAAGAATGTTTCATCCAGACTGCAATGCAGTATTCCTACTCATATGTTTTTCTATGTGGCACTTTGACTTGGAGAAGTGAAATGCAAATAGGAATAAGCAATAGCAGCAGCAATAAGCAAGCTGGGTCAGTTGGATGTTGTGATATTATATGCTGCCTTTCTTATATCAATATTCATCCACAGAGCTTATGAACATGCTCTACTCTACAACACTCAGAAATAATGACCTTAAGTGCTGTTCTTTCTGTCTTTCATTAATGTTTGCATTTAAAAGAATTTTACATCTTAAAATATGCTTTAGAAGAAGCTGGATGTATCAGAACACATGAAAGTACAAATCAGGAAGTTGCTGCACTGCTCTGTAGATAGTGTAGCATTGTTAGTGAGCATCAGCTCAGCCTCAGTGGGTCTTTTATCAGGGTATCTCATGAATTGTGTGTGTCTTGGTAATGACCTATGTGAGAATTGTTTAAATTTCTCTTTCCAAATCCCATTTCTGCACTGTATTTGCATAGCATGTTAGTGTTATTATTAAACCCATATAGGAAATCATTCAGGATACTGATTTTTCTTACTTAGCTGTAAGGCTGCACGTTTCATAAGTGCATTCTGCTAAGAAGCAGGGTATAATCTTAAAATTTTCAATCCCCACTAAGTGTGACTTCTCTTATTTGCTTTGCTCTCACTTGCAGAACCAGGATGGATCATGTATCCAATCTGTCAGCCTTATTCTTAAGCAGGACCCCAAGAGGCAAGTGACCCTGACTCATTCAGGAGATGTTTTGATCTATGACCAGTACAAAATTAACCTGCCTTATGCAGATGGTAAGGAGTAATACATAACCATAGAACTCTTATCAAACACTAGAGCAATATTTCAATTACATTTGTGCATGTTGTCAAACTGTCAGTATTGCTAACATACTGAAATTAAAAGGCATGTTTTAGTGTCAATATTTTTATTTCTTATGAAATGCTTCACAAATTAACTTTCAATGTACTTTTTACGCTAATGGTAGGAGTTGTGCAGTAGCTGCACTAGGCTAGTTGTCTCTTACATTAAGATTTTGTTTATTTAACAAGTCCAAATGCCATCCCTCACATTTGCAAGGTTTTTTAGTTCTTGCCTGAGGGGAAATTCTTTCCTCTGATTCTTGAATTGAATAATTTCTTCTCCCGTTTTTGCAAACAACTCACGTAAATTTAAGCAGAAAGAGCCCTACTGCCAATTAGAGATGAGCTACAGATTTTCAGACAAAAAATTTATTTTGTTTCTTTTTGCTTTGAGTTTTTTTATCTGTCTTGAATATGTCTGGCATTCTGCATAGGTATATGACTGTGAGATTTAGTGTTATCTTTAATGAGAGTTTTATATGCAAATCATTAGTACATTTGATGTTTGCAAGGCCTTGGCTCCTTGGGAATTTCACAAAAAAAGGTTTTAATATAGGAATCATGTTCCTGGTTTTAGGATTAGCTTGTCTACAAAAAATGTTCTGTGATGTTTCTACCTTTACATTGATTTCATTTAGTTTACCCTTGTGGATACTTCAGTGAATTCTCAATGCATTTTTCAAAAGTGTGATGAGTCTCACAAGTTTCTTGTTTTCTTCCTAATGTTTGAATCAATGTAACCTTTCATGAGAAATCAATGTTTAGAGGAAAATAGGGCCTTAATAGGAAAAAACTTACATAAAAGTGACATAAACCAACACCAGTGAAATAACAAGAAACAAAATGTAAATTTCAAGCAGGTTTCCTTTGCCTTTGAACCATCTCTGTTTTTACTCCCCAGAGTTATTTGAAATACGGAAACTGTCCTCTGTATTTGTGCAAGTAAAGACACAGATTGGATTACAGATCCTCTACGACAGAGAGGGACTGAGGCTCTACCTTCAAGTGGATGAACGGTGGAAGGACGACACTGTGGGCCTTTGTGGAACCTTCAATGGAAACACAGAGGATGATTTTCTGTATGCAGAGCTGGAAGATTTCCATCTGCCAGTATATGAATATCTGTAGTTAGAGTGGCAGTTCAAGTGTGTACTGAAGCTGAAAGGATAGATACCAAGAATAATTTATTTTGAAGTTTTTCATTAGTGAGATAGATAGTAGGGCTCAGTTTGCTAATAGAAAATCTGTAGCTTCAGCTACAGGATGTCAAGCCTGGTTTTGCTAGAAATATTTTAATAGAAAATTCTGATGAAATATATATGATGCACTAGGGCTGTTTTACCAGAAAAATGTTGTCCAAAATACAGAGTGGCCTATATACAGAACTTTCTGCCTCTCTGCAAGACTCCCTCTTTCCAGCTCCTGTTTTCTCCTGTGAGCCCTAATCTGCTGTCTCTGACAGAGCCTCCATTGTTCAGTGCCTGCAGACCAGCAACAGGACCTGGCTGCTGCCTGAGCTTCCCTTCGTTGTGATGCAGGGAGAGGTGCTCAGAGCTGCCCAAGCACCATACCCAAAGCTGCTGTTTGCCCAGTTTCTTTGCAGCATATGTCTCATAAACACTACAGAACAATTTGGCTTCCAGTGGATTAGAGAAGCCTCATGGAGCTGGGAGAAGAACCCAATTTTAGGAAACAACAGGATAAAAAAAGGAAAAAATAGAAGAATTTTATACTTTCAGAACAGCTGGAATTTTTCTAACTCAAAACTAATTGAAAAATGGAAAAGCTTTCCATTATAGTTCCCATTTAAAAAGTCAGATACACAAATATACCAGTGGAGTTTTGAACAGTTTCTATGTTACAGATTAAAAAGCATTTTCGGACTATTATTTATAATGGGACTAGGAAATACATAGCATCTCAATGAAGAGATTATTAATGTAAAGCTACTTAAATATTTCTGTTGGACATGCAGTTTTGTAGCATATTTTTGATGGCAGTCTTTGCATTGCTCTTATGCAAATGAGAAGCTTACAATAGTTGATATTTGTAAAATCAGCCCTGAAACCTGGGGTCTTACAAACTCTGCCCAGACATGACACAAACTGTGGTATCGAGGCATCTTGATACAAACACAACCAACCTGATCCACAGCAGATTTGGGAGACTTACCCTAGGCAGTGGTGTCTTTTGCAACACCTTCACTCCTAGCTGCTTTAGCAGTGGCAATACTCCTGATTGTGTGTCTCATGCAATCTTTTCCCTCAAGTATAATGCTCCATATTTAAATGCACAGTTTTGATCATTCTCTCTGTACAACAGTACTGTGCCTTGGTTATTTTGATCAAAGTCTTTATTGTTAAGCTTCTATTACCTAGGCTTCACAGGTATCTGTTAAATTGCTTTTGCTGTTATATTTCTGGAAGCTTGGGTTTCTTTTCTTTTCTCTTTCCTACAAGGAATAAAAGGTGTGGGAAGTCAGCAACAGACAGGAAATTATAGGTAGAGGAGAGGTGAAATATGGATTGAGTATCACTAAGGAACCAAAAGGACAAATAAGGGAGTTCAAACTATCAGGAAAGTGATGCTCCCTGCTCTCTTATAAGAATGGAATTTGGTATATTTTGATCTTTTTGTTTCTGGACCTCTACCTGCAAATAAAGGAGTCCTGAGACTTAGGATTACAATTTTATGGGCAAGTGAATGAGAGTATTGAACAGTGAGAGAAGAGCTTGAATCAGAGGGTGTAAGAACTGAGATTATTGTCAAAATTCACTATGCCTTTTCTGACTGACTTCTGTTTTGTGAAAGATCTCCAGTTGGAGTAGCAGAGAGCACTCCAGAGCTGTTTGGCAACACGTGGAAAACGTCATCGGCGTGTGTTCTTGCGCATGACAGCTCACAGGTGGACCCGTGTGACGTTCATCTGCAGGCAGGTGGGCAGTGGTGGCAAATTCCTACTGACAAATGCACTTCTACTTAGCACATCTGTGCCCATTTTCCTACTGTGACCAGGTACAGTAATAACTAGTCCCACCCATTAAAGAAATTAGTACCTAGGGGTAGTTTAGAGGCAGCTGAGTTCAATCCCTTAAAAAATCACATTGTGTGTTGTTTGAGAGTTTTTTAATACTTGCAGAGGCGTTTGAAATACGTCGTTTTTATTTCTGGTTTGCAGTTACACGGCGTTAAATTAGACATGCATTAAAGTTTGGTAGAATGTCTTGTATTGGTGATACTGCTAGTTAAGATGGGGACTCAAAACTATTGCAGTACTCATTTTTGAGAATGCTGAAAAAACTAAATATTTGATTTAGCTGTCTACCATGGAAGAGAATGAGTAGGAGAAAAATGCTTACTCCTCTAGGCTGCCAGCCTATAGATTTATCTGAAAAGGTCCAGCAGGGATAACATGCAGGTGGCTGATGCTTTGAGGACCACAGATGGTCACTAAGTCATCAGTTATATCGATTTCACAATTTCTACCACTTCTTGTATTGACACTAAACACTTGTAAAGACACAGAGGTAGAATATTAAGGTTTTCCCTGTGATTTCAGCAGTGCTAGGGAATCATCACGTCTCCTGCTACGTCACTTGTCTTTTGAGTATTTACACAATGTGCAGTGCTGAAAAGCTGCATGCTTGGTAACAGATTGGGACATGAATGTTAGCCCTTCTGTACAGCTGTATAGATATCAAAGATAAAGATATTCATGTGGCAGTAGTATATACCCATCATTGGTTACATTGTATGTAAGACACTTTTTGTTCCAAGTCTTTTTAAACTCCCTCACTGAAACAGTTTTTAATCTGTTATTTGTGTAGCCTCTTATGCAGCGGAAGCTTGTAGCATCCTTACGAAAGATCTTTTTGCTCCATGCTACCCCTATTTGAGTCCTGTTCCCTATTTTGAGCAGTGCAGAAGAGACACTTGCAAATGTGGACAGACTTGTTTTTGCTCTGCTCTGGCCCATTACGCTCATCATTGCAGAAGGTTTGGAGTTATAATAGATTTCAGAGGAGCTGTCCCAGATTGTGGTGAGTTTCCTTTCACTTGTAGACTTAAATATTTAATTACTACCTGAGGATTTTAGACACAAACATAAAAGAAAATTAAATCAATACAATTTTTTAAATGAGAAAAGGGTTAATTCTAACATGACCTTTTGCACACAGGACAAGGTTCTTTTTTAAAAAGAGTTTTCTGTCAAGACAGAATTTGTAACCAGTGTTTTTAGAGGATTTTTCCTTTTTAATTTACTTTCTGTAGTTCTTTGACTTATGAAACATTATAAATATTTAAGTAGTTGGAGGGCTTCAAATGTATACAGAATTCAAAATACGTCAGTCCTTATTATATGGTGTTGTAAATCTCATACCATATAGATGATATTCATGAACTGCATAAGTAGATTTCTTTTCCTTGTAAATGCTAGGTTTATCTAATTCTAACAAGATGAAGAATGATGATATTTAGCAGTTTTATTGGATTATAGTTGACTTCTGCTGTCTGACAGTCTCTTGGGTTAGTCTTTCTGTCAGTGACACTGAAATACACAAAGTGCTGAAGCAAGTCTTGAAACTTAGTATTGTTGTTATTTAGTTTGAAATTAATAGAATATCGAATATATGTATCTTTATAGATAAAGGTGACATCTTTTAACTACTCCATAAATCCTCACAAGCAATGGATATTATTAAATTTTTTAGTTTATATTAAGTTTCAGTGATGCAAAAGATATTGACAAGACATGTTGGGCCCTCACATATGTTTTTAAAAAAGTATAGAATTGGAAACCCTATCAATCAACCTGAAACTGACACCCCTGATGTAGGTCTGGCTCTATTAACAAGTCTGAGAATCTTTTCTAAGGAGCATTCAAGAACTTAACATTTATCAGTTGTCATCACATCATGTTATTATCCGTGTTTTAATGCATGATAAATAGGATTAAGTTGGTCCAGCTTAAGCATCTCATATGTATACATACATATCTGTATGTATATCTGACAAGACTGCCTCCTTTGCATTTATCAGGGCATGAATAGCTGTGTCCACTTATTGAACAAGTCACTCCAGCCATTTCATTTTATTTTATTTTCTGAAAACAAGTATAGTTTTCCTACAGTATATTTAAAAAGTCATGCTTGAAATACTAACAGATTCACATATTTTAAATACTACAAGAGCTTCAGTGTTTTTTTTGGTAGAGTTTTGTAAGAGACATATATAGATGTGTATACATAAAAGAAAATTTAATATGGTATTGTGCAACATCTGTGAAGTACATGTGTTTTATTCAAAGCTTTTAAGGTTTTCTTTTAAGTTCTGTGCATTTCCAAAAGCCCATGCACAAATGCCAAGTGTTTTCAGAGTCAGAGGCAAAAAGGCTTCAGCTGTTCGGTTTCCACGGTGTAAATCTGGATTAACTGGAGAGACTCATCACACTTGTTATTACTGTGGATTTACATCTGTGTAGTTTACACAGCATAGTGCCAAGGTAGCAATTTTAGTGGAATTTAATGTGATTGGGAACAAAAGAATGGAGATGTTTATCAGAAAACTGTTGGGAGGTCCTTGAGTCTCTTGCGCCGTAATTTGAGAGATTTGTTTCGTTTGGACAGCTCTTTCATGTGAAGACACAAAGGAGTACAGTACTTGTGTATCTACCTGTGGCAGAACCTGCCAAGCACTGTCTGTGCCAGGGACATGCAGCAGTGATTGCGTTGAAGGCTGTGCTTGTCCCTCTGGAATGTATTTGGATACCAAGACTGAGCGATGCGTGCAGAGGTGGGTAAAGTTGCAGTTCTCAGCCACTCACTGTGTGGTTTCAGACCACCACATTTGCAAGTCAGAGTGGAAAGCTAATTAACTTTGTACCCTTGTAGATGATATGCATCTGTAAACTTGACAGGGTCTCTTAGAATTATACAGAACTGAGGTCTGTGTTGATAAAAAATAGCTTTTCTATAACATGGCCACTCATCCAACATGATCAGTGCTTCTTAATTGCTACTTTCTGTCTGGTTTTTGGCATGTAAGAGATACAAAACATAAACTTCCATTTTCTTACTGATTTGGTTTGAAATTACATGGCAGTATTGAGATCAATTTTTACATTTAAAAAAACCCCCCGAGCAACTACAAAACCATGAACTAGCAAAAAACCCCTCACCAAAACAAACAAAGTAACTGAAGTTTGAACAGCATTTAAATCAATGGGAATTTTATCTTCTTTTTTCAGTTTGGGTTAATCAGTTACATGTTTTTCCTCTATTCCAGGAAAGAATGCCCATGCTATTTTCAAGGAATTGACTATCCCCCTGGAGAAAATGTCATGACATCTTTAGGCAAATGGTAAGATACAAAATTGTGTTTTCACATAACTAAATTATCATATTTTTAAGAGCTCTATCAAATAATTTTGGCTAGTTTTTTGGGTTTTCTTTTTGTTGTTTTAGTTATTCTTAAAGGAAATCTACAGAATAAACCTGCATCAGTTTTCTGTGTTTGACAAAAGTCCTTTAGAGCTTACTTAGGCTTTCCAGGCTGCTGTGCTTTGTAATGCAATATATTGAAGTGCAAAACAGAAAGAAAAGCCACAATTTCTTATATCCATTCTAATGTGGAGAGCTCCAGAATAGTGCAGACATTTCCTGACTGTCCATAGATCTCCATTGCTATTCTCCTTCCTTTACCAGATTCTAAATCCATTTATGAAGAATTATTAAGAATCTGTCTTCCACTAGTATAGAATCACTGTAAAAGAGCAATGTGGCTTTTATCAACTAAGAAACAACACAAAAAACTGTCAGCAGCCAATGGTAAATAAATAAATCTGTTATTGTTCCTTACATTTGGCATTTGTTCTTGTCCTCTTGCTCTTCCATTTGCATCACTGCAAATCCTGACATCAAAGAAGAAAGCTTGTTAGGTGATCCTGGCTCTTGCCAGCTGCATCCTTTTCAACAGTTATTTCTGTTTGGAGAAGGTTAAGTAATGTGGACAACAAGCTCTGTAAATAACAAGCTTTCAGAAATAATGTCTGAGCTCTGACTGCCTGTATCAGTTGTTACAGCACTTAATTAAAAGCAGAGCAAACCAAATCATGTCTGTAATAGATCAGTGTAGTACTTTAGTATGTTATGAAGGCCACATTAGAGATTGGTGTTGTCAGACTCCTGTTGCAGTGGGGGCACTTTAGTAAGCACACACAGACTCCTTCTCACTCTTGTCAGCAGTCCATAAATACTGATTATTATAAATTGATATCTTACTCATCAAGTTAGCTTATTTTTTTTACCATAGGGCAGATTGCCTGGAGTGTGCCAGGCAGCCCATCATGCACATGGGGTCCTGCAAAGGCTGGGTGCACTTTGCCTGCCCTCCCAAGGTGTTTTTGTTTACACAATGTGCCAAACAGCCTTGGCAGTCAAGTCCTTGTAAATCTTTAATCCTTCTCCTGAGAGGTCTAGTTCAGCTAATTTTGCTGACCCATGTGATGGTTATATGGTTGAATGCAGAACATGTGATCATCCACAAATGCAGTTTTTAAAAAATTGCTGTAGACAAAAATCCTTTTCATGTTGATTTCAGTGGAACTGCTTGGGATCTGGAAGCTTGTTTGTTAATAAAATTAAAATCTACTAGTTTGTAAGTACTAGGATTTTAGCTGGAATTAGAGAGCTGTATCTCCCATTTAGTCACAATTTTTACTTGAGGTTTTTTTAATAAGGCTATATTATCTGTTGAGAGGAAAGGCTTTCAAATGCAGAGGTACAGACTGTCAGCTCCTGTGAATTGCCTTGTTCTAAGTAATGCATTAGGAATCATGTAGGAATACATGTATGGATGAACTGGAAAAAAAATGCTATGTGATGAAGACTTTTTTTATCTGTTACTTTCTACTAGAAACAATTATGATTTTTATTATCTTCTCCCCATTCTTTGTTCCTCTTAATTGCTTCATCTTTGGAACTTCCCCCTTTGAAACTGGAATTTCTTCTCTATGGAATAGCTTTTCTGTTCTGTTACTTTTAACAAGTTCTTTAGAATATTTTCCTTGATGTTTTATCAGCCTTTGAGTTGCCTCCCTCTCAGTTCCCTTTGGTATTCCTTTTCCTTTTGCCTGAGTGATGCTGTGCAGTCCATGAGTGCTTTTCCTGCAAGGCTTTTGTGTCCTTGCACACCTCCAAATGTGTTCACAGGGAGGTTGTAGCACATACAGAATTTGATTCTGAATCTGCTGACCAGCCATAGGAGTCCTGGGGATGTTTTACCCATTGCAAAAGAATGGGAAAATAGTGCTGGATTTCATGATCTCAGGTTCTTTAGTGAGGACCAGGACCAGAAACTCACCCAGCACTGCTACAGTTTTCCCTGACAATGAGCTGCAATAGGAGCTGCTACCACTTTAGAAAAGTACTGGACTATTTTGGCTCAAACTAGAAAGGAGCAGTGTTAGTTTTCTCAGTGCTTCCCTGCATACAGTATTCTGTTAGGTTGTTTTATGCAGCTTTGCACTGTTTCATGCAGGGGAAATGTGTTTTGGGGAGCAGTATAGGGGCATGTTCATGTACATATTTTTTTGTCAGCCCATGCATCTTAACTCCAAAATAATATTATGCATAAAGTAAAAGTTTGGAGTTTAACTAATGTTCTTCATGAGTTAAGGCAATGCTTTATCCACAGTTATAATGTTCAGTTCAGACATTTATAAAATTATTTTCTATTACTGCATTACTTAATAGACTATATGAATATATTTTAGATCTTCCTGGCTCTCAGTACATCTTTGTGTATTTCTATTGCAGCCATTGCAGGGATGGACTAATGAACTGTGATAACAACATAATAGGTGAGTGAAGAGAGAGGGAAAAGATACTTCAAGCCCAATGAATAAATTTCCTCCAGTCTTGGTGGAAACCCTTGTCTTAACTAGAAGATAGTGCAATGTGTACAAATTAACTTCTGGGAGGGGATCCATAGTTATCTATTTGTGTGTTTGATAGTAATGCTCCTGCTTTGTACCAGCCTACTGTTCAAAATACTATTAGATCTGAACAACTTTCTTCCCCAGTACTTTAAAATACTATTTTTTTTTTTGTTTGCTAATGCAGATAAGCTTAGATGCATGATAAACAGCAGACCTTCAGTAGTAGGGCAAACAAAGGTTAGCTTTGCCCCAAATAGTATGAGGAGAGACAACTGAATGTTACTAGTATTACTGGTATATTACCAGTATTGCTGGATGTTATAAACTGTGTTACAAATCCTTATTGCATGCCTTTACAGAATACAAAATTTCAGGTGTGAAGACTAAAGCATTTGTCAATTTTCCCCCCAGCACACAGCTGCCCAGTTGGACAGATTTATATTAACTGCAGTAATCCACAAGTGGATCCTGAGCTCAGCAGAGAGAGGACTTGTGAGAATCAGCTGCTAAACCTCACTTTCTCAACACACCTTCCTTGTGTGTCAGGTTGTGTCTGCCCACCAGGGTGAGTACAGACAGATTTGCATCTTCTGGTGCACAAGCATGATTGAATAATTAATTCTACTTGGACATTTTGAGATCTCAAAGGCTGAGAATCAAACTTGTGAAGGCTTACCCCACAATACTGGCTGTTAAAGTCATAATAAATGCTAAACAAAGAGACAAGTGGAGTTAAATACTTCGTAATATGATCAAAAAAACAAGAGTATAGAAATGGCATTGAAATAATTTTATTCAATCTGTGTTGTTACAGTAGAATCGTGTTTATCTAGATTTTTTTTTTCAAATATCTAACCTCTTATTTCAATATTTGGCTGAGGGAGGAAAGTTTATTTATTCATAAGCATAATTTTCAGGTTTTTTTCCCTCAAAAGGATCTCTTAAATCTTGGGGATTTATGCTGATAATTTACAGATGAGCTGTTGTGGAATCAAGCACTGCATTGTTGAGAGAATTTTGATTATAAAAATGACAATGTGTTTAAGTTATGCTAGTCTTGGTGGAATTTAATTTCTTAAGCACATAGCCTGAAGTTTTTTGGTGTTATAACCCTGAAATAATTAGAACTGTTGAAATAACTCAGCTGAAGTCTGTGTACTCGTACTGAGTGCTGTGTAGATATTTCTATCTCATGATAAAATATTGCTACTCAGGATTTTGGGATTTTACTTTAATACTCAGAAATATGGAATGTGAAATGGTTCATATGAAATGGAACCTGTAATTAGTGGAACTCACAGTATGGTACCATGTTGAAAAAGTGCAGTGCTAACGTAGACTTGGAATTTAACTGGAGGCAGATATTGTCAGAATTGCAAACATTCACCCTCTCAGACCAGGCTCACATACTTCAAAGCTACCTTCAGAAGCACTATATGGCTGGCAGCTCAGATCATGACTTTTTATTTTCTGCTATTTTGCTGTGCATAACCTCTGAGCTTGTGATCTCTACTGCTTCCTGGTGGAATTTAGGTCTAGAATATTCATTTGGTTATTTTTTTAGCATTGGAAGACTCAGTGTCAAGTGCTGGTGATCCCAAGACTCTGATAAGACAGTTTTATGGTTGTAAGAGGCAAGGTGTTATGATTTCCTGGGGACAAAAGTACAAAATTGTATTGTAATGTATTCTTTTCTACAGTATATTGCCTGTAGAGATACTAGAACAAAATGATTTGGTATTGTTTTGCTGTTTTTTTGTTTGTTTGGCTTGGTTTTTTTTTGAAGACATGCAAAGGGAGAGACTTTTTTTGTGTTACAGGATTTTACCTTCAGAGCTGCTTAAAACAGAACTAGGAAACAGTGTTACAAGCCTAAGGTTTGAATTAGGAATGTCAGTCTGTACTGATGAAGTAGAAATTTAAGTCACTTACAAATTTGTCAAAACTGATTTCTTTTAAATATTCAGCTCTAGTGGTCCTATATTGCTTGTATATTTGTTTTTATTTGAGGCTGCTTTAGGAAAAATTAAGATCCTAAAGGTGTGTGGTTTTCTGGTGTACTTTTAGAAAAGTGAGAGACTTATGCTCTGTATTAACTATATTAACTATGCAGGTGTTTTGTTTAGATAATGAATCTTAATTGTTTAGGAATTTTAGTAAGAGATGCATTTGATAGAGGCTGGATAGAAGCTGGATATGAAGAGCCCTAATGTTTTAAGTCAGTCACTGAATTCACACTACAATAATTCATGCTGCAGATTGAGCAACTTAGAGTCAGAGCCAGTACAGCACAGTAATGAAAAATTTTTAATTAAATTTTTGGAACAGAAAATTGGGTAAAATACCATCACCTTTATACAGTACCTCATCCTCTGTTCATGTCCTTTCAAGCAGTGCAGGATTCAAATGCACTCTGAATTTATGCAACTTGGAAATCCCTTTTCTAGGCTATCAGTTCTTAGTGGTGAAATAGAAAACTGAGGTGACATTGTCCACTTTAAAAGGGTAAAACAGCCATGGAATTTCTTTGATCTTAACATTAGTCCTTTACCTGAACTAATAAGTTTCATTCCTTTATTCATGCTTTTGTTCCTGCTTGAGATCTTGCATCAGTTTATCCTGATTCATTACATGTAAGCTAAGCTGATTTAAGTAGCAATGAAATCAGTTTAATGTATTTGATTAATTGACTTAGGTAAAATAATTTCAAAAGTGAGTGAAGTAAAGTGACTATGCCTCAACTAAGAAACCTGTTTAGGAAGCTACATTTTTATTTGAGGAGTAAGGACCTTTCTGATCTGTTTAGTGGGGTGATTATTCCTCAGTGATACCCTGAAAGGTACTTAATGAAAAGAACCTCTTTTCACAGAAGTGGTGTTAAGATTTCAAGGAGGCAATATTTTTGTTTTGCAGTCCATTTTCTAGTATCTGGAGTCTGAAATATTATTTCAAATACTTCCCTACTTCTAGCATTCCTTTTTTTTTTTTTGTGCTTACAGTGCAGCTGTAAGCTGCACTTCATTCTTTTTCCTCTACAGTGAGTAAATCAGATGAAAGTAACCATGTTTAAGTAAATATCTAAACTTATTGGAGATCATTCTATGGGTTACAGTTTTTATGGTACAAAAATTGATGATATACTTTGCATCTATTTTAGAAGCTGTTGAAGTCAAACATTAATTTTCCTGGAACTCACTTCCTAGTATTGATTCACCCTACTTTGCATGACATATTAAGTAATTTTTAAGACTTTATTTATATTTTTTCTTACTGGTTTTCATCTGTCACCATTTAAAGGGAAATGTTCTCTATTTCTATGTTGCATTTTAAAAAGATAAGTAATACACTTTCAGTGCATATTTTTTCAAGTACAATATTTGAATTACATTTTCTGCTTCTGGATTTTTATCAATCAAATTATTTTTCCTCCTTAACTATTCCAAATGTGCATGATTTGATGTGGAGACAGAATCCTTAATCAGACTGCAGAAGAAACAAGGAGAAAAGACAGTAAAGGAAAAGGAGGGGAATAAACAGCAGTACCTTCCTACAATTCTGGGTGCTGTGTGACATGTTTGCTCCAAATGGACATATGCTGGTTTCTGCCTGTCCTATTCCATTGGTTTTCCATGGTTTCCAGTCAGACCAGTAATGATCACCAAAACAGCTCCTGTTCATTGCTGCCTACAGCCTGTTCTTAGTGTTGTTATCAAGAAAAGCAGTCACTTTCCTGAAGGAATTGTGCTTTTCCACTTCCCTCATTTACAGGATTTTACTTTTTGACCACAGCATGAGTTGGATTTAATGGATCAGTGCTTTATAGAGTGTACAGTGTACATAAAATTTGTGCTGTATTTGCAGTAGATATAGTTTTGTGGGGATATTATAGTGGTTGGAGTTAATTAGCTTAGAGGTCTTTTCCAACCTAAATGGTTTTATGATTCTGACAAGAGCCCTGTCAGATTTTTGAATACAGGTGCTTTCATGTGGACTGACTTACATTGTTTAATAACATACATCAGTATTTATTTTAGATCATGCTATCCATTCATATTTTCATTAGCTGAAATATTTAGCATTTTCCATGTCTATTTCATAATAATTCCATCTTGCTGGAAAAACCAAGGCTTACCAGCCTCTAAATATGAATAATAAATACAAATTCTGAGAGTTGTGTCAATAGCTTGAAATACATGTTGTCCCAAATGCAATTAGTAATGTGTTTTATTGCTTCTGTTACATCTGCCTATTAGATCTTCATAATTTTTTCCCTTTTATGTTTTTGTTCCCTCTGCAAAGCTGTGTTAAACCAACTACTATACAATTAACCTAGATCAAGCAGTCTCTGCTAACTTTGTAGTATTTTGAAACTTTAGTTTCAAAATTTTCATGACTAACTTTTTTTTGAACTCTAAATCATAGCCAGACTTCTCTTCCTAATCATGCTTATAAAACTGGCTGTAATTTTCTCCTTGTTTCAGTGACTTTTTTTATTTCCCACTCAATGTTAGTACTGCAAGGGAATAAAAAGTTAATTCTCAGCTGGCTGCTAGCAGTGGTTATCTGTACATCCAGGGCACTTAATTTCTCACTGTTCAGCAACATCCAATACCCAACTTGATATTTTATTGAGTGTCAACAGACTGATCTTAAAAAGAAAGCAACATTTTAGAATTAGAACATAGTGTGCTCCATAAGTCCAAGTATGTGTATTTTTTTTTTTTTTTTGTGGCCTGTGAGTGTTTGAATCTCAAGAACACAAGGGAACTTTATTGAAGTTTTCTTTTAGTCTTGCACTATATGTTTAATTGTTTACAACTATGTGAGCCACCTTTTTAAGCAAAATACCTGACAAATTTTTTCTTATGTACATTTAGGAAAAACAAAACCAGTCCTTTCTCCCACCCCCACACTCTGGTGACATCTCATTATTTAGGACACAGAAGATCTTTTGTGTTAAAAACTTGACTTTACTGAATTTGAGGAAATATAACATAATTACAATTTTTCTTTCCTTTTTTGTCATCGGTTATTGCTCCCATAAAATAGATGAATGAAGAGTTAGTAAATTCAAAGCTGTAATATCCTGTAATTGTAATGAAGTTTTGTAACTAAGGAATAATAACCAGATTTTCCTTCTAAAACTTTCTCAATTATCATTGTATTTCTGTGGTATGTATTAAGTGACACATAACAAGCTGAAATACATTCTTGGAAGGTTTTATTAAAAAAAGGAAAACTCATAACTTTCTAATTTTCACAAAAAACACACAGTTAATGTTGTTGTTTTATAAATGTGCCTATGGACAAACAAATTTATTAATGAAGAATTAAGATGAGAAGAATACAGATGAGTTTCAAATATTTTTAGAAAATTACTCTTTATTAATATAATTACACTGACCATGTTATGTCTTAAAATAAGTCCCTTTAGATTAAATAAAAATCCTGTGCTTTTGGTGTGTGTTTAGGATAATTTTTCAGAAGACCTACTGCTCCTCAGTTTAAATTCAGAATTTACTATTATTATCAGTGTGAAAATAAAACCTGTTTTCTGTCCAAACCTCACTCTTCTGGATGGCCCTGCTGCTGCTGACAGGCTAAGTATTTTTAATCTTTTGGTTTAGGCAGATCTTTGGAGAGGTCTGTTGAGATTTAATGTTTTCCAGGCAAATAAGAATTAACCCCATGGGGATACCATCATGGCTATGCACTTGACTATTTCCTCAGGAAAATACAATTCTCTTACAAAGACTGCATCAGTGTTCCTGAATTTGGGGGTTTCAGGAACCAATATTTATCCACACCAGATTTTATGCTGGTTTCTACTTCTGATGACAGTAGACACAGCATGCTAAAGGTGCAGGAGCTCATTTCCAAAGAAAACATATATTGCAGTGCCCTTGCAAGACAATCCAGCTCTTTTCCATTCTTTTTTGCTTTAAAGACTTACAAATTTCCTTAATATATTTTTGAATTCCTTATTTTCTCTTGCAATTCTTACAAACCTTCTTGGTTTTCCACTTTCTAGTTTATACCAGCTGCAAATAAATCTCTTTTTTTCCTGGTATTTGTATTAATTGACCTTAAAACTTCACCAGTATAATTCAGGTTCTGGAGCACCTTTTCATATGACCTTCTGCTTTCTGAATTGTTTTTAAGAGAAATATTGAACTCTGTCACTTAGTTCAAAGGAGGACTTCCATTATGTTCAGAGTTATGTTCTGAAATTCTGGTGCTGGTGGTAGAGCTGGCTGCAGGAAGGTTTCCAATCCAGGGTGAAGCTGCAAAGGAAACTATCTCAGTTAAAGCATCAAAATCATTTGTTAACACAGAAAGATGGAAGGGTATAGTGAGAATAATGAAACCCTTCCAAGCATTCTACAAAATTACTTAATATTTTGGTGTAATAAACCAGGGTAAAGAGGAAGAGGAGATTTTAAGAAGCTCCACAAACGAAAAAGAAAACAGCCAGAATATATTAACTCTCCCTGTCTAGACAGTGAGTGACCCCTAATGAAGGCATTAGGTGCTACAGTAATGTTACTGATGTTGGATTTTTTCTCAAAATTTACCTTGTTTTCTGGTTAAATGCTCCCTGCTGCTTATTTTGTTCATATTTTGCTTCCCTTAAACTCGATGACAGACCTTTGTAGGATGATCTGTGAAACCTTCAGAGAGCAAATTTAATGTTGTGGCAAAAGTACTTGTGGCTGCATAAATCAGTTGATGGTAGGCTGTTGCAGGAGAGTGGGGAACAAGCTTGTGCAAGACACAGGCTGTTGAAAACTGCTCTGCTGGAAGCAGGGATGAGGATTTTTTTATTGTTTTGGTCCAGATTTGTGATCTTTGCAGAAGCAAAGAAGTGTTTGAGTCACAGGTGACATTACTTCTAATGGTGCCTTTACCAAGATTATTTACATATTTCTGTGTGTGTGAATGCAGAAAAGCTCTAGATAATAATGAGATAATAAAGTGAATGTTCAGCAGGGTGAAGTTGAGTAGTTGTCCTTGTGTCTTTGCAGTTCATTGTAGGCTGGACAGTGAGTATAAGCATCAAGAAAAATGTCTGATACTTCAAAGAGGAACTGTGCAAGGCATCTCTGTAGGGTATTTGTGGTGAATTCTTAGATCATTGAAATCTGTCCATTTGCTTGGCTTTACAAGAGAGAAAGCTGTTATCACTTTTTTTTTTTTTTAATCCAGTGTAATAACATGAGGAAAAACCTGCATTTAATGTTACCTTGTCAGTGTGATCTCTTTGTGTCTGAATGTGCCCTGTTCAGTTCTGAGCAGGTTTAAACCAGTGGGAATTTCAGTTTCACAGCTGATTGTCTCCCAGTGACACAATGCTTGAAATAAGTATGGATTACAAAGAACACTTCACCTACCCTGGAGGAAAATGACAGTTTTTCAGTTTAATGGGGGAGGAGGGTTTATGGTGTTCTGCACATTCCCATTCATAAGCCTTACAGAGATGTAAATTTCTGTCTGATACATAGCACACTGAAGAGTCTAAGTCAAATACAAATTACAAATTTGTACAACTTAATTTGTAAAATACAAATTACTAGCTCATTAATATGAACAAATAAAATGTCCTGTGATAAATTTAGCAATAAAATGTTTCCTTTTGGATAGCAGGGAAACAAAATGTTATTGTTACCCTGTTTGTCACGGGTGTGCCTCACACCTATCACATCTTATCCATAGTGCCAAATCTTGCCTAAATGACAGTGCTAAATATCAGGAGCAATGAACCTGTTAGGAACACAGAAAAACCTGTACAAAATTTGTATTACTACAGAGAGGTACTGGCATTCCAAACAAACTTACCTTGAAGAAAAAAATTAATATAGATATAAAATATAAAGATAAATTATCTGCCCAAAAGTGCCATTTGAAGAGACTGTTTATTTCTCAATTCAAATACATTTCAAATGTTAGAAACAAGGATAATCCTGGACTGCATGGTGCCTGTAAGGAATCCTTTTACTATGGAACTGGCATATTGGATTCTTGTGTTGTATGGAGTGGGGCAGGATCAAAACTACTTGGAGCTGCAGCAGTTGGAGTGAAGGACACTGCTGCAGCTTGTCAAGAGTTCAAGTTTCACAGCTTTCATTTGGGAGATGGGTTTGTCATCACAGCTGCTCCAGCTGTTATTGGACCCTCAGGTCCCATATTGGTGTTGCTTTGCTTATCCAATAGCATGACAATGTTTGTAATAAAATGAATTGGTATTTGGAAGAAATGCAACTTTCCAGGGCTCAGTGAAATGATAGCTTGTTTAATAAGATAAATCAATGCTTCTGGTGTATTTCATGACCTTTATTGTAGAATCTGCTTGAGATCTCTCTTTATCTCTGTCTCTTTATCTAATTTCAGATTTTCTGAATATTATCAAAAAGCCACAAACATTTTACTTTAAAATTAGGACTGGTTGCTCTATTTAGTCTTTCTGGGCATGAATTCCTCTGTTCTTTCTCTATAACAGCAATCTTTTTAGCTTTCTTTCTTTTTTTTTTTTTAATAGTTTTCCATTTTTATTTGCTTGTCTTGGAGTTCTGTATAAACACAAATTCATGGCATTAGTCTTGAACTGTAAACAGCTATGAATCTGGCTAGGTGTGTTATAGTGAAAATCTCCTTTGAAGACTATGAGGATACTTCTGCCATTAAAATTGAGTATATTTGTAATTGCTGCCTGTCATGCAGAAATAAATATTAATTAATTAATACAATAATTTAATGCAGCCAGGAATCAATACCCTCTTTTGGTATTGATTAAATTATTCAAGGAGCAAGAGGTGTAAGTACACCTATAGAAAATTTCAGCAAAATAAAACTCTTTAAATTAGGGAAAGAAAAGAAGAGCACAAGAAATCCTCATTTAAAAATCCTTAGACTAAATATGCTACTAACTTTGGAGAGTAGGAGTATGTACCACTTGAACAAAGGGCTGTGATGGCTCCCACATCTCATGGATTATCTCTTGGCTTGAGTCAAATGCAGCTTAAGTTACAATAAACTGGCTGAGTTACAATAAACTTGGTGAAATTTAGAGGATTTCTAGAAATTCTTGGTTTCCCTGACTTTAAAATTTGTATATTAATGAGTCAGTCTTAGAGGATTAGTGATTGAAGGGTTGCCAGACCTGAAGTGCTGGCACTTAATAAAGATAAAATATTCAGCTACCTGTGAAAGGAAGATACCAAATTGCTCATACACAATTATTAAAACAATGGTGCCTTTTCAGTTTTAGAAGACTTTAAATATTTAATTTGTGTCTCAATAACAAAACCAGTAGTAACTTTAATGTTTAGGAAAATATTTTTGTATCTGGATATCAGCTATACTGCTGCTGCAAGAATTATTTTTTTTTTCTTTTTATTTGATAGTCTTGTGAAACATGGGGATATGTGCTTGGATGCAGATGAATGTCCGTGCTCATGGAAAGGAAAGGAATATTTTCCAGGCGACAAAGTAATTTCTTCCTGTCATACATGGTAAGTGGAGGTCTATTTAAATGATGAGTTCATTTTAGTTCTGTATTTGTAGGTTGATTATTTTTCCTTCATGTGTTTTAATCATAAATTTCACAGCAGATTATCTACTTTGACTTTGTATTTACATTTCTTCAAAGAGCTGTTAAAACTGGTTCAGGTTTTATTGTTTCAAAGTGCTTTATATAACAATATAATGGTGATTTGGCGTCTTTTTAGTAGTTTAAAATCTTGATTTAGTTTTTTTTTTTTTTTATTTTCAAGGTCATGGCTAGTATTCCTAAAGTACAGGTAAAATCCCTTAAATATTACACCTGAGAGACATTTTTGAAAGCTTTTTAGTTACTCATTTTCACATTTAGCTCTGAATCCGAGCAGTCTAGAGACCAGAATGTAACCTTGTGTCCTTAAATCTGCATCCACTACGTTAAATTAAGGGGAGTATTTAACAACATCACGTACTGAGCAAAGAAACTGACAAATTGGTCACTGACTTTGTGTGTGTGGATAACTGATGAATCAATCAGCATTCAAAGGAAGAATTCCAATAGGAAAGGGTTGATAGGACCATTTCAACACATGCAGACACCTATTCCTTTTTTCCTTTTGCTATCCAGTGTTGTGAATACAGCACATACCCTGCCAGGTTTCCTCGAGCACTCTCAGCAGGATGTGTTTTATTGCCATTTTCATAGGCTTCACAGGAGTGTGAAAATACACCCCACCTACGTGATCCTGAAACAAGCTCATTTCATGAGAATCTCTGCCTGTTTTCCTCTCTGACCAAGGCTGAATATTGCAGGCTGGCACTAAGCAGTGCTGTTTGTCTTACCAGAGCCTCAGAAAACCAGCTGTACTGCCAAGCACCATGATGCTGTGGTAGAGGTGTAGCCTCCAGGTTCCCAGCCAAGCAGCTCCCTCTTTTTGTGCCCTCCTTGTAGCTTACCAGGAGCATTTAACTGCTGTCCCCTGGTGAGCTGCTGCTGCTCCTGGCCAGCACAGCTCAGGCTAGCCCAGCCCAGGGAAGGCTTGTCCCATCAGCACCAGGCTCTGCCTTGTCTGGATGTCGTGCCCCCTCCAGCCTTGTGCTGACTGCCTTCCTCTGCCTCTCGTCAGGTCCTCAGTAGCTGCTCTAGAAGAGATTTGTAGCCCTTTGGTCGACTGCTGAAGCGACTTAGAAGGCATCTCCACTGGGCAGGCAGGTAAAGCGAGCCGGGTTGTTCACCCCCTTGTTTCCAAAGGCCTCTCCATTTGGACCTGGTGTGGGATTGCTTGCATCAGAGAGAATTAATTTGTCCCATCTAACCTGTATGAGACTTCACCAAAGGCAGCAGCAATGCAGGCAGAAAGACACTAGATATTTAGCCTTCTCTTCTGTTATTTTTTTTTTTCCTGAGGCCAGGCTCAACAATTCATGCAGAAACCCTTAATGCTGTCATGGCTTTTGTAGTCTTCCATGTCCAGAAGCAAAGACAGATTAAGTGATAATGGCTTTTTGGCAATCAGTTGTTCACAAACGGAGGGGAGTCTGCAACAAGCTCTGCTTGATACAAAGCATATAAAATCTGAGTCTGCTGAGTGGGTATGCAGAGGTGTATCTGATGAGTTAAGGGAAAGCTGCAAAGCATGAGAGTGCTTCTGTGCAAACAAACACACTTGGGCACTCATAGAAGTCATCATACAGTGGGGTTGGTGCACTGACTTAGTGTGTCTTGATACTAAATATCATCTTACTCGTAGTTGATGTAGTGTTAGCAACATAAATGTTGATCTGATTTATCCATTGAACAGTGACATGACAAACAAAGTAAATTGGTAAGATGGCAAAACTACCTGAGAACTGACAGAAACTTTCAACCCAAGCTCTGGGGTGTGACTGACCTGTGGTTTTAGGTTTCCCAAGTTTTGTTTTCAGTGCAAGTGCCTGAAATATTTAGCATGTAATGGCAACATTAAACACAAAATATTTTAATGCTGAGGCTATCAGAGCAACGTTTTGATGGGGTGCTGTGCCAGGTAAGATGGGCTTGTGCAAGTAGATGTGCTGGTCTGCTGTCATCATGCTGAGACTATTGAGCAACTCCTGGTCACTCTCCGTGGGCTGCTGAATTGGGCCTCCTGTATTCCTCAACAAATACTTCTTGGAAATATGCTTTATAAAGAACTATTTGAAGTTTAGAAGTTTATTCTGATAGCTCAGTTTTTCCAGCTAGGGCTCTCTAGATTCAGATAACTAAATGTTAGTTCACTTACTATGAAACATGACTGGTGTAGAGGACTTTAAAGACATTGTGTACCTCTTAATCCCCTCCTTCTGACTATAAATATGTTCCTGAAAAAAAAGAAAAGGATCTCCCTAGGCTTTACATGCTAAGCAATGTTTCTGCACATTAGAGGCCCTTAAGGCCTCTAATATACTATTCAAATCTCCAGCATATGGAGATTTGAATAGTCCATGAGTGAAACTAAAACCTAATATCTCAGGAGAACATGAGAAGCAGCACTTAGTTTTCCAGTCCAAACATAATTTCTTCTGTTTGCCTCTCTCTCCATCAGCTTCATGAGGTTCCTTCCTTGGGTACTGTTCTGAGGTGACTGCAGTTAGCAATTCCTGCTGCTATTCCTTGTGCTTTGCTACAGCAAACACTTCTCTCATGTATTTTTAACTTATTTTAGCCATCTGCTTAGTGTATTGATACATGTAGTGAAGCAAAATGTAAGCAGTGGACCAAATCAGGGATGGGATAAGCAGAGTCTTGGAAAACCTGGACAGTGGCTCCATGTAGCTGCAAGTTAATTGCTAAGTAAACTGGAGGAAACCTACCAGTTTACCAGATGCTACCAGTAACTGGAGCTGCCTAGATTTTCTACATATTTGGTGCCCTTCTGAAAAAAAGTGGTGTACTGGCACTGTGATAGAAATATGAAGGAAAGGTTACACTGACAAAAATTTATACTGAGAAAAAACTTCATACTTCCTGCTGCTTCAGTATATGAGATGTCAAATGTTAGAGATTTGTCCAGTATTTCTGTCAGTCACATTAAGACTTTAGTTAAAATATTCAGCATTAATTTAACAAGGAAATTAAAAATAGTTTTTAATTTTTTAAATTAAAATCTTTAACTACCTTTTTTTTAAAAAAAAAGTAAACTTGGGCATGTACTGAAATTATATCACATGCTGTATTTAGTTTAACCTACATTAAAGATACCTATACTAAAGCTATGCCAGGGCACCAGCTTTGCTGTCTTTATCAAGGAGAATTTAAGTATCTGGGTCATTTGGGAACATAGAAATGATATTTTAATGATTGCTTGTGGATGCAGGAAAAGAAATCCTATCCATTATTTATAAAACTTACATCATTTCTGAAAATGTTATTTAGATTGCAAGAGGGTGATTCAGAAAAAGGCATAATATCCAATGTTTCAAAGCTTCCTATTATGCAAAAAGAATCCACTTCTCTTATGCTGCAAAGGGAATTCAACAAGGTCTGAACAGTCATTCTGTAGATGTGTGGTGAAAACCCTGTGATGCTTAAGGTGGCCATAGACTTCACTTGAACTGTTCTAGAAGCTCCTAAACTCTTAGGCTGCTGTTTGGGGGTGATGGCATCTGGAAAAAATGTCCAACAACATGGTTCTTTTAAGGAACCTAAGCACCAAAATAATGCTACTGAAATGTTTCCTTGGTAATTCTGTGAAATTCTCATTCAAGCAGAGAATGCATGGAGACTCTAGTAACAGGACATGCTGCTTTTTGACTCTAAGATTCAGCTCGTACAGAAAAAAATGTTTGGTGGGAAGCTGAAAAAGAAGACTTTCTCCTTGTAGCATGTTATTGGTGTGCACTAGAGAATTAATTGTATCACACTGCACTGGGTTTTTTGTTTTGTTGGTTTTCTTGGTTGTATTTTTTGGGGTTTTTGAGACTTGTTGTGGTGCCTATATATTCTGGAGCCTTTAAATTCTCATGGAAGAAGAAACTTAGATGGTATGAGTTCAATATGTACATTTTTTCCCCAGAGAATTAATTGATGTGTCCTGCTTCTAGCCAGCATTTCAGAACGCTTCTGTCCACTCTCCTCACACTTTGTACAGCTTTTGTTTCTTTGCTTCTCAGTGCAATAGCTGTAATCATTTGTCTGGGCTTGCAGCTGATCTTCCCATTGTTGGTGGTACATTTTTCAGCATTTGCCAGCACGGATCGTTCCAGTGCACCTTCCAGCCTTGCCCGTCCATGTGCACGGCGTACGGGGACCGGCACTACCGCACCTTCGATGGGCTCACCTTCGACTTTGTTGGAACTTGTAAGGCTTACCTGGTCAAGGTGAGACTCGTGTGTAAAACCTCCCTAAAACTGGGTTTAAAACTACTTGTTAAAATCAGCCATTGTACTTACTTCCTGTCTGTGCATTTTATTGCGTCCTACATCCTGTTTTTTCATTTTTGGCATTGTTTAGGCTTTGGATGATACGTAACATAAACATACTCTGTGGTTTCTGCTAACTGAACTGTGTAACATTATGCATATTTATATTAGTATATTTAAAAATTGACTTTTTTTTTTTTTTTTTTTTTTTTTTTTTTTCTGCAGGGTACTTCTTCAACCAGTCTTTCTGTCATTATAGAGAATATTGACTGCTTTAGTACTGGAATCATTTGCAGAAAAAACGTTTTCATTAATGTTGGAAAATCTTTTTTAGTATTTGACGATGAGACTGGGAATCCAGTAAGTTTCAGTTTTTACTGTGGGTCAAAAAGCAGCATATGTACCTCTCTGAGTGTTTCTTCCTTTCACAACCAAAAACTTACTGTGCCACTTCAGTAGCAGAGGGGTAAATGTCTTTACAGAGGTATAAATATCTTTACAGTGAATGCTGATCACATCTGGATTGTTCAATGGAGACCTTAAACAAAATCTTGTCTGCTTTTGACAAAAATGTTAGAGGAGATAATTGTAGCTCTTTTGTTTAGACTTAATTTCTGTTTAATATCTTAGGAGAAATACAAGTGTTTTGAAGTCAGTGGGAGTTTTGCTATTAATTCCGCTAGAACTAAGAGCTTAGTCAGGTCTGGAATGTTTAGGAGGAATATTTCTATACAGTAAAAAAATCCCAACAAATTACAGCCCCTGTGGAGTATGTCCTCCACAGCCTGAATTTCATCTTTGTTTTGGCCAAACTATTCTGTAAACATGTAGTATTTTAGTGTATTAGTAACTATAGTATAAATAGTACTATTTACAGCTTATAGACTGACTATAGAAAGCAAGTTTGAGATGTTGTGTAATTAAACCAGGCATCTTAGTCCATGCTACAAATAAGTTGCAGTTTGATTGTTAGTGGATTGAGAGAAAAATGCTTTATGTAAATAAGATTGCGACCTAGGGACATATTTGGACAATTCCTTATTTACAGAGGCTGCTTCATGCATCTTTTTTACCTATCCATATTCAAAAAAAGCATGTGATTGTGACAGAATTACTTACAACTAAGTGGAAGTCATAATCAGGAGTCTTAAGACTACTCATCTACCTCCCAGATGAATCATTAGCATTCTAATCTTCAGTCCGTTACCCATCCTACAAATTTGACATAAAATCAACTTTTCAAATTGGAAAATGATAAAAATACAATACAATTCACATTCAAAATCCAGGCCCCTTTTGCTTAAGCGTTTCTTCCTCTGTGGCCTTCTGTCTGGTTTTGGATGTGTCTGAGTACCATGTTTTTAATTTTATTGAGGTGTTTCATTTCCTCTCAAGTGAACATTTTATGAAGATACTATTTCCATTATAAGTGCCCTTGTTTTATTTTGAACAGAGCTTATCTAGTTACATAGATGGCCTACAAAAAATGCAGTTATGGAAAGCTGGATTTTTCACAGTTGTTCATTTTCCTGATGAGCACATCACCATTCTTTGGGATCAGAGAACAACAGTTCACGTGCAGATGGGTCATCAGTGGCAGGTAGGTGGAAATCAACACTCTTATTGCCATTTCTCTGAGGTATTTATGTAAATCTTATTAAGTAAGACATAATTATTCAGAGAATTGTCTGTCAGAAATAAATTAAAGAAGCATTCAGCTACCTTGTCAATGAAAACATTAATTCTCATTTATCTTTTCTGTATGACTTTTGTAACAACAGAGACAAATACCTTTGGGCAAAGTTCTCTTTCCCAAGTACTCATTCCTTACATGACTGATGCAGATGTTATTTTGCTGAGGCTTAGAAAAATAACAAAATAACTGGCTAACAGCTCCCTTTTCTGAACAAAAAGGTCATCTAATTTTTCAAAGGCTTGGGGAAACATAACTGAAAGGGCATAATAATGACATTGCCAAAATAAAATATCCTCCATAGATTTGTTACTGAATTCTTCTGACTGAAAAGCTGAATTTTTTTGATCGAAATTTAGCTGAAAAATGATCAAAATGTGACAAATTTATAATTAAACAGATGAAGTTGCAAGTTTTGAAAATGGTCATGACTGACAGTATTTCATCTTGAGAAAATACCATTATATATATATGTATATATATGTGTGTGTGTGTATATAATTTTTTCCTCAGGGAGAATTGACTGGATTGTGTGGAAATTTTGATTTGAAGACAGTAAATGAACTGAGGACTCCAGATAATTTTGAATTAACAAACTCACAAGAGTTTGGAAACAGTTGGACAGCTGTAGAGGTACATGGCAAAAAGAGAATGTGCTTACCAGTATATTTGCTAGTAGATTTTTTTGCTGTTATATCATAAAATTCAACTTGAATGAAATCAGAAGTTCATTCCTGAAAGAACCAGTCAGGCAGCAATACAAATGACAATATCAGTGGTTCTTAAAGATGTCATAATCTGTTAAAGAAAAGAAAAGAATCACCTCTTTTGCTGAAGAGTGTTTAGAGAGTCAAGAAAAATGCTGTAACAATATTTTAAATGTTTTTGATTGCATTTGAACAGTAAAGTAGTGGGATTTTTGTCTAATGGAAGAATTTTGAGTTTGCTTTAGAGTGTGTTGACAGTTTAACTGATTTTCCATAGCTGGGAAACATTTAACTGTGCAGCCATAGCAATGGAAAGAAAAAAAAATTCTGTGTGCCTCTCTGGTACCTCTGATTCGACCCACGAGTATGTGTGTTTTTCTGCTGCTTTCAGACCAGTGGAATGTTTCTTCAAATAGTGTAATTTTCCATTTCTTCTTCATTAGAATTAGCTTTTAATTCTGTATCTTAGTCCTGCTTTAGTTCCATAAATGATGCATTTGTTTCACATTTTGCATCTCCCTAAAAAAAAAAAGGTAAAAAGCACAAAAGTATGCATTGTAAATTCAAAACACAAAGTGGCTATGAAAAAATTTCTCACCTTCATTTTGCTTCCCGGTTTAGTGTGTTGACAGCTCTGACATTCGAAATCCATGCAGTTTGAACCCCCTTAGAGAGCCATTTGCCAAGAAGGAATGTGGGATACTGCTAGGTGAAGCATTTGAAGCTTGCCACCCTGTGGTGAGTTGCAGTCCTGTATATAAACAAATGACATAGTACACAGTGCCAGAGAGAAATGTTACTTCTCAACATGAAGCTCTTTGTTATTAATGAAGACAAAAATACACCTAATTTGGGATATTTTCCTTTTAATCACAAGCATTATTTGTGTAGGCATAACCACTTGCTTGCTCTTCATGAAATGCGTTACATGGCATGCACGTTTTTCATGCATATATAAATAAATGTATTAAATGGGCAGTGTCAGATGGAAAGAACTCATTCCTAGAAAACTTACTCAAATGTAAATCTGTGTAGAATGTGTAATATTTCAAGCAGAAAATTAGCATTGACAGTTTTCTTTGAAATTTTGTCACTTAAGACAAGAGTTGAAGATACTGTAAGGAAAAATGACAAATTCTTGTGTGAAATTGTCTGATAATATGAAGAGACTATTAACTGCTGGCACGTAAAGAACATCATTCTATCTGCTTTGATTTCTTATATTTTATGTGTATCTGACTTCCTTAAAATTTGAGTTTTACTGATTTGTGATCAGTTTAATCTTTTATTTCATAAGTTTTTTCACAGTTTATTAGGGATTAAATATTGCAAAACACTACAAAACACAAGGCCATGTCAATATCTTAACGTGCCTGTTCTTAATGGGTCATTGATTTAATCGTGTTGCTAAGTGCTGGTCAAGATTTTATGGGGTGTCCCAATGACCTTTTTTTCTCATGTTTCAGGAAGCATTGAGAGTGAAATCTTTAATACTTCCAAGTTTGATATATTGCCTTTTGGAAGAGCCATAGCTTTGTGTCGAGGTGTTGGTTGGCAGTTTCTGTAGGGGTGTTTCTGATAAGCGATATTTTCATTTCCAGATTGATGTCACCTGGTTTTACTCCAACTGCTTGACAGATACTTGTGGTTGTAACCAAGGTGGTGACTGTGAGTGTTTCTGTACAAGTGTCTCAGCTTATGCCCATCAGTGCTGCCAGCATGGAGTTGCTGTGGACTGGAGGTCTCCCAGAGTGTGTCGTAAGTTTGTTCAACCAGCACTGTCAAGGGCTGCCACTGCCCTGCATTCATGGCAGCCAGACCCAAAAAATCAGTCACACCAGCTGACCTGGGGCCAGGAATTAAATCTAAGCCTCACTGGTGCCTCTCACTCCAATTTCATTCTGGTTTAGCTGGATTATGTGCTTTTTCTCTGTTTGTGAGCGATACTTTTCTACTTTTAATACTTTTGTCTTATGATGAGAAAGGAGAAGTCATGGGAAATCTGTATTAAGGTACAGCATGTATCCCCCAAACCTGAGGGGCGAAGTTAACAGCTAGAGTGCTTTCCATCTTCAGGAGAACTTCACTTCTTAATAAGATCTAGTAAACATACATGCCTTATTAGAGCCCCCAGGGTAAGTATAAAATATAAAGGCCTTCCAAAGAAAAACAAGTAAGTTTTTAAGCATTACCTTAGGGTTCCTCTCCAACAATTCTTAGAACTTACAAAATAAAATCTGAGGCCTTTTTCTCTAACACCTTGTGGAAATGCCTAACAGGAGGCTGTCATTTCCCTGAAGATGGGATAAAAGAAGGGGAGATACAACAATTGGAAGGAAACAAGCATTTTTTCGAACTTTGCAGTTGTACAGAGAGAGTGTGCAGCTTGCTCAGGGTCACACAGCAAACTGGCCTCAGAGTGAGGGGGCTACTCATAACTTTGGAGGGAAAAAGCGTGTTTTCATGTGAAGCTCAGTCATAGCCACTAGAGGTCACAAAAAGACAGCTGTAGGTATGTAAGCTCAGTATTTCCTGCTGGGAGGCAATGCTTTACACGGGTGTAGTTTAAATTAGTATTTTATCTAGAGTACAGCAAATATTTGGCAATAAATTTTTAATAAACGTTTGTGTATGATCTAATTTGGCCAAGCATTTGGCTCATATAATCATCAAGGGGAATAGAAAACCTGTTTATCTATAGAGTGCCCGTAACTGCATTTTTTTTTTTCTTTTTTTAGCTTATGATTGTGAATATTTCAACAAAGGTAAGTTCTAAAGGAAGTGACAAAATATCAACAGACTCTTGGGTTTTTTTTTGTTTAAGTCTTAGAATCATTGTGTAAAAGCAATTGTATTATTGAAAACATTTGTGAATGTTGTGTTGTTTAGTCAAGATTGTTTTGCTGCTTTATTTTGCTTTTTCAAAGGCTTTTAATTTCATAATTCCTAGACCTCTCCAGAGAACATGTGTCTAACTAATTTTCTTTGCAGTGATGGATGATGATTGAAAAATTAAATTATTAGTTAATTAATGGAATATCAACTGAAAAGTGCTAGTGGCACTGCTTGCTTAAGGTGCAGTGCAGTTCAGAGCTGAACAGAGCCTAGTGGGCTGTTAAATCACTCTCAGGGTCCTGTGCAGCCTCCAGAGGGAGGTAGCTGTTAAGCTATGACAACTTTTTGTCCCCAGAGGGGAACAACACTCTTTTTAGGTCTGTCTGACCTAGCCTCGAGTTCCTGAGCAGCCAGCATTGCTCCTGCATTGGAGTGGCTGTCAGAGAGGGGTGCAAACCCTGGCAAGGTGCTGGACCATACCTTGAACCTGCACAGGGTGCTGCAGTGCTCTGTTAGCCCTGGAATAATTTTCAGACTATTTCCTAATCACCCTTCCAGTGTCTGCACAGTCAGATGTGGCACACAAGGCAGCCTGGTGTGAGGAAGGGTCAGGGCTCCTGCTATTTATGCTGTAACTCTTTATTAAGCTCATGTAGAAGCCTCTCTGTCCACATGACATGGAGTATTTTGGTCTTCTGATCAATATTGCAGCAGCTCACTCCTGGAAAGATCTCAGAAAGGGACCAAGTTAAATTAGGACAGACTTATGCCCTGTGCCAGGCCCAAAAAACATGGCCAAGAAATGTGCCTTTCCTCATACACTGACTCCTGAAAAGATTTTGAGTGGAGTCAAATCACTAATGCATGGGAATTTTATCTAAATCACCATTTAAGACTTTTATTTAATTTAAATAAAGGATAGTTGAATATAAGAGGTGATTGAAGGGTTTAAGTTTTCTTTTTGGTTTGTTTGTTTTGTAAAAGAAATAGTCTGATAATAGACAATCTTAGTGCAGGTGGACTGAAAGTAAGTTCCTCTAACATCTGTGGTGATCATAAAGCTAAATGATAACGCATACTTTTAAGGTGTGTTATTAACCTTTATTTGTTACTGAATTCTCACTGATGGAAGTTAGTGGAAATAGTGGAGATTTGAGGATGTGACCAGCCTTGAAATAAAAATGGTTATTGTGTGCTTCTTTCTTTGTATTTTTGTACTATTTGCTAATCCAGCTCATCAAATGTTGTTTCAACCTATGATGTTTCAGAGCTGACAGTGGGCAAAAAAAATCTATCTCCATGCTGAATATTTTCTTGTCTATGTAACTTAGTAATGACCCAGAATTACTTGGTTTTGGAGACAGGAAGGTTAAAAAGTTGTCTTAGACCAGAAAGAATTATTCACTTTGTGATGAATCCAGAGTGAAATAGTTCCAGTCCTACTAGAAGCCGAAGCCTTTTGTCTTTGCTCAAGGGAAATCCTCAGCTGGTGGCTGTGGTCTCTCAACTTTTGGATGGGCCTGAGATGGGATACTTAAACCTATAAGGATATTTCCAGAGCAGTGGATGTTTTAAGTAGTAATTTAAAACATGTTTTTTCAACTCCCTGTACATGTTTAAGTGGGCATGGACCTGTATCCTAACTGGCTACCTTTTCATGCCATTAGAATTTAAAGCTCTACTTGTAATGCAGCATCCTTAGAATTTCAAAACTCTTAATAAATTTTAAGGTTTTGTAGAACCAGAGTATGAAGGCAAGCTGCAAATTGCAGTCCAAACTTTCAACCTGTTGGAACAGGTTTTAAAAGTCAACGCTATTAACTTCCCAGCGGATAGCTGCAGTTATCTCAGATGTATGCTTGCCATTTTACCCTGTGGATAAAATGGGAATGAGGTGAACTGCTCAGGTGAGGCAGAAAATGCCTAATTTTAACAGGGAACTTAACAAAAGTAGTTTCAAACATTTTAAAATAAACTCTAAACTATTTTCTGCAGTAAAGATTCTTCTAATAGAGAAGGTGTGGCATTTTTAAGGTTTGCAAAATATATTTGCATGTTTTTGGTTTTTTTACTCATAGATAAAATATGACCATTCTTTGCTTATGATGCTGATTTCTTCCTGTCTTACTTCACAGTGGTTATGTTTGTATCTTCACTGTTCAAGGAGTTTTTTGATGCTTGTTGATAACAAACTTTTATTCTCTGCAATATGCCTCATGCTTTGGACATTAATAAAATAGGTTTTAAAAAGTTGTGAGAAGTATATATAATCTGTTTGACCATACAAATAAATAGTTTAGAAGGATCCTAAATCAAATAACCAAGAGGCCAGCTAACTTCAATAAAGTGATTATGAAACCAAAGCATATGAGAGGGACAAAAAGGAGAAGCTGATCATGAATCTTGAAAATTGAAAGTAGGTATTCTTGACAGTTTTCAGAACATGTATTTTCTAAAAAAGTTTTGTTTTGGTTTTCATTCAAATTTAGTGCATGGCACCTAGATCTATTTTCAGAGTGGTGAGATGTGTTTTTCTTTATGTGCTCTGCCCTAATGTTTAGAGCTCAAGCATTTGTGACACTTGACATGAAAAATAATTGTGTTTTTTCTCCACAGCTCTGGGAAAAGGCCCATACAAACTGGTCAGCTATTTGGATGGAAAATTTGTAATAGCAGCAAAATTGGTGGATGGCATTGTTTTCCCCATGAAAGATGATGATATTGTTCCTGGGCATGTAGTGAGCTTTATGCTGACTTCAGGACTTTATAAACCCAAAGCACATGGTAAAGTCATAATCACCTAGCATCTCAAATAAGACAGAGCAAACTCTGCCCTTGTCTTTAAGAATAAACCTGGGTCAAAAAAATCCTTTCTTTATCAGTCAGTTGAACATGCACTTTAATGTCTGCCAAAATTTTCTTTGGTGGGTTTTAGATTGTACCTTTGTAAGCAGTTAAAAAACAAGTGCCTCCCCACACCCCAGCCTTCAGAAGCACCAAACTGGTATTGCAGCCCAGTAATCTGTGTGTTGCTCCCTTTACTTCTGTTCTGGTGGAAGTGGGAAAGAATGGGAGAGAAATGTTGCAAGGAAAGTGCTCCCCACTTGCCTTGCTCTGCCACCACCACTCGCTGTCTGCCCACACACAGAGATGCCCTTTGGCACTGACTGAGCTCTGTAAGGGTGAGTGCTGCAGATCTGCCTCCTTTGGGTCCCAAATTAAGTTTCTCCTGAAGGAAACTTCTTCATCAGATGAAAGATGTGTTGCACACCGTCAGACATGTGCAGAAAGCCTACAAGAGTATATCCAGCATCTGTGGCATTAATTAAATGCTGAAGTTGTCTGCATACACATCTTTAATGCCCACAGAGCACTCAGGTATCAATGGTTTTACTGACCAGAGTCCCCTGATGAGCTCTTTGGACAGCCTGAAGGTGGCTTTGTGTAATCAAAGGAGGGATAGGGGTCACTTAAAAAAATTACAAGCCTTTGATTACTAGTACTGCTGTCTGTAGAACTGACACAAGAGCTCATGTAATAGAATAGCTGGGGGTAGATTTCTTTTATTAGTCATAGTTTTGAGGCACTTGTACATTGTGTTCAATTTATGATTGGAAAGGGAAGGTCAGTCCTACTGTTCTGTTCCCCTATAAAAATCTCTTGCTCTGAATTTAACCTGGCAAATAGAATATGTGCCTTATGGTCCGGTTTGAGCAAATGGCATTTCATCATTTGGTCATGAGGAATTTGTACAATTAATATGATGTGTTATAGGACATTCATGACTCTTTGGTACCTCAGCAAAATGCATGTCTTACCAGTTTCAGGCATTCCTGGATAATGGAGAGTTTGGGGCATTAATGCACTGATTGGCTATACAGCAGGTGTTAAAAATCACACTGACTGTCCTTTGTTACTTATCAAAGAGCTACTTGCTACAGACAATTCATAAAAAGGCATTCACTAGTACTGCTAGGTTTTTCAGATTATCTGAAGCTTTTATGCTCAGAAAACAAGGTGGTCTTCCAGAAGTGTTATGCCAGAATGTGATAATATATCCTTTTAATAGAGATCATTTGTTTTGTAAGCATTTTTTTTTAAGAAATGCTACCCAGTCCTGGAGGGTTAGTTGATTTTACAGTAGATTAATGGCTGTTTTCAAGAGACTAGCAGAGTTTACAGCAAAATAGAATGAAGTAATTCTTTGAACAACAGATGCCTGTAACAGGCTCAAGATCTGATGCCCTACAATTGACTGTACAGAGGCTGCTTGAAATCAGAAGTACTGCAGGGTAAGGTATCATAAGGGAACATTTGCCAGAAAAAAAGACTTTGCTATAATGTTCTTAGAGGGAGAGCTAGAGAGCTGAATGCAAAATACAGTTTTTTAATTTATTTTTAATGAAAGGCTGAGCTTTTAAGCTATCAATTCCTGATGGCAAATGTTACTTTTAAAGCTAGTTAGATGGAGTTAAAGTTTTTATTAAACAAATGGTTTAGTAAAGACTGTAAATTAAGTTCTGCTTGACTGCAGGGCTATATTCCTTTATCCTGGTGTGGGCAAATGTCTCAATCTCTTTTTATTCCTGTTGGAATCTGTAGAGTATTTAGAAAACTGAATAATCATCACAATCTAACACTCTGCAATCCATACATAGTGTATTTTCTTACAAGATTCAGGCTGTTTTCACTGGTAAGACCAAAGCCAATTTTCATTCCTCATGCTACTAGAGTCAGTAGTGGTACATCAGAATGAACTTGGTTTATTATGCATGTACCAGCAAATAAATAAGTTTTGTGTGCTCTCTCCTGTTTTGTTTTTTTCAGATTCCAGCTTGATTTCATTTGAAACAGCTGAGAGACCAAATTATTTTCTTCAGCTGGTCTCCAATAATACTCTTGTTGTTTCTAAATGGAAAAAATCAGAAGATTTTCACAACAGATCTACGTTTGTCATTCACAAGAACACGTGGCTGTCGGGATACAGTTCCTTTGAGTCATTTGCAAAGCCAGGATTCTTCATCCACATTTCACCCTCTTCAGTTGAGCTTTTGAAGTACCATCATTCAGAGGAGTTCAGGCTGTCGACCCTTTTTAAACTTGTAGGTAGGTAATTGTACTTGACTGTTATGAACAGCAGTTTTCTCCCTGTGCAAATCCAGGCTAAATGGTGTTGTTATTTTCAGAGGTGATTAGATTGCTTACCTCTCCCCTACATTACTGGGAGCAGTGGGAACTCTGGGACATCCAGGCTCAAAATATTTTTCCCTGAGCATTGTAGTGAAGATGAGATTCTTGTGAAAAGCCATTAAATAGCTTAACACACTTTTTTTTTTTTTTAATTTGCCAAATGAATTTGGAAGTACATATCCTAGTGCACAGTTTCTGGGCAATACTTGCTGTGGAGGTGGTAAGAAAATTCTTTAGGAGTAGAAAATCCATACTCATAAGTACTGGATTCACAAAGGGAATAGGTAAGAACAGATCTCTAAAACTTAAGGTGTGTGGACAACATTTTCTCTTCTTTGCCTGCTGCCAAGAGAGATTTCTGTAAAGTGAATTCTCATTAGTAAACCTGTGGCCTCCTCAGGAGTAATGCCATCCAGTGCTAAGGACATGGCCTGTAGGTTACACCTTTCAAACCTCATTTTTGCCTCAAAAACACCTTGACTTTTATCCACTACCCACTCAGAGATGCTGTGTCTGTTGGGCTGTTAACCACTAGTGTTTCAGTCATCATCTAGTTGGAGGTATTCAGCCCTTCTTGGGGATCCAGATGTTCATTTCCCAAATGTTTCTTGAACAGATACAGCTTTTGAATACAAGACAGACTGCTTTGAGGGTGCTTCTGCCTACCTGTGAGATTCCCATTCCCATCATAGTTCCATTCCACTGAGACATTCAGATCAGAAATGAGGAAAATATTCACTCTGAGGACCCCTTCATAGGAGCTGGCTGCAGATGTTGCTCCTACAAGAGCTCATGACAAAAACACACCAAAAAAATCATGTCAGTCAAGCTGGTTTTGGTTTTTTTTTAGATCAGTAAGGAAAAGAAATAATAAGAATTACGATTTTTACATATTCTTAAACAAGAGGAATCATGCACTGAAATGAAGGTGGCCTTGGAGGTCAGGAAAAACATGAAAGCTATATTGGCATATAAAATAAAGTAAAGCAGATTATTCATGTAACTATTCTTTGCTTTAGCTTTTACTTGCGTTAACACTTTAGATACATCAAACACATTCATTTATGAAATTCAGTGACAACAATTACTTGCTGAAACCAAGACCAGTATATATAATTCCAAAATCACTGCAAGTGATTATGTTCTAAAACTTTTTTATTGTACTGTAGTTTTAAATGCATTAACTATTTATTTATTTATTTAGCAGAAGTATTTTAATAAGTGTTCCTGGCAATACCATGTTTTAAAAATCAGTTGTTCATTCTCTGAAACTAAAATCTATTTTACAAGCAAAGAAAGAAAATGAAATACTACATCAAATAAAGCATGGCCTGGCCATGTTTTACAGTGACCGTGTTGAATTGTGGCACGGACAAACCTGAAGCAACCTCTGATTTCTGTGACAGAAGAGGCCAACTGTATGCCTCGTGGAGCTTCTTGTTATCAAAACACTGAATTAAAGTGTTAATGGTGTCATTGTGAATCTGCCGATGTTTTGCAGTACATTGCGCTGACAGCCTAATGCAGCTGTTGACTGGCACACTCCAACTTCAGAAAAATGACAGATTTTGTCATTGCCAAATGCCTGTTGCCTCTTGACAAATGCTTGTAATCACAGAGCTGTTGAGGTTTTTGAGCGGCAGAATTAGAGGGCTAATGCTATTACCAGGATGTTCGTACAGCATTTCAAGCAAGGCACTTTTTTTGGGACATAACAAAAATATCTCCTGAGTCTTTTATCTTTGAGGGAGGAATGAAGAAGGTTAAAGCATGTTCCAATTCTCAGTGGTCGTCCATTAACACAGAATGGTATGTCTTTTCAAGTGTGAAGTCTTTACCCTCCAGTCATTATACCGAAAAATCCTATTTATGCCAATGGAAAACTAAAACAATTTACCTCAGCAAGTGGGATCAGATCAAATGATCAAGAGGTATTTCATTAATCACCACATCCGAAGGCTTGGGTTTCAGAGTTTTATAAGCAGAGGAGCATAGGGCTCCAATCTTTCTCCAGTGTACTTTCACAAGGGCCAGCCTGCTGATGTAGGGTAATTACATGGTCTAAAAATACAGCAGCATTTGTTTAAGTTAATGGAAAAGTTACACCAGCTCCAGAGTGCGCAGGCAAAAGCGTATTGGGTTTCCTGCTGACTATTGTAAATGCTTTGCATATTAGATCAGAAACTCTTGAACCGGGAGCAGCTATTCCTGCGGAATCAGAGGATAAATATCAGGAGCAGAATAATAGGCCCAGTAAATCCCTTTGGCCAGAAAGTTCCTCATGAGACTTCTTCGTGCTCTGTGACGCACATTCAAAAGGAAGAATTTTAAGTGACCTGATCACCACAGCAGTAGACACATATCTGTTTAAAGTCAGCTGACGAGTCACTTTTTCCAGTTTCATCGCAATAAATTTTGTCACGTTGGGATACACCAAGGCTGGGAGGTGTTTGCCATAAGAAGTCACTTCAGCTTTAAGATTTGGCTATTTTCATTATACTTCGCTTTACTGCTGTCCTGTTCCCACAGACATTTGAGGAAATTGAGTAGAAAACTGAATTTTGATATGTAGTGTGTACGTATTCACAAGAAAATACATTTTTGCTTTCTGTTCAGGATTTCTTTTGCTGGCAAATGAATTGGTATGCATTCAGTCAAAAGAAAGAATATCCTTACTTTTACCAGATGGACAAACACAAAGGTGTCATGTAAGAGCAATCAATTCCCATTTGAGATTGCTGGGGAATCAGTGTATGTAGCTTTTAGGGATATAGCTGCTGTTTTCTTACCCTTTTAAAAAATAATATGCTCAAGCTAGTCACCTTTTATCGTTCATATAATTGTCATCCATTTAGGATCACTACGAGTTATTTCTGTCTTATGAAAATGTACTTGCCCCATATAAATTCTGCAACAAAGTATCTAATAATGCTAGTTATGTTCTGTAATAGCTAACTTGCTGTAAATACAAGGCCTGTTTTAGAGAGAATTTTCAGCTAAAATTAAAATATCAAGATGCACTAAGTATAGGCACACTGCACAGAGGCATTTTTCCATGTTTAAGTTTGATACAAAGCATTTTTAATATTGGTATTTTAATTAACTCAGTCACATTCAGAAACATGATGCAAAACTGAAAATTAAATTCACTTTAAGAAAGAAGTTTTTTACAAAACCATCTTTTTACCTTAAGTCAGTTTTACACATGATACTGCCGACTATTTTAACATCAATTTACTCTTAGCCATTTCCATCAGTAGAATTAATTTTCTGGAGTGTCCTGATTCGCTCATAATGAGTTGCTGTTGAGTTTAATTTGAGCTGGTGTGCTTTGTTGGCCCAAAAGATCATGACATGGGCCCTGGGACTGGAAAATGCTGAGCAACTGCTGCTGTACCTGCAAATCCCATGTGTGCCACTGAACACATCTGCCTGGCAGCTCCTGCAATCAGACTGAGGTTACAGTACAATCACATCTTTCCTTTTTTTACTGCAAACACAAACATTTGACCTACCATTTTTGGCTGAATAAATAGGAGGAGATTAAAGAGTTGTGTTAAGATTGTAATAGTAAACTGAACCGTGCGTAGATGAGAGGTAGGTAATTGCACTTTGCTTCCAGTGATGTTTTGGCTGGGCACAAAGTTTAATTTTTCCAGTGATATTTGCTTACATTTCTCATTGCAGAAACTTAGAAGTCATGAGCAGGGTTTGTTACTCGTTTGTGTGTGTTAAGTGGGTAGATAGGATTTCATGTTTCTAAACTTGTAACTGAGGAGACAGGCAATCTAAGTTACCAAGCAGAGTTTTGCCTCCATTATAAATAGAACTAATTCTAAAGCAATTTTTGTGCCTACTAGGTTTTCTTTTTAAATTGTCTTAAAGTAGCAAAAAAAAAAGAAAAAAGTATCAGAAAGATACTGATGAGAATGAAAATCCAAATACTTAATTTTTTAAAAGATTTTTTAGACATTTATTTTAAACACAGCCTTTTATTAGCACTGGAACATTTCAAATTTTAGGGTTTATTTTTAAGTAAATAGCCATTTCTTGAGCATAACTTGGAATTATTCGTATTACAGAGATTCTAACAATGGCAATTTTTTTCCCTGTGATGTAAAAGTCAGCATAGAAAATTAAGGCCAGGAGGACTTGTGAACAGTAAGAATTGTCAACTCAGACAAAGAAGTGGCCAAGTTACTAGGAAAGGTGGTTGTGGCTCAGCAGAACCTCGTGGTCTGTCAGTGACAAAATAATAAATATCTTCATTAAATGGTAGCAACTGCTGTTGTCATCCCAGTTTTATTTTTGAAAGCCATGAAGAAGAAAATAATAAATTACAAAAATAATTACAGGGAAGAAAATGCTTCTCTGATGTTCAAGAAGTTGTGAAAGTAATGGGGTTGGGAAATGTCTTTTAATCAGTTTTTTCTGGCCATGTTCATACCTGTGCTCCCACAAGGGTTTCTGCATGTTGATGTGCTCAGCTGCTGTTGGGTGAGGGAACCGTGGGCTCAGCTGGCACGTCACCCAGCTGGAGCCACTGTCACCCAGGACATCAGTCACCATTTGGGAAGCATTTGCTGTGTCACCCAACAGGAGACAAATGCTGGTAGACTCAAGAAGGAGACACATGGCTATCTCCAAATGCCATGACAAATCCTTTTGAGGAACACATGCCTGGTACGAGAAGCTTGATTCGTTGTCTGTAAGCTGCGTATCTTTGTTCTGTGGTGAGGGAACTCTGCTGCTGCTCAGGCTGCAGTAAGCTCATGTTACTGGTTGCTGAAGGGTGAATTTAAGTATTAAAAAAATGGGAAGTATGTGGTGGAGGTGGCTGAACAGACCAAGTGACCTCAGCCACTCCTCATGTGGCTTCCCCTCCAGGCCCTTCACCATCTTCATTGCTCCTTTGGGCACTCTCTAACAGCTGAATGTCCTTTTTTTTTATATTGTGGTGGCCAAAACTGCACACAGGGCTTGAGGTGAAGCTGCACCAGTGCAGACCAGGTGTTTTTGTGTTGTTTTTGTTTTGTTTTGTTTTACAGTGGCTTGATCCTTGGGATGCTCAGGCATTCCAGAAGTTAGGTTGACAATAGAAAACTCTAAATATGATGACTTATTGAACTAATGTTTTTGTAATACTCTAAAGGATTTTTCCACAATTCATAAAAAAGCACACATGTCATCATACCTTATGGGTTTACAGAGACATCCTGAAAACTTTCTGAGAAAAAGGAAAAAAATTCATGCAAATACTCAGCTCTTGCTGTGGTGATTTGGTGTGCTCTTTAATGTAGTTTGCATACTAAAAACACTGGTACAGGTTGGCCTGGCATACTCAATTCTCTAAAATCCCTTGACTGGAAAATTAAATGTCCATTGGTTCTACTGCTCTTTGAAAGCAATTTTTTATGACCAGGTTCACAAATTCTTCTGTTGTCCATAGTTCTTTTTGTAAAAGTAGAGACAAAATATGTGAACAAGCATGACTTCATTCTTGACTGAAAGCAGCATTTATGAAACACTCAACAGATGCTATGCATTTATGTTGAGATTCACCCTAAATCCTACCAAGGCATGCAACACCACCAAATTCTGTGAGCATAGGAAATCTTGAGGAAAATGTGGCTATCATTTTATAAAAGTCAAGGTTCATTTGGAGAATGGGAGGTGGTATGTTAATCCCAGCACTTGGAAGTGTTAATTCAGGGCTACCCTTCTGCTAAATTGAGAAACTGTCATTCCTCATCAGGTTGCAGTCTGTCTTCTGCAAGCTTGTACTTTTATTGTGTTTGAAACTTGCTTTGTGGTTAATGGTGAGTTCTGTGGACAGAGTTTAAAGTTATGGATTTGTCTCCATACCAAATCTAGGGCAGACTAATGAATGAGATTTCCTACATTCACCTTGGATTTATTTACTGTTAATAATAAATTCACCTTGGATTTATTTACTGTTATCACTACTTTTGGTGATTGCCCATGCCAACAGGTCTCTGATATGTTTTGTCTTTCTGCCATATATCTTCTTTTTGTCCTTAAACCTTGTATTTCTGCTATGTATTTTCTTTTGTCCTTAAACCTTACCACTCAACGAGTCTATGCATACAAGACCTCCTACATCAGTCACCAAAATGTATGGCAAAAATTCCCTTCCTCCATTAGATTTATGTAACTTATATTGGTGTCACTGGAAGGGGTCACAGAAGAATTCAGTCACATATCCTTCTTATGAGAACATAATAAATGCATATTTCACTGTTATAAGAATTGCGTTTTTAAAAGCAGTGACAAATTACATTCCTGGATAAAATGAGATGTAAAAGGGGTAACACTAGATGGCAACATACACACCCTTTTGTCTGAGTTTGATTTCTATTTTTAAGAGAATTATTTGTATTTTAAGATAAGACATTAATGGTTAATAATGACAGAGATAATTAATTATAAGTGCAGATTCCCTAAATTGCAGGAATAAAAATTTCTCAGTATCTTCATGGAAAATTTGACTGTCTTCAAGAAGATGTAAAAGAGCTACTCCTTGTATCTCAGTCAAGCAAAGATCAGGAAAACTTTAAAAATGTTTCAAAAAAACAAAAATGGAAGTTCTTTCTAAGTAATTAGCATTTTTTTCTGGTGCTTAATGTAAACATCCTTTAAGAGCAGTTACTCTTTGTGGGCTCTGAACAACATTTGCTCTGAGCTCAGGTTTACCAGTTTAGAGGGGATTCATATAAGATGATGGTTGTCTTCTGCAGGCATGATTGTACAGGAAATGTCACTGCCCTGCCCTGGCTGCTGCTAGAAGATCTGGGGTGGGCTGTCATAGTGCAGGGACTGAAATCCAGATATACCATGTAAATCTTGCATGTCTTGGAAGAGCCATTGGGCTAATCCAGCATTGTGCAGGAAACTGTTCTGTGTGGAGGTGGGGCAGGGCTGGAGTGCATTTGAATTTGTGTTTCTATTATGTGACTTGAAAGACTTTTAATAAACACTGTGTGTGTAGATGCTAGAGTGAATGTAAGTCATGCCTCTTAGTGATATGTATCTGTGAGTGCCTAAAGAATATAAGAATAACAGATCTTTGTTGTTTTTCAGATGTCAAATTTAAGCTTCTGTCCCGTTCCACGTGTGAATGGCGTTATGATGCCTGCACAAGCCCTTGCTTCAAGACATGCAGGGACCCTTTGGGAAAAAACTGTCAGACAGTACCAAAGTAAGTGTCTGTATTTTTATGGAGGAGTGTGTAATTTAGGCAAGACACTTAAGCAGGAATACGAGGGCCCAAATGTACACTTAACATATCAGGACTGTGTTCTTGGGTAAGGAGGTAAGTGACAGAGGAAAGAAATGGAATGAAACCTGCTGCTGTAGCCATATAAACATGACATTTCAGCCTTTAGTGTACTGTCAGGTTCTGGAATGACTGCTATATTTGTAACTTTCATTTTGGGAGTATTACAGAGTATTAATGAGGAGAGGTTATCACAACTTTGTTTCAAACAGTTGTGCCCTTGCTTTTCCATTATGTCATTGCAACAGCTATATCTGGCCTTACTTTTTCCTGCAAAGTGGCATTTGTGCTAAATCTGTTAAAACTGGCACTCAGATTTTGACATGTAAAAATATTGAATATTTCTTATAGCAGTAGTGTTCACTCTTGAACCTGTGACTGTTCATTTCAAAAGCTGAGTGTCACAGAGTTCATGCTTTCCCCTAGATCTGAGTGGGAGTGGAAGTCATGGCAATGACATTTTGAAGGAGCACACTGAGGTGTACCAGACTTTCTGCTTAAACATACTTTATATATAGATTCTTTTCCTGAAATTGAATGCTTGATCCAGAAGATAATATTTGACTAGTTAATACTAATTGTTTTTCTTTTAGAGTGGAAGGATGCATCCCTGCCTGTCCTCTCAACATGTTGCTGGATGAAATCACTCAAAGATGCGTGTATTTTGAAGACTGTATGTTTGAAAACTTATGTATATCATTAGACTTAGCTTAATAATTAATTAGTTCTTTAGTCATAATTTCAAATATCAGTGCCTACGTTTGTGTAACCATAACCTTAGTTATGTGAACCTTGAGCTCACTAAACATACATTTTAGTTAAAATAATTTAATTCCTCAAAAATATGAGACAAATTTTAAACTAAGATGTTATTTCTACATAAAACATTTCAGTAGCACTAGATGTCAAGCAAACAATTTAATTAATTTATTTTTTAATTTGTCTATGAGTTTTAGAAGTTAAAAGGCTGTTGAAAAGATCAATTATACAAGTTAACCTAGAACTCTGCTGGCTCCATCACTATAATTATTCATGAATTTCAGGCTGTTTTCTTGTGTCTGATTTCAGGCATTGAACCTGCAGATGACAGCCCACCTTTGCTTATCAGCATTCATACCCCAGCAGTTCCACGTTTAACACCAAATGCAAGTTTGGCAGTGATCAGTGAAAAGGTAACTTCATTTCCTGTACCTGAAGCAAAGGACACGGAAACAACACTTGCTACAAAATTGCAACTCACAGCAACTACAGAGAAACTGGAAATTTTGGCTACTACATCCAATAAAACACTTCCAGCTGTAACTTTATCACCAACTATTTCTTTACAGTCAACAGAAATGACATCTGGGAGAAGCACTACAGCAATGACTGGGTCAACAAAATCTAATGTAAGCTTGTCTCCTTCTGTTGACATTTCTCCTTTGTTTCCATCTGCTGTCAGTTCAGAAACTTCCACAAGAACACACCAGACCAGTAGTGGCTCCACTAAACTGCTGAGGGCTACAGAACCTCAGACAGCAGCTGCTACACATGCAGTGACCACAAGAACAGAACCAGAGAGCAAACCAACTGCCACTTCTGTTTTTACTGGGGCACCACTTAGAACAACAGAAATGCCAGTCAAAACTAAAATAATGGAGTTGTCAGAAATGTCCACAAGAACCCTTCCCACGAAAGAAGCACAAGTAAAACCAGGATTTACAACGTTTACACCTAGTTCATTTGAATCAATAACAGAAAAAGCTACTGCATATGTGTCACAGCTTTCTACATCACCTCTGGATGTGCCTTCATATACACCACTAGTAAACCTAACAGGAACTTCAGAAGGGACAAAAATAAGCATAGAACAGTCTTTTACCACAGAAGCTAATGCTACAGTGACATCATTTTCTCCTATACTGACTACTTCATCTTTGTTAAAGCCAGTGTCTTCAGCAACAACAGAAGCAGCAGCTGTTTTAACCAAACAGAGTGTGAAGACTACATTTTCACCAACATCCACACCACCTATTTCAGTAGGAAAGACAACTACAGAACCTCCTCTTGGAATGGTTCAACACCTGACTGGTACTCCAGAGGTTCTTTTCACTACAACTCTAGGTCCAAAGATGACAACTCTACAAACCCAAGAGAGATCATCAGAAACAACTTTGTTATCATTTACAACTCATAAAAAGGAAATGCCAAAAATAACATCTTATGTGGAGCATACATCAAGTTCCTATTTCCCTCCCTATTCATCACATCCTAGTTCTAGTACTGAAAAATCCTTCATTCTTTCTACAAAGAGGCCTTCAGTGTCTGCTCCTTCTCGTGCTTCTCCAGCTTCTGGTGAATTAAAAAAAACATTTAAAACTGTTTCAACTACAGGATATCCCTTACACACAGTTCTAAACACAACTGAGTTCCTGACTACATTATACACTAAATATCCTGTCATGGCTGAGACTAGCAGTGTGACACCTTTGTCTGTTAAGGTAACATCCAAAATAACATCCCCTCTTGAAATAGCAACAAAGTCAACTTTGTTTTCTGGAAAAATATCTACTGAATACAAGTCAGCTCTGGTTTCAAGGACAGTGAAGACAAGCAGTCCATCATATTCAGGTGGTGTTATGACATCAGCAATGAAAACCAAAGAAACCACCACAGCTCCTTTTGCAGCTACAGAAAGAGAATCACCTCAAAGAACATCCATCACTGGATCTCCACTTGCTTTCCTTAGTGGGACTGAAACCACATTATTGACAACACTGCCTGATAAATCACAAGTAGAAAGTATTACTACCATCTCTACTGGAAAGCCATCTGCTTTGTCTTTTTCACCATCAGGTACTCTAATTTCTTTAAACATTTCTCTTCCTTCACTACCCTCAGATGGAAAAGAAGTATCACTGACAACTCTCAGTCCCATGCATACATCCCATGAAATAACCTCTTTATATCCTGGAACAACTATACAGAAATCTATGTTAACAACTGAAAAGACCTCTCTAGTCCCAACTTTCTCTATTTTATCTTTGTTATTAGAACAATCAAGTTCAATAACAACAGTACCAGATGAAAAATCACTAATGAATATCACTGATGCCACATTCTCCCCAACCTCTGAATTCAGCAGTCAGCTCACAGCAACCAAAAAAATAATGATAGGCAAAGAAAAATCCTCTCTGTCACCTTCTGTTGCACTTCCAGTAACAAAGCCTTCATACACTTTCTCCACCTCTCAGTATCTAGGAGATAAATTAGTTTCTTCACCTTTAACACAACGGTTACCAGAAGTAACACCCACACCAAAATATTCAGTAGAAACTAAAATGGTTTCTACAGCATTAAAACCTGAAGTCCAAAGTATAACAGAAGCAGTGAAAATTCCAGCAGCTGCAGCTCAGCCATCCCTGCCTCAATCTTCAGCAGGCCCCTTCTCCTCCCAGACATCTTCAGGAGCTAAACCTTTGGTACAGGCCACAAGGACCACTGTTATACCACCTCATTCTACTCAGAAGACTACAGAACTTGGTCATCAGATCTCTGAACCTTCATTGACGAGCCAAGTTCACCAATATCCTGCAGAATCTCTAACAAAATCCCCTGGTCAGCCACAACCTGTCTTTAGCACAACCAAAGCTACAGTAGAACTGACTTCCTTAAAGACCTCACTACCTGAAGGCACTCATTCAAGAATGTTACCTACCTCAGTAGGTCCTACCAAAGTTATTTCACCAACTCAAAAATATTTGCATTTAACTGATGCAGTCACACAGCCACTTGTATCAAGAACTTCTGTTTTGCAGCCTACAGTCCCAGCTAGAACAACAGCTGACTTGATTTTTGGCACCAAATTTCCCCCTTTCTCACCAGAAGTGCTTGCCACTTCCTCTTCTTCAACAACAATTAAAAAAGAACCATTTCCTTCGTTTTCCACGCAAAAGACAGCTACAGATCTAAAATTCCCACAGCAAGCCTCATTTACTAAATCCCTTGATTCAACACAAACACTTGAAGCATCACCTTCATCGGATTCTGAGTCAACCTCTTCAATGCTTTTGCTACCAGGAACAACAGAAATTCCTGTTGCATCAGGCTCCACATCAAGGGAAAGTGGTACAGAGGAGGCTGTGGTGTTGCCTAAGCAGGTCACAGCCACCACCCACAGTCCCATGATCCTACCAAGGACAGCCTTGTCGACTGAGGCCCATTCATCAGTTGCAGCTTCAGCCTCTCCAACGATAAGCAGTGCTGGGCAAAACCTCAGTGCTGCATCAGCAGCTTCAGACAAAGCAGCAGCAGTCACAGAGCCCATCTCCAGCTCTCCTTCTGTTACTTCAGAAGCAAAAGGAGCCATGCCCCTTGACAAAGTGAAGTCTGAAGAGGCAGAATTCACAACAGGATTCCCATCTGTCCTTACTCAGGGTGTTACAGTTACACCTCAGACATTTTACTCTCCGTATTTCACAAACACAACTTCAGTTCTGTCCACTGCACGTTCACCTGCTGAATCAAAAGTGTTTTCTTCTATAGCTCTATCATCAGTCAGTACCACTCAAACGTCAAAATTTGAAGTAACATCTGAGATGCAAACACCTTCTGTGAGTTCACTGCTAATGATACCTGATCATCCTAATGACACAGCAGCTCCATCAGTTTCCTCGTTTACTTCATCTAGCAAACCAGTCCATGGCTTGACTACCACATTTTCTGATGGACTGGCAATAGCTGAAACCATGGCAGAAGCTGCAGCATCACCTTTTATGTTGCCTCGAGAAACAGCAACCCTTCAAACTTGTACAGTAAGTATATATAAATAATTACCTGCCTCCTTTGGAGCATGCCCTGGTTACTCCTCCACACCGATTAAAAAATAAAATTGTGAGCCATGCCTTGATTTTTAGGATTTAAAGTATCTGTATCAAACAAGGGAGCCTGATTGTTATCCATTATGTCTGAAACCTTAGATAACTTTATTATTTTTTTCTAAATGTTATACTACACTGGGTTTCAGGCCTCAGTTTTCTGTGTCTCTGTTACAAGAATGGATTTTTTGAAAAAAATAAGGTGTTTCATACTGTCCAGTGTCAGTGTTTTGTCACGTTGCCCTCTTTAAAACATATCTTTCCAGACGCCCCTGTTATCATTCCTGCTGGTTTCCTTCCATATTTTCCCTTCTCAACTTTTTTCATTGTAAAGCTGAAAATTCAGTAGTGCTGCTCTCAACTTTACTATTGGACAACAGTGTTAATCTATCCTCAGAAGGGTCAGGTTTTCAAAGGTGCTCTTTGCTTGTAGCTTCCATCAGTGTCATGGGGATCAATAAGTATTCTGTGCCTGAAGAATGTGAATCCCTTTTCCAACAAAACTGTACAATATTGTGATATTAACTCGGTATGAATGGTAACCTCTGTCTTTTATTGAATCTGCCTTAGCCAATCACAGAGAGTGAGTGCATAAAACACATTTGCTTGGATGGACAACTGATCCAGGTTAATAAGTCACAGAACTGCCCATACAATGCTACTCAACCCAGCTGTGGAGTTTTAGGATTTGCTACCCAAACAAATGGTGACAAATGCTGCCCAAAGTGGGAATGTGCATGTAAGTTTTATTTCTGCAGTACTTTTGAAGTGCATTCAGGTAACAATTTAATGCAAGTGTGAGAAGGGTAAGAACTGACACTTCTATACCAGAGCACAGAAGTAGAAGATGCACATCTTTGTGTTACTCATTGTCAAAGGAAGTTTATAATTGTAGTTTTACATCCAGGGAGATAAAAAAAATGCTCTTTTAACATACTCAGCATTAGGTATCTGCAGTGGATATATTTAGGTCTGACTTAGACACGTCTTGTCATCTCTCTAATAAGGGGACACCTAATCTATACAGGGTTTTTTTGGTTCATTTTTTATCTACTTCAGGATGAAAAGATTTCCTAGGCTGTTAACTACTTCCTTTTGCAGACTGGGGACTCTGTTAGCAATTGGAATTTCTGCTTAGGCTTTAGAGTTTGAAATAACTTGGAAAAGAACTCCAAGCCCACTGAAACACAAAAGCTTTAGCAATAAGACTGAGGAAAAGTGAAACTTAGGAATGAGACTACAGGAGATCTGTGGATCTGGCATGATCTGCCATCACTCATGATTTTTTTTTAGTTTGGGGTTCCTAAAAATTGCAAACCTTTGTTTGCAAGAACTGTAAGGAAATAGCTGATTGCAGAGGTCTGCAGGTTGTCCCTCTGAAAATATGCAGAATTTGATTCTGCTGTCCATTTACAAAGATGCACCAGTAGTGAATATGTGCTGCATATATATGAACCTCTTAGTAAGCTAGTTCAAGTTATAAAATGTATTGATTTATCTTCATATTTTGTAAGATTTCCTGCAATTCTAAAGTAAGCTAGAAAATACATTTACCTTTTCTTTCCTTAGGTCGTTGCACCATTTTCTCTGATCTGAGCATTGTAACCTATGATGGAAATCATTTGGCTTTATTCAAAGAAGCATCCTACATTGTTAGTCAAACTCCAGATGAAACTATAACCATCCATGTCCTTGACTGTAGAATGGTAACTAACATTTATCAGCTAACAAAAGGTGTTTGGTACTGCTAATAAGATGTATCTGAAAGGCAAGAGCACAATAATGCTTTATATTGTGATTATTATTCCCTTCTGTGCAATATCTATGAATTGTGTTTGCATTTCACAACACTTATGAAGAGACTTGTTAAGAGACTTGTATAGGTCTCTTAACACCTGACTGTAAATGCATAGTTCCTTATGAAAGAGCTGGAAGATGAGAGGTAGGTCCATGTTATCCTGTGGTATGTGTAATATGGACAAGATGATGAGAGATTAAGTGGATTTACATCATTAGTCACTTCTGTGAGCACTGTCTTATTACCAATACCACCACAGTTGTAGCAGGATACCACCATTCTCTTTCAATGCAGGATTTTTATCCATGTTCATATGGACAAACATGGACTAGAAACACCCATGTTCAGAGCCATAAAAGACTGTAGGAATGCCAGGCTGAATGGGACCACCCTGTGCATTCCAAGTTTCTGACATGGGAGTTGGAGAAAGCCTAATGAGCATCCTGTCTAATGGGGTAGTGTGGGTTGACTTTTGTCAGGAAAAGTTCATTTCTTGTGAGCCTTTTCAAAACTCTTCTTAACTCCAGTCTCTCCTGTGAAGGCTAGGCCATTTGCTGTCTATATAAATGTCCATTGTGAAGTTTGGTTCCAGGTTTCACCTAATGGAGTTAATTTCAGAAGCTAAATATGAATGGTATGAAGACCATGTGCTTGTGATGTTCAGATTTGTTTTCCTCTTGTATTCAGTATCTTCTCTTTTATTCACCCTTATGTAGCTCAGGAATTATGCATTTATTCCTGTTCCATTACTTCTGTGCTGTACATATCATACAGATTCATCATTCCCAGCCTCATTCTTGCAGACCTTCAGATATGTAGGTTGTATTTTTTTGTCCAAACAGCTAGTCCACTGTATGTTTTTTCCCTGAAAACCTGTATTTCTGTTTTAATTCCAAGATTGTATGATATAGCACCATTGCTGAAAATGAGGTCATAGTATTTTGTTTGTTTATCTAGAGAAACTCTGTAGTCATGACCTGAAGCTGTAACCACCAATGTTTTTTTTCTCTTAATAGTATAATCTCCCAAAATACTTAATGTCCTAGTACCTAAAACCAGTAAGCAGACAATGTATTCAGATTTTGCACATCATGGCTATGGGTGATACATTTTTGTTTTCTCCACAGAGTAATTCAAATTCAACTTCTTTGTGCCTGGCAATGTTGAACCTAACTTACATTTCAAATCAAATTATTATCAATCGTTTAAGCAGAAAAGTAAGTATTTTGAGGGGTTTTATTTTCCTTTAGGTAACACCTGATTTCTGCAGTCTGTTGCCTCCTCATGTGGATACTGGGGAATAGAGTGGAACACCATAGGTTATATGATTCATTGTTCCAATTTTGTAATTAAGTAAATTTCTCCTGGTAAATTCAAAGAGCCAAAGTGTGATCCAAGTGCAGTTAACAAGATAAGACTCAGAGCAAGGCACATAAATTGTTCATACCTTTGGTACCTGTATTACCTTTATGGAGGAAAGCCTGACTCCTTCTGAAATGATTTAGGACTTGGATTCCTAAGCTGTCAAAAACCTGGCCTTAGTTCTTCCTCCAGACCATTAACCTTTCTTCTGTGTGTTGTTTAGATAACAGTAAATTCAAGATCTGCTTGGCCTACTGTTAGAAAATATGGATACAAAGTTGAAGATTCAGGCTTCAAGTATGCAATTGAGACACCAACAAAAATCAGAATTCAGTGGTTTCACAACACAGGTGTGATGATTATTGAGTTGAATAGTACCAGAGAACCAAGGGCTGTGGGACTATGTGGTAAGTATAGAGTAGTGCAAGAAATAAAGGCTTTCAGATGCTTTGCTTGGGAGACATATTCTCCTAATTATACAAATTACTTATTGCAGGGTTTGTCTATTACTGATTTTGCTTATTGTTGAAATTATATTTGTGTTTATTCCTCTCATCACTCTTTGCCCACAGTGTTGCTTCTGTCGGTGAGCTGTTTGAACCCACAGGTATGATTGCAGTTACCAAACCCAAATAAGTAAGACAGGTCTAAGTCCATGATTTCAAATATGGTCGTTTACAGATTTAGGGTTTGATAGCCATTTTAGGAAGTGGTACTTGCTATTTTCAGTTTCTAAAGGTCAGAATTCCCAGGAAATGTGAACTTCAGAGAACTAATCTTGGTTTAACTGCTGGAGAAAATACTTTAGCATGAATTTCTTAATAATGTTGCACTGTGTTAGGTCTGTTATGTGCACTGCACTGTTAGGTCTGTGTTCCCCTGCTTTAATTTTTTCTAAAAAGTACAGCCTTGAATAAGCTGGTGGTGTTACAGCTTTTGCAAGTATGTATTTGCTGATGTAAATTCCCACTTTGGTAGCTGCATCTGTAAATTTATCTGTAAATTTACGCTGTAAATTGAAGCTGGAAATCAGGATTATGAAGATCATATAATTACAGTGGATATCTTTCCAGTTTCAGAAAGGGCAAATGCCTGTAGCTCAGTATCAAATACCAGAAATAGCTCAGTCCAGTTTCCAGTCCTGCTGACAGAAATGTGCTTCTCACAAAGAGAGTTTGAATTTAAGCCATTTTGAAATTTGATTGTTATCTCTTATGTGCCCTAACTTCTGTTTTCAGTATTGTTCTCACTTTCTTTGGCTAATTGGTATTGTAGTTAGATAAAACAGAAAAAAGACAATAAAGACAGTGGATATTTATAACAAGCCTGATTCAAATTATCCAGAGAATCTCTTTTGCCTTTACCTGTTTGTTTACTGTGGTAGGGAGGATTGGGAACATTACATTCCTGGTTTACAAGGCATTTTGACTAGATGACAACACACTTCTGTGGATGGTGCTGCAAGTACAACTTCAGGGAATGTGCTCTGTGTTTCTGGTGTTCACCCCTGACTGGGAGGTTCTCTGCAGAAATCTGCCTGCACAATGCTGCCTGATGCCACTTCCAGAGCATGCTTCAAATGAGCTCACTGTGCTGCATCTTTTCAGGGTGAATTAGTCCAGCCTAAACTCCTGTCTGTGTTAGGGCAAATACTGGCAGCATACTTTCTCAGCAATGTACTTTCATCCTTTAGCTGAACTGCAGTATTGGTAGGTCATGATTTCCCAGCTTCGTGGAAATGCTAAAACTGAAAAGACCATTACAGGTTTGTAGCACAAGCATCCTTTGGAAGGATCCAGAAACAATGGTGTCTTTTACAGTGCAAGGATTGGGCAAATGTGGCAACTGTTGAAGAGCTGGGGTGGGAGATGAGGGATGTGGGAGGGGAACATGGACATTTCTATAGCAAAACTTGTGAAAAAGATTTAAAGCATGTCAGTTCTAGTTGCAATCAGATCCTGCCAAGAAAAATGTGGAGTTTTAGTTTTGCTGTTTTAAATCTCCTTGTCAATGTGTAAGAGAAGTGAGAAAAGATGTCCCTGACATGACAGCAATTCTTTGAAGTCTTCAGAACCATCATGTACTTCCTGTCTGTGTTGCAAATACAGACTCAAAAGGTTTAATCAGACACAGTTTGGAAAGCTGTTTTACTCTCTGAATGCCTGTTGCTGTATCACTGATTGTCATCAGGAGTTGCTAAAAATGGTAAAACAGACCAGTTCTTTAGAAAGGGGTAGAATTCACAAATACTGTTTTGAACAGATAGAGAATTAGGATCATTCTTGTGGAGACAGCAGAAGAAAACACTCTAGAAGCCTGATACAAAAGTCTCAGAAACTGATTAGGAAGACAGAATGGGGGACTGATCTATCATTCTACTTTTTCTTATCTGCTAATTTTAAAGGATATTTTGAGGAGACTACTGCAACACTTGAATGTTCTTTGCTGACCACAGGCTCTGTCCATGTTAAGTTGCTTCTTTTGCTCCAAAGTGTTTCAAAATTTCTTACTATTTTAGTTAAAACAGAAAGAAAAAAGTGATGCTGCCATCTGGTATCACATAAGCATCCTGACATTTTATGGTTGTTCCCTTTTCTGATAACATTTACAGTTTTAACTTGTTGCTATACATGGAGGTGCTTTGCAACCTTTTTTAGAATGCATTTTTGTTTAGCGTTTGTGCAGCTTAGGAGCGAGCAAACTTCAAGTTTCTTAGCTGGGCTCTCTGAGCAGCTCTTTGATATGCAGTAGATTTCCATTCAGAGATGCATCTTTAGTTTTGCTTTCCTTCATTTTTTTCTGGATTTTGTGTATTTTGATCCTAACAAAGACTTTCTACATTTGTCGTAGGTTGTGATACTGCCATGTTGTATAAGATTTTGAAAAGGTGTTTACTTTCTTGCATATGCCACTCCAAACATTTTTCACATGTGTTAACCTGCTTTTTTTTTTTCCCCTTCTGTAATTCATAGGATTTTGTGATAGAAGCTTGGAAAATGACTTGATGCTTCCCAACAGGACAGTTTTAAGCCAAAGCAGTTCACCCTCGGCTTTTATAGACAGCTGGCAAGTGCCAGACACGTTAAAGTATGTCGGAGAAGACAGGCATCAGGAAGCTAATTGCTCAGTCATGGACTGCTCAGAGTGCTTAAGAATGGTGTTGAACCAGACCTTCAGCAGCTGTCACCCTTATGTATGTTAACTATTTCAAAGCTTACATTTTGAGAGAGCTGCAGTTCAGATATAATTTTGTATACTTGGTAATTTGACTGATGTGAGGCTACATGTAACCATATCTGTTGAATGAGATGTATATTTTTGTGTGTGCTTACAGTTGCAAGGCAAAAGTAATTGAAGAGTATGGCAGCTTGGTAGGAGAGTTGCAATAAACAACTTTCAGAATTTCACCTCTGTTAGTTTTGAAATACTGCATAATTCATAAACCAGTCACAGGTAATTCAACTGTATCAATAAGATGTAGAAAAATGTAAAAGAAAATAGTTTTAGGATTTAATTAATCCTTAAGCCTTCAGTAATTTAACAAGTCCAAAATTGCAATAGGTAATCTGAGAACCTGCATTCTCAAAGGCTCTAGAGACAGAGTTCCAGCTTGGAGATGTGAGAGGGCAGAACAGACCCTTGAAAATAAGCCTAAAGCAAATAACAAACTCCTGGTGTGCAAATAAATTATTTATGGTCATATGAGTACATTTACCATTTGACCTTTTGTATATAGCTGATTTTGATGAAGAGGAGACCAAAAGTAGGTAAAAACATAGAGGTAAGAAGGAACAAAGTAATTGTGCCTTCTACTAGAAAAACTGTGTTACCTCTTACCTTGGCTCTTATAAGAGATGAAACTAAGGAGTGTAATCATGTCAATGTTCAGGAAGTCTTACTTTAAAATACTCTTAGATTATCTTTGTACACTAATGAAGGCTTACCATGAACCAAGAACTCTTGCCTTCTTTGTAGTGGATACTTGTAAAGGTCAGTCTTTCCTACCTAGCATAGCCTCTATGAAGGTGCCATCTCTTTATTTTTCCTTTTGTTAGATTCCACCTGAGCAATTCTGTGATATATGGGCTCGAGACACTGAGTACATTCGAAATCCATGTGTTTCACTAGCTGCCTATGTGGCAATGTGCAACAAATTCAATATTTGCATAGAGTGGAGGAGCTCTGATTACTGCCGTGAGTATTCTGCATGTATGCCCACCTCTGGTGTTCACAGAGACAAAATTTGCCTTATTTAAGAGTAATTATAAGTTGAAGATACCAGTGCTTCTTGAGTCTTCATGTACTTTGATGCTGCTGCAGAAAGTTGTGCCTTTGGAGAAGGGATTAGAGAAATGAAACACCTTTGACATTAGATGGAGTGTAAGGGGTAGAACCTGAGATCTTAGTGTATCCTGGCAGCAGAATTCTCCCACAGCAACACTAAAATGTAAGGCCAAATGGGATCTGTAGCTGGATCTCCATGATCACCTAGGAAAAGCCCCCTTCAGTGATAACATAAGAAGGTCTGTGATTTTGAGCCGATTTTTAAAGAAATTCTTCAGTTTGTATGGATTTTATTAGCAAGTAAGTGTTAAAAGGAGTTCTTAAAAAATATAGCTGTAAATATGTGTTCTATCCATCATGAAGGGACACATCACACTTATTTTCATACCACAGTGATGCATTCTCTTTGGCCACTGCAAGTTATTCAGAACACTCATTCAGAACACTCTATGATTGATCTGTGTAGTATTTGAAAATGTTTTTGAAGTTTGAATTATTTTGTGTCAACACTGTTGCATGGTTTGACATCTCTGCTGCCAAAATGCAAACTGGAGCTTGATGAAAATGTTATTACAAGAAGAAAAGTGCTTGCAGATTCCTTATGTTTTCATTTGTTATGTAGGTAGCTGGTCTGTGTTGGTGCTTCAGGCTGGGAGATCCAACTCAATTGGCAAGCACAGGAAGTTGACAAGAAGACAATAATGTGTTCTCTTAGGTGTCGCCTCATGGGATTACAACTTGAACAATGTCTGATTTATTTATTTCCTTCCTAGCCTTCTCCTGCTCTGAAAACTTCTCCTACCAGCCTTGCATAGCTGCCTGTGAGGTTCCAGAGAGTTGTGAGAATAAAGAGGTGGCTCCTCTGGACTCAGACTCCTGCTCAGTGCTGACAGAAGGCTGCATCTGTGCTGGAGGGACCCTCCTTCACCGGACTCACACTGCTGTCTGTATTCCTGAAGAAAAATGTGGTATATTTGGATGTGATTTTCTTCTTTATTATCTGCAAGTTGGTGGTCAGACACTTCATTTTTCATAAGTTGAGTTCTGGTTTGGTGTTGTGTGAGTTCTGAATATGTAATTTATTTGAGAATTCTAGATATCCAGTGAACATTAACTGGGCAGGTGAGCAAGCAGGGGATGTCCTTGTGATGCACAATTTTGCTCACCTTCTCTAAGCTGGAGGATGCTCTTCAAAGTCTTTGCTTAAGTTTATGTATTCAATAATTGTAAGCATGTTAGTCTAGCCTCCTTTTCACCCAAGCCCTTTGCCAAGGGTCCAGCCTTTTGATACCCAAATGACATGCAGCAGCAGTTAATTACACATTTTGAATAATACGTGTGTGTTCTGCCAGCATTTGTGTTTATTTTCATTGCAATTCTGCCTCACCACACCAAATAATGGACCAATTCTTCTCCCTAACAACATGAACCTTAAAGATTCAGATTATGATAAATCAGACTACTAAAGCACTGTAAATTGATAATAGTTTTGACATTTGTGAAATACAAAAGTAACTTCTTTTTAGATTGTTACTTTAAAAATGAAGGATTGGGTTGGGATTTTAGGTGACTAGCCTTGCAGTAGAGACACAAAACAAATTGGAAGTCTGGATCTTCCGGAAGGTGTTGAGTGTCTTGCTTTCCTGTATAAACTCAGTCATAGACTGTCTCCTTATTCATTTTTTATGGGGTAATGGACATAATCAAGCCTTTAAAACTCTGGGATTTTTATGCTTCATAGATCCACATCCACTATGGAAAAAATGGTGATCAAAATTGGAATTTAAAAAGAATTACCTCTGCTTTCTGTTGTCCTGATCTAGCTTGTACAGACAGCTCAGGAGCACCTCATGCCGTGGGTGAGATCTGGAGAACTTCTTTGAGTGGATGCTGTATGCAAAAATGTGTTGACAGTGAGACCATAATTCCAGTGGAGCACAACTGTTCAGAGATCCACAATTCGGAGTGTCGGCGGTTTGCAGAAGTGGCCTTGCTTGTTCCTGATGATCAGACATGCTGTCCTCAGAAGATCTGTAGTAAGTATTCCTTCATGGTTGTGGATACTGCCCACTGGAATAGGCTGATGTCCTTGCTCTGAGGTTTGCTTTCCTGTTACACATGCTATTTTTGAAGAAAATGGAAATTACTTTGGTTTGAATTTACAGATTATGTAGAAAACTGTAGAAGCTGTTTGGCTCAGTATCCAGTAGGTTTTGGGGTGGAGGTAGAGGATAGGAGGAGGACTGAAACAGCTCTGTGTTTATTTGAATATGAATTGTTTTTCCCTCAAGTTTAGAGATTATTGTTTTATTTTTAATATTCAAATACAAACAAATTGTCTGGATAATTCTGGGGAAAAAGAAATCAGATGATTGTTTATCTAATTCTTAAAGTGAGCAGTAAAAAAATTATAGAAACCATTTTTTTTTTTTTCTTCACTTAATTCTTGCCTAGCTTAGAAAGCTTCAAAAAGAAATTGCAAGCAATTTTCATGTTTTGACCACCTGGTATGGTGTTGCAGTGAGTTTTCCAGAGGAGGTTTGGTTTTTTAATTCTCACAAGGATTCAGCTCTAGTTTAACGTTGCCTCCATGGAGAGTGTTGCAAATGATGAGCTCTTCTGAATCCTGTCTCATGGGAGATTTTGTCTGCTCCACTGTGTTTTTCATTTGCCTATAACTTGGAGTTTTGGGGTATCTAGCTGCAAATACTGCTTGCCACTACTCAACTTATAAATGCATAGTTTAGAAGGTGCTTATTCTCTTTTGTTTTCCTTTATGTGACAGTTTGTAATCAGAGTCTCTGTGAACTCCTAATCCCCAAGTGTAGCAGCTTGGAGAAGTTGGTCACCTACTACAGTGAAGAGTCCTGTTGTCCCAGCTACGTTTGTGGTAGGTTTCTTTTGAAAGATAAAGTGTAAAAAGACATTCAGTAAACTAAATAGATCAACTCAGAAGGATAAGGGTAGTGTAGATACCATTGTTAGTATGGCCATTTACAAAATTCACTTTTGTCTATAGCTTGGGGTTGGTCTGTGCCTCAGTTTGAGCAGATGTGATGCAATCTTGTGTTAAATGAACAGGCAAGATCTTGGGATACAAGGTAAAAGCTTTTCTAAAGCAGCTTGTAGTACCTCTGTACTCCACACTGCCTTTCCTTGGGATATAGCACAGCACAGGAGGAATGCTGAGTTTCATCTGAAGGAATATATCTGTTGCCCTTTTTTCAGAATGTGATCCAGAAAAATGTGAGCCTCTGGAGCAGAAGCCAAGCTGTCAAGATGATCAAACACTAATTGCTGCTCGGGTGGAGAATACCTGCTGCATTTCCTATATATGTGGTACAGCAGCCAATTTAATTTACAATATCTTGCCAATTAAGACTCCTTGTATTTCCTTTAGGTCTCCCAACATAGTAAGGCTTGAAAGTGATTTAAAAAATTGGCATTAATTTTCTCAAATATAAGAAGTTGTGACAACCATCAAGAGTCACAGAACAGCTTTGTGCAACTGAGTAGTATTCCTTGGTCAAGTAAAGGATTGGTGGTGTAGTCTGTGGATGAAGGAATTCAGGGCTTTTGAGATTGCCCATATGCAGAGTGTGAACTAGATGCACAAATATTTTACCTGAAAGAAGACTGAAGTTATATAGGCTCTTGTTCCCCATATCCTGCTGTCTCAGCTATGGCCCATCTTAATTGATGACAAATATTAGACTATTATGCATATTTATTCAGTTCTTTTGAGGTTTAGCTTTTAATGACTTAATTCAATAATGAGATTGCACTTCTGCCACTGGTATATGAGCTCCAATCTTGCCATGGAGTTGTTTTCTGTTTGATAATAATCTGAGAATGAGTTGCTGTTGAGTTTATTTTATTTTTGAACAGATTTCTGGGAAGGGAAGCACCTTCCACATGCAAAAATTTGAGTGTTAATTTGAAATGTGAATTAAAATTCTGTTATTTATAGTAATCAGATTGCTTTGATCACATGTTAGCAATGGGCAGCATTTGGCTCTTCTCACTGTCTGCAGAGTCCCCTTTTGACTCACTTTTGATAAAATGAGTCTTTGCACTGCACATATTGAAAAGTTCCTGTTGTGGTTGTCATGCGTGTTCAAGTGGGAGGATAACACTGGGATCACAGGGGATGCATTTTATTGAGGATCAAAGATTCCTGAAAAAAACAACAGCATGACTTTGTAGGAGAGAAGACCTAGCAAAATTTTTCGTAACAGGAGAAGGAGGGAAAATCATGTTTGCTCACAAAAAACTGCATTGATTCTTTATAGCAGAGGACAAAGGAAAGAGGGGCAAGCTGCACTGAAAATTAGCATTTTATATAGGGTCTATAAGCAAAGAATGCAGAGCACCCCTACTCTCTTTTATGTGAGTCTGGTACAAACTTACAGCAAATTTTCTAGGCAGTAGTAAAATTTCTTCCAATGTTTTAGATTTAAATAGTTGTTTTCTCCAGCATGTGGGGCTTGCTCGGATCAAATTCCCAAATGTCAAGAAGGAGAAGTTCTCATTGTGGATGGCAACACTACTGACAGGTGTTGCCCTACATACCAGTGCAGTAAGTTTGACTTGATTTTAATATTTTAAATAACAGAGAACATGGGTAATTTTGTGGTGTGGATGTTCAGTGTCAAAGTGGTGGATTAGAGATACAGCTCCACTTGCTATATAAGCAAGCTATCATCTGTAGTCCTGAACAAATAATCTTTACTTTTAAAACTTAATGTGTGTAAAGCATTTTCTGATATCTGTATCATGAAATATCCAGATTTTAATAATTTTAAATTTCCAGGATTTGAGGTCTGACACTACAAGTGAGTAGTTTCAGACCTCAAATTCTGGAAATTTAACATTATTTAAATACTTGTCTAGAGTATTTTGTACTCCATACTGTTATCAATCGATATCTAACAGTCAAATCTTTTACTATTAGTCTTGTAAACGAAGATGTTATCCAAATGTATTTATTGTAAGTAATTTACTGTATCTTGATTAATATTTCCACTCATCTAAAAACGACAGCGTTGTGTTTATTGTTCTTTCTTTCCTTTGATTTTAGTCTGTGAAATACATCGTTGTCCTGAGTTCAGATGCATGCTGGGCATGTCTCTGGTGGAGGTGTGGAGCCCGGAGAAGTGCTGCCCCTTCCGGACGTGTGGTAAAATCACTGATTTTCACTGTAGCTGCCTCAGACCATGAGAGGTGATAACAGCTTTGGCCCCTTGGTTTCAGCCAACTGCACCTTTGTGACCTGCTCATGAGCAAATGATACAGAACAGTTATTTCATGAGGCAGAAGTTCCTAATCTGCCTGTTTTGCTTCTCTTGCATCCTGTAGAATTTCTGTCCAAAGTGGGTTATTTATCATCTTGAAAGTGTTGTGAGAGTTACTACATTGGGTTTGCTGACTTTTATATTGGAATTTTTATTCTCTATTGCTGTGTTGTAAGCAAATGGCATATAAATTGCTAACCTACTATTTCTGATGATGTATTTTGTTTCAGAATGTGCCTGTGAAACAATCCCCAAACCTCAGTGCAAACTGGTATGAAATTTATCTTGTCACTATTCTTTTAATAATTTCTTAATAAATCTCCTTATCAGTAGCTGAATAATATTTTTTCCATGACATATGAAATGGCACATAATCACCTCTTTTTTTTAGGGATTTCATTACAATAAGATCTATACAGTTTTAAGAAGCCACCTAAGTCTAAATACCTTGCAGTACTCTACAGCCCTGATATTTTCATATATTTTTATTATCATATTCTGTCCCAGTATATTAGTGGACTAGGACTGCTTTCATGCACACAGAAGAGTGTTGGGTAAAAATTTTGGGTTAAAGTTTTGGGTTTAAAGTGTTAAACTAAATGCTTTCAAGCATCACAGTTAATATCATTTGTTATGGTGAATATGTTAACATACATCATGCACTCAGGCTGCTGACTAAGCAGAACCTTCAAGAGATACTGCTACCCAAATTCTGCAGGAAAATTATTTAAAAGAAAAAGATCATATAAATAAGAAAGCTCGCTCTTGTTTCATATATAATTTTTTTTCCTATTTTCATACCCGTAGGGGCAGAAACTTCAGATAGACGAACTGTTTCAGAACAGTACAGAAAATGTCTGTAACTGTGTGAAGTACAAATGTGGTAAGTCAGAAAATAATTTAATCCAAAGAAATAGCCTTTCAAGTGCTAGGGGAAATTAGGAATTAAAAATCAGGCATTCATTTTGAACATTGCACTGAAGAGGACAGGATTAATTTACTTAATTCACAAATAGTGCTAATTCTTCTCTGTGTCCTCTGTAATTAGTGGGGAGAAATAGACATTTCTTAGTTACATTTCTTATCCTGAAGTAGTTTTACAAAATAAAACAGCTGAAGAAGCCTGCACTCTCACTTGGGTGCAGCTAATAGAATACTGTATATTTAGTTTTCATGCATGGCTATACTAAATTACTATTAATGATTTGTTTGAAAATGTGGCCCCTAATTCTAAAACAGGTAGACTGACTTTTCCCATTCCCATTTCACTGTTTGAAATGTTTTTAGTGGAATTTTGATGCTAAGCTGGTGGTCATGAGAATGCTGTTTGTGTTTTCTTGCAGTGAGAGACAAAGTTTGCCTGAGTAATGAGAGCGGTGTGCTGCTTCCTGGGCAGAGGATTGTGGAACACAGTGCAGATGGCATTTGCCACATTTCCTATTGCACAAATGTGGTTGATCCCTCCACTAAATACTACAAAATAAACACATCTTCCATAGACTGCGCTGTCAAGTGCAAAGCTGTAAGGAATTCAGAAATTTAGACCTGTGTGTTGTGTCTGGTGGCCTGAACTTGTGATGGGTTTTGTTGAGCAGATGAGAGTCACAGAGCAAGTTGGAAAGAGTAATTAGGATATTTCCCTCTAATGATGTGCTACCACAGTTCTGATGGAAGTTTAGAAAAGTCTCCCTCCCTCCACTGTTTTCTCTGCTGCATAAATCTTACACAAATTAAAGTACATAGTGAATGCATCCTTGGATTAATGGCATGCTGCCTCCTTGCATCCTTGCAGAGCTTCAGCTGCATTATGTACAAACTGGTACAAATTCCTGGCAGACATTACCTGAATAGGAATCAGAAAGAGAATAATTATGAATAGAAGAAGAATTCTAAATGCAGTGAAAACAGCTTTATAAAATAAGCAAATGTTACATTGTCTTTTTACAAAATATAATACATTACCATGGGAATAATATAAAGAATTTTTTTCTGATTTTATAATTACTTAATGGCTAATGTGTAAAAAGTTAAGATTTCAGTGGTTCTTGAAGTAAGCTGTCACATTTGAAAATGGTAGAAAGACCAATTAATTCTCTTGGATTTGGAACTCCTCCCCTTCTACTTCAATTAAGATAAAGTGTATTTTATAAAAGCCTCATGGGTGTGCAGTGCCAATGCAAGCTATGTGGTTTTGAAAGTTATTTTTAAAATATCCCTAAAATCAGATACCTGAACAGTAGTAAAACCCTGAGCTGCAAGGAGATTTCATATAAGGAGTAATCTATTTGATTTTGGCAGAACCAAGTCTATCAGCCTCCAAAAGATTTAACAACTTGCTGTGGTACCTGCAAGAACTTGTCTTGTCTCCACACTTTCAGCAATGGCACAGTTACCAGTTTTAAGGTGAGTTGGCATATTCTATTCCCTCAAAATATTTAGAAGTAAGCAAAAGATCATGAAATATGGCACATATCCTGCTATAAAAGATGTGCACATTATTTGGCCAAATACTAGGAATAGTTTTGTATGTAAACAATATTAATTTCTCAGAAAGTCAACCATATAACTGTCAACAAAAATTAAAGGATTCTGATATATATGAGAGAATTACTGTCAACTTGACTATTTTAGACCCTGCTTAACATCATGTATTTTTTACTGGATTTTCAAATGCAGTACTTAAACAGAATATGCTTCTAAATTATATTTTGCTGTATTACTGTTGATTCAAGCAAGATCTCATTAAATGAAATTTTTTAATTAATACTTGAAATACTGTTTTTGCTGAGTAAAGTTTCTGTTTTAAAATTTTTGACAGCCTGGTGCTGTTTGGATTTCAAACTGCATCAGATATGAATGCACCAACACAGCAATAGGACCAGTTCTGGTGTCCTCTGCAGTGGGATGCCCACCCTTTAATGAAACTGAATGTGTGAAGGTCAGTGTACAAGACACTGTTTGCATTCTAGCTGTGATTTATGTTTGCATGAAAAGATTTAACTCTGACAAAAGATGTTTTTTTCCTCAAGAAGGGAGAAATTATTAATTTTAGTAGTGCCTGCATTTTTTTCCCAGACATTTAAAGGTAAAAGGTATAACCACACACTGGACTACTGTGCCACGAGGTTGCTGAGTTACATAGCTGGACACACCTCTTCTGANTTTTTTTTTTTTTTTAATTGGGGTTTGTAATCAAACTAGTCTTCACACAACTGTCTGGACTTGGAGGCTTTTCTGGGCTGGACATCTCCTTTCTAACATTTTCAATGTATAGCAATGTGATTCAGCATAATGATCAAAAACATTGAAAAAAGGCAAGATTGCCTGAAAATCAGGATTATCTTGTCTACAATGACACATAAAGTTTTTTGAACTAGTTTTGGAGCAAGAACAAAAGTTCTATTTGAATATGCAAAACAAGATTATACCAAGTGCCAGGAAACGGAGGCAAGGAGAATTCTCTTACTGCTCTCTGTAGTTCTACATTTACATGTGGGCAGAAAGATACTTTCCTTGGTGGGTGGTGTTACACAAGCAGGGAGCAGTCCTGCAAGAACTGAATGGCTGTAGCTCTTCCTCCCAAACAGCAGTGGGTTGGTTCCTCAGAACTGTCTCAGCAGTGTAGCCAAACCTTCATCCATTCACCAGTGTTGCATTTGCCTGAACAAAGATGCAGAGCTTTATCTGAAGGATACTTCTAATAGTGCAGATACATGGCAATGAATGCTTGAAAAAAATCAAGTTTTTCCTCTTTATTTTATCTCTTGGTCAGGTTGGAGGCTATGTTGTGCCCTTCTTAGAAGGATGCTGCAAAACATGTAAGTGATTATTGACGATTCCTGATTTGTTACCTTATGAATAAAGTGGATTATTTCCCATATGAAAGTTTGATTCACATCTCAAAGGCTGTGCTTTTCCCAGCTTTACTCATGTAAATAACACAGAAAATAGTGGAGTTAAATCAAAAGAAAACACTTTAATATGGAAACATCTACTCCACTGATAGTGATTGTAGGTGGTCAGGTCACTGAAATTCCTACCTCAAGTATTTTGTAGTTCTTGTGTAAAACTCCTCAAAATTTTAGGTACTGCATTTAGTAAAATACAAGGTACTGTATTTTAGAAGGCACCTTAAAACAGTGCTTCATCTACATTAATATCTTCATATTTTGTAGATGAAGATTGATTTATGTGTTTTGTAAGTTAACTTTGTAACTAAAGACTATAGTAATTAATAGGCAGTTAAGAAACCTTCAGGCAGTACCTTTTAAAAGATTCCACAATTTTAAAATTCCCCCTTTCTTGATTATCTGTGAGAGCTAATAAAGATTCTCTGGGGAAAAAAACAGAAGAACATTCTCTACAGAGTAAGTTTGAAAGATATTATGTCTTAGTAGACATCAAGAAAATAGAATTTTTTTTTTTTGGTAACGCATTGGTACATAGCTGAAACATTTTGGTTGATCTCATGAAGGCCTTAGGCTGAAATTTGACACTATTAAAAGCAACTGAAAAGGAGATGTTTACACTGGGCAGTATAATAATATTTAAAAATGCAAAAATATCTGATTTAATTTACATAAGTGGCTGGAAGAGTGACCTGAAAGTGTGGGAGAGAGCTGGAGAAGAGTGAAGGTATTTCCTGCTGGGTGGGATGGAGCTTGCACAGCTGTGACTACCTGACATGGTACCATGTGCACAGTTACTGCAGAGGGTTATGTGCTGCCAGCTGGGAGGTACCTTTTGGTGTTACTGACTTGTGTTACATTTTGTTGTAAAAATTTTATGGAAACTGTGCAAGATTTATCTGGATTTTTTTTTTCTCTGCTCCCACCATACGGGAATGATAATATCCAAGTTTTTTTCCCTGTGGTAAACCTGTGTTTCAAGCACTTGTCCTACATAGTTCTGTGGCAAATTCCCCATAGGCATTCTGAGATCAGTTTTTGATTATCAGACATTGCCCTTCAATACCCTAGCAATCAAATAAATCAGCTTCTGAACAAATTAGTAAGACAGTTAAACGTGCATTAAGCTACTTTTCAAGAGGCAGAAGATCTTGCAGCTATGCTTAGAGAAAGGTTATAACCATGCTCCTTAATTGTTAAAGACAGAAGTAAATTAACCTGGGATGTGCCTCACAAGGTAAAATTAAACCCTTGAAGAACCCAGTGACTTCTGAGATGCATTTACAAGTACCTTCCTAGAGTTTGGATTTCACACCTGTTTGTGCACAACACAGAACCTCTGTGAATTATGTAGCTCATTCTGACCCCAAGCAAACCTGCCATGAGAGCTATCAGCCAGTTGTAGCTGTAGGAGATGTTTTATGAGAAGGATTATCAGTGTTTTGTTTTCTGTTGAAGTACTTTGCCATTAGAAACAATTGTGACTTTCAATTTCAGTTTTAATTGGTCTTGAAAATGAAGAGCCAGGAGCTCCACCAAAACCTAGAGAGGAAATTACACAATTTCTCTGTTGTAGTCCCAAAGGACATACTGAACACAGGATACCAGATTGGCTTGGTTATACCAAGGCAGACCAGATCCTTCCTGGTTTGCACGTGAGGTTCAGCAATGCACGTAAAGCCTGGATGTGGTACTCAGCTGCTGGTACCTCCCTGCCTGAGCAGAGAAGCAGGACCAGATGACCTCCAGAGGTCCCTTCCAGCCCCAGCCATTCTGTGATCCTGCAATATACAAACATCTTAAAGTTGAATTCTGTTTTCCAAAAATCTAGTAACTCCCAAATGTTTTCATACTACTGGAAATCCTCTGTAACACGTGCTCTGTTCAATGTGTAATATTCTCACCAGGTTCTTCAGTGTCAGTGCTCCTCCCATTCCTTGTTAGCCCAGTCACTCCTACAGCCTCTGTTGGCTGTCACACAGGTACCTTTTCCTGAAATAAGTAGGACCAACCCAAACAGCATCATTGTTGATTTCCAACAATGTACTCCCTGATAGGAGCCCCAGACCTCTCGTTACCCAATTATTGCCAAAGCTGCAGTGTAGCACAACTGCTCATGGTTGTTCAGAGTGGCTCCCATTTTGGTTTGTTTTTCACTTTGCACTGTGTGGGCGGTGCATTGTTGTCAGCCAACAATGTACTGTTGGTAGTAAGCACTTGCATAGTCTTTAGCTTGCTGCATGTGTAAAATTGCTGTGTTTAAAAGGGTAAACTAATTCCATCATGTTTACAGTGCACTAGAACATAGAGACTAATTGCTTTGCTTGTTAAAGCTTGTTATGTCAGCCACATTTTTGCAGATGATGTGTCATACAGTTTTGCTTCCAGTGCCATGTACAGTAGAAGCAAGTAATTGTTTTCCCCTCCATAGTTAGGACATTGTACTGAAAACGGCAAGCCTGTGCTTAGTCCATGAAAATTGGAGATTATCTTTGTTCTTTTTCATAAAGCATGTTAATGCTTTGAATTGTGACATGCTTGTTTTGGCATTTATTTTGTGAAAACAACCCTCCAAATTTCTGTAAGAAAGATTATGTTGACTGTAATTTTCACTCACAACACTGAGTGATACAGCCTACATTAAACTACACTTATGATTCCAGGACTACTGAATCAAAATCTGTATTTCTCTTTCATATTGCTGTCACTTTAAGTGACCACTGTGTTATGAGTCAACCCAAAAACCAAGCAAGGATTTTCAACCATACAGATGGTGCAAAAGAATCTCATTTACATTATGACATATATAAAATGCTCCCATGTTTTGTAAGGTTCTTCATGTAAACATTGTAAAGCTCATTAAAAAAGCATTGGATATTAAAATGCATGCATGGAAATACATTATATATTTATTCTGTATGAGATACAACGTACTTTCACCATAGCCTGGATGAAGTCATAGTCACAGCTGCACTGAATTCTCCACCCTACACACCATGTATAATGTAAAAGAAGAAAGAACCATGAAAAGAACTGTGAAAAACACGAAATAATGGTGAGTTGGAGTTTTTTTTTTTTTAAAAAAAAACTTTTTCTTCATTTCTCAATTTACTCTTTCCCTAAGCAAACATAATTCAGTGACAGTCAAGCAGTAGCCAGACATTTGTCTGTAGGTTTTTATTTGTTTCCAAGAAGATTTATTGCTCTCCATTCTGTCATGTTGTAGAAAACTCTGCTATGTCTAGAAAGAGTACCAGGCTTATACAATTTAAAAAAAAAAGGCAAGAAAACCCCAAATAAAAAAATCTCAATAAAAACCCCCAAACGAACAACATCTAAAATCTGTTTCTCTAAGAAGCAGTATTACTAGTTTGACAGTGATTAGAGCAGGGAACTGCACATTGTACATCAAGATGTAATTAAATTGTTTCACAGTTCAATATTGGGTATTGATCAAAGCAATGAATCCTTTATTGCACTTGCTTTTCTGGAGCTAACAGTATTTCCCTTTTGTCAGCATCTTTGGATTTCTTGGCTCAAAGAAAATGCAGCTCTGTAAGGGGAGAGTCATTGGGGGCTGCATCATGGCATGTAAAATCTGGTGTGAAACAGTGGAAACTCCTCTAATGGAATGGGCTGTTAATTCTCTTACAGATCTGCAACGTGATGGGATTTATCAGCACAGAGAGGATCATCCTCAGAAGACACTGTTCCTCCTGTTCTCTTACAACTGAACTTTACATTGAACATCTTTGTTTTGCTTCCAATGTTCGGCATTCCCTTGTTAAATTTAATTTAACTCCTCATTTAATTTCATTATTTCTTGTGATCTCTTTTATTTGATCCATGTGCCTTGTACAAGAAAAATTGTGGAAATAATGTTAATGAAAATGAAAATAAAAGTTTCATTCTTTCACTGGTGTTCTTTGATTTAATAAAAACATACAGAAATGTAAAGCCCCACGAAGCCCTGTTCTTCATCAGGTTCTGTTATGTATTCTGTTACGTATTTATTTTAAATTTTGTTTATACCACTGGAACTCAAGTGCTGCTATTAAAGTTTGTTGTATTTATTTCATAGAAAATACACTTTAATTTATTAACAAATTCACCTTTTGATAATGATAGCATTTGGTATCACTAACAAGTCTTCTCACAGAAAGCTTGATCAATTTTACAAAAATTTTTGAAAACAGTAGACTTACTCATAAAAGGCTTCTGAGTGAAGAATAAACCTTTTGTAGTTGTTATTAAAGATAAAAAGAGATAGATACTTTAACTAATGAAATAATCTTAAAAATGATTCAATGTGCTGCTAATCAAAGTTGTGTCTGCGCAGTGATGTACTGGGTATTTTCTTCTTTTTTGTCTCTTGAACACAATAAATGGTCAGGCGTGTTCTCATCTCGGAGATGTTGGAAATTTGAGCTGATATTTTTAAATCTATGCCCATTTTGCAGGTAAGGAAGATGGTAAATTCTGTAAGAAGGTGACTGTTAGGATGACCATCCGCAAGAACGACTGCAGGAGTAACACACCAGTAAGTAGAAAGCCCTTGTGACTTCTCTCAGCCAAAGAGAAAAATTTTGAGATATTAAAAAGAAGGATAAAAGGGAACTCGGATTCCACAAGGGCATTGTTTCCATCTCTGTCACAGAGGCAGAGGTTTCTGTGTTTCACAGATCTGTTTTGATGCTTCCCTGTGCTCTCAGCACTCATCTTCTCAATAATAAAAAAGGAGGCTGTTTCTTTTTTTTGTGTGCATTTAGGTGCATGCCAATTTAGTCTCATTTCACCCCATACTGCAATTATTTTATGCAAATTAACTATTATAACTGAACTTTGCCCTGATATTCTACAGCTAAAACGGCTGCAGATGTGTGTAATTTCTCATCTGCCTAGGGACAGTGTTTAAATGCCAACTTCACGAAGAAAGGAATCCTAGGTCCTGGAAGCTTTTTTTAGGCAGCAGCGTGAGCACACCGTGAAATGTGAAGGAAGAATGAGGCACTATCTGTGTGTCTATCAAAGGATTTAGTGTTGGAGGACACCAACCATGTCCTGCTGAGCAGTGAGGCTGAGGGCAGCAGCCAGGGTGCAGACAAACGTCTCGTGTGAGATGTGTAAGAGCACCCAGAAAAGCTGTAATAAAAGAGAGTGGGGAAACAGCTGTAGCCTCTAAAATGACTCCAAGAGTACATTTAGTAGAGTGAGCTGTTGAGCAGCCAGGAAATTTATTCTCAGCGTTTCATTGTACAGAAATACAAATCCTGACTATTAAATTTGAAAAAAAATTATCAGATTCTTAATCCCATTTGTCTTACAGTCTATATTACACATTTGGTATTGTTAGTAGTAATTCCCCTCAGCTTTCCAAAGGATTGGCTCTTTTATTCCTCCTTGCTGATACCCAGTATAGCAACATTGCATCAGTGTATCACTGAAATGAATACTCTAGGGAGTTGTGGAAAGAACATTTGGTGCTGTGTTCAAGCCAAGGTTGTTATGAGTACTTTAAAATTCAAAACTGAAATTGCTTCTTTGTGTCTGTTAAAACAGTGCAAATCTGTTACTGAAATTGACAGGAAATTTATCATTAATATTGTAACATCAGTAATATTGACATTAAGACCTGTCTGGGCAGTGCACTTCAGAGGTTATTTCCAGAAGTAGTGGGATTTCATAAGGGGATAGAGGAAATATGTCCACATTTCTCGCTGCTTTCCTATTGGATTTGGGTGCCTGACGTCTTCAGAATTCCTTGGGAGCCCCTAACTCTCCTGGCTGCTGCCATTTGTTAATGACTGCCTGTGTGTGTTGCCAGGTGAACATCGTTTCGTGTGATGGGAAGTGCCCCTCTGCCAGCATCTACAACTACAACATCAACACCTACGCCAGGTTCTGCAAGTGCTGCAGGGAGCTCGGGCTGCAGAGGAGGACTGTGCAGCTGTACTGCACCAGCAACTCAACCTGGGTCAGCTACTCCATCCAAGAGCCCACAGATTGCTCTTGCCAATGGTCTTAGAAAAAGAGAAAGAAAGCAGCAAGCCCAGCTGTTCACAGCATAATTTTATAGTAGTTTATCTATTAAAAATATGATAGCCAATCCTCTGAATTTCGCCATTTTGCTACAAAAGACCACAAATATATTTGGACTCCCCTAAATTTCTGAAAAGTGGCTTTGCATCATTTGTATTGTGATTTGTCTTCGTTTTCATTCACAGGGATTGTTTTAAGGGTTCTTGTGATACGTGCCAACATAAAAGGTGATTTACATTAGTGACATTCATCTAAAGGGAAAGAGCACCATCTGTTTTGCTCTGGAAGGCTGATCCACTCTTTGTCAAGCCCCCATTCCCATTTTACATCCCTGCCCGACTTACCTGGCAGCAGGTCCCTGTTTTGAAAGCACTGTAATTGTGCAAGTATGTTTAGTGTCTATTAAGAAAAATTCTTTGGACAACATGAGAAGAATTTTCAGTTTAAATCATATTCCTGTTGCTAAGTAGAGCATGTATAAGAAATTCAATGTAGGATTTATTTTTTTTCAGTCAGGGAAACATTATTCATACTGGTAACTGTATGTAACGTTCCCTGTGAATCATTTCAGTTTTTCTAGTGTATTTTATATTGTAGTGAAAAGCATTATGGCAAGCATGTGTTTATGGAACTGATCTGCTGTCTTTAGGCTATCTAGATTAGCCATTAGTCACTTTATCTTTCTGCTAAACAGTATGACATAAACTGAAAATACACAGTTTTAAAAAAGGAAAACCATTTTATATTCTTTTTTACAGATATAACTTAAATTAAAACTTTCATCTTATGAAATGAACCATACTTAAATTGTCTCTTTAGGAGAATGAACATTGTTTAACACTAATTTTAAAGATGTGAAAGTTCACTAGGAAAAAGAAAATGAGGATTATATGTGTCTGCCTCAAAGAAAAACAAAATTGAAAATCTTTGTCACCTGTATAGTAGATGCAACTTGTTATAGTAAGTGCTTGAAATTCAAAATGTACAATTGTAAGGTTTGAAATTTCAAAAGCAATTTTTTTTATGAACTTGAAAAATTAAATTTTTTGTAATGATCTGATTTTTTTTCTTCTCTAATCTGATGTTACTATTCCGTTCTTCTTTAACAAATGCCACTGAGATTAAGCAAAAATTCAGTAGCTTTTGTTTTGTAGATTAAAATCATAGATAGCATGCAGTGATACACTTGAGATCTATAAGAGTACATAGATCTCAGCACCCCTCTTTGGAAGCTGCTTGTCTGCAGTAAATCCAAAGAAAAATGCATTGTTGAAATCAATCATGTGAACATTTTTGATAATAATTTTGTATACTGTACATTTCATTCTTACAATATCTAATAAACAACAGGAAGTCTTCTTTTGTTACAATTAATTTTGCTATCATTGCTAAAGCAGCTTACTGCCACGTGATGAAACACACTATACTTACTGATATTTTTCTTCAGTGGTGCACATGGGTAATTTTAGGGTTTACTGATATCACAAGTAGTACATCAAGGGGAAAGACTTGCTCATGGATTTTTAAAAATCTACATATTTTTCTGCTTTTATCACAGTTCTTTCAGCCTCAGAAATGCAAAACTCATCTATGTAATTTTGTTCAAAAGAAAAATTGGGAAACACTTGTTCATCAAACTGTAACAACACAATTCTGACACTGTCAGACTGTTTGTCCTGGAAAAACAGGGGGGAAAGAACTGGAATTTCTACACATTCCCTTTCCATATTTTTTTCTAAATTAACCTTCAGTTTGACTGCAATGTGTGTGGTCTGTGTTTGAGTAATTGTTGAGTAGTGATGATCATCCTTCGGTAGCTAGGGCCAAATGTGAAATGTGTCTTTAAGCACTACCTGTTGTTTGTGCAGTCCCTGCTCACTTTGCAGATGATGTTCCTTTTTCAAAGCTGTCTTCTAAATAGCAGGAAGGGACAGAATTTGGGAGAAGTCCATCCTTTGGAAATCCAGGGGGAAAAAATGCTGTTTATAAGGCATTAAGCAGCGTTAAATCCTTGACACCACGTGCTTAAAATTTATGCTTTGGCATTTTCAAGGAGAAGTTCAACCTTCCTTAGTTTACCAGCTGGCAGATGCCATCCTAGAGGGCTGGAATTTATAGGAGACATTTCTTTTGCTCTCACCTGAGATGATAGTTGTTGTGAAGTGCCAAACAGCACCCTGAGGGACAGAACTAGAGCAGGAATTAGGCCAACCAACATTTTTCCCTCTGGTGCAGTGTGGTCCCTGCTCTTGCCACTTGAGCAGAGAGCTCGGTGTTTCTAACAGCTCAAGGTGTTAACTCTGAAAAGCATTTGAGATCCAAACTTTCAGCTTTTGGTTGAAAAGTTAGTGCAGGCAGAGAGCAGAAAGCTGACAGTAGTGTGTCTGGTAACCATAATCAAACACTGCTGCTGCTGTTACTTCAGCAGTAAAATAATAAACATCGTGCTAAGTCCCTACTTCTGCTTTTGCAGAGTTTAGGCTTATGCTGGGAGAAACAAGGGGAAAGATTCAAACTGCCTCTGATGTGGCAGGGGAAGCTACTTTAATCCTGCCTCCATGTTAAATTCCTTCACACATCCTCAGCCTATCTGTGTTTGTTCAAAGCCACTCAGGCCCTTACCCTGTATGTACCTTACACTGCATCTGCACAAAGCAGCTCATCTGGAAAAAGATGTGCCCTATTTGTACTTCCACATCTTTGGAAGCCAAAGGGACCTCCATGTGGGCTTCATATGGCCCTTCCATGCTGGAGGTACTTGGGCTGTAACTATGACTGAGTCCTAAACCAATTTTATTTTCTTTTTATTAAATCCTTTGCTTGGAACTGAGGCTTCTTAATGTTTCTTTGAAAGTCTCAGAACTTTATTCCTCCCCAGTAATGCTGGTCTCCTCACATGTGTTTGCATGCATGGAGTTTCTTCACAAAACTGATTTCTAATGTTGGGAGGGAAACACCACAGTTTTGTGTTTCATCAAATCTAGGAATTAAAACATTCCTAATTTTTGCATAAAATGTTTCATATTTGAGTATGGAAACATTGGTTGGTTGTTACAGTGCTGATTGCCCATTTTAATCTCATTTAAAAACATTATTTTTGCATTACCTCAAGCAAGCTTACCCAGCCTTGATTCACAGGAAAAGATGAGATTTGGCAGCTGTACTCTTGAATATTATGGATGTTGGCTCTTGAGAAAGACCTTTAAGAAAAAATATAATGATATCAATTGTGTTTTCTAATGCTCTCTCTCTGAGGTTATTAGTACATGATCTGGACTCACGATAATGGCCTCTTGAGTAATGCTTCCTCTAATTAGTGATAGGGCTGCCTGGTGGTTTGGTAAATTAATCTGAGATATTGGCATTTGCTGGGCTGCAGTTTAATGTGAACTATTAGTCACAAGTTAAATAACTTACACCCCCTCAGACAGCTCTCAAGTATGCAGCCCATGAAGTCAGACCAAAATCATTCAAAAAATTTTGCCCTCACTCTTATCTCTGCCCACACCACCATCTCTCTCCCCCATACAAGTGGCTAGCTATGAATAATTAAAACAAGGTAACAGCTGCTATGCAGATGGTTATTTTTTTGAAAAATCCCCTCTTAGTGTGATGAAGACATCTAACCTCTTTAGAAATAGTACCTGACAGACTGCCATGCCCTCAGATCTGCTTTCTGCATGGACTTCTGACCAAGGCTTTGATCATGTCATTTCCCATCAGCTGTTTACAGCATAGATATCTGAATTAACTCAGGTGTCCAGGCTTCATCCATCACCAAAGAGAGCTGCATCCAGAGAGTGACTCAACCCATCCTAAAATAAGTGTCTGAGATTGATATGGTGATTTATCCTCCAGATGTGCCATCTTTCCTCTTCACTCTGGATGGTAACATATGGTTAGGTAAATTGATTTTGGACTATTAAAATTAGTTGGGATTAAATTCACCTTTAATGGTTAAGCATATCTCAACAGAATCAAAAATCAGCTACACTGATAGTGATTATGGCACATCTTATCTGACCACCTCATATGAGGTGATTAATGGTAATACTTGATTTGCATGAAGCTGAGTTGAGTGTCCTTTGTCTTGCTTGGTGTTTCCTGCATGTTTCCAAGAATATTTATTTTGTATAACAGCTATAAAACTATCCCTGTATCTCTAGAGCTGAAGACAGACGTTGCCATCAGCCAAACCTTCAAGATGGAAAAGCACAGCTGAATTTACAATGATGTCATATGTTTATTTCTATGACAATGTCTTTGATTAGCTGGAAGAGATCTATAAGGTGAGTGAATTTTAACATATTTCTGTTGTATAGACCTTTCATTGTGTCAATGTCAGCTTGAGATCTGCAGGTGATTTGTGATCTTGCTTGCTAAGCTTTTGGTTTCCAAGACATTTAAGGCAATATGATTCTTTGGAAAATAGTGATATCCCTCTAGGAAATATAAAGAAATGCTTATTGTATCTACTTGAGACAACTTTGAATGAAAAACAAAACAAAACAAAACACCCTACCAAGTTTGGTTAAAATCACTAAAATGTTAAAAATGGTTTTCTGGCAACCTCCTTATTTTCAAATATTTAGTTGAAATACCAATATCTTAGATCCTGACTCTCATCCTTTTAATTTCTGCTCTGGAAAAGGAGTAGAAAGGAGATGAGGGATCATGTTTTTAATGAAAACATTTAGGAGTTTTTCTCTTCAGATTGGACTGGCAAGCCCAAATATCACGAAGTTCTTACACAGGGGAAAGTGGGAGTCAGTACCTAAGGGAGCCTCTTGGGATTTTCAGCATTAGAGGTGGGAAGAAAATCCTTCCCCTGATAATGAAGGAAAACTGACTTGTTCTGTGGTTACTGATGGCAATGGGCTTGAGTGCAGTCTTTGTGTAGGATTACTGGAGGTAATAGAAGTTTCTCTCCTATCTTATTCATGTGTCATGAGGCTAAAGGAGAAGTGTGGGGCCTTCAGGTAGCTCTAATAATGAGAGTCTTGTAATTATCTGTAATTGACATGAAATGAAAGATAATATAACCTAGTGCCCTATAAACACTGCATTTAAGCTGATCTCTGGAAGGAAATTTACAGCATTTGCACATTTTTTTGTTGGCTCCAAGACTGGAACACAGGGGGAAGGGAAGGTATCAATTTTAGGCTTTAGATTTGGTCATATTGTAGCACTTTCAAATCTTCTGTCAACACTGGCGTGATGTTGCATTCATTAAAAAATGCACGACCTTTTAAAATACCCATCTGTTATATAAATAAAAATAATGCAGCCCTATATTTTTAAGGTATGCTAATCCTGCATGGCCATGGTCTAATTATCAAATGATTTCATGCTACCCTGGTGGCAGGCAACATCCAGACCACTGAACACTTGCTATGGATCTCTCGTTAAATCCCTCTTGCACAGTTTCATTCATAAATTTACCATGGCTTTTAAAACAAAATAGTTTGATGCTTATACAGCAATATCAAGTAAGAGCAGTGTGTTTCCAGAATGCAGCAACATTTTTCAGATGCTCCATTTCATGCATGACTGAGTAATGGGTGGCAAACTCTGTTATTGCTGCCTTTTACCTTGAGTGGAAGCCTTGCTGCTGGTGGGGAGAGTGTGGTGGTTGTGCCCAAAGATGAGAAGCCCTGGATGTCACCTTTGTGGAGCTTGGATAGTCTGCTCTCTGCACCAAGCTTCATCTTGATAATAGATGCCCCCAGCTGGGCATCAACTGACCCACATCATTGCTGACCCACACTCTGCTCCTTTCTGGCTAGGTTGGAGCTACCACAGAGGTGCTGGGATGCTCATGGCTCCTGCCTTCTCTGATGTTCCTCCAGCACTATCCTGTGCCTGCTCCTAAGTGAAATGAAGTGCCTTAGAGCTTTGGAAACATGTCACGTTAACCTTGGAGAGCCAAAACACAAAGAAAATTGTGGGTTTGTTGGTTAGGTTGTTAATTTGACTTTGAAATGGCTTGGAAATTACTTGGTGGAAGTGGGTAGTGGAAGTGTTTGCTTATTTCCATATGGCAATTTTTAACTTTTGAATTCAGTGCAAATGGCTTATTCCCAAGTGGCCATACAATTAACTCCATTAATAGTGGAATTATTAGAAACAGAATTAAAGTATTTGTGCAGATTTATCTTAGACTGCCATTTACCCTAAATGATTTCATGCCATCTGTGCCAACTTACTGCCATCTGCTCTTCTACAAGACAACTTTTGCCGCTTAACAAGAAATCTTCCTTCTGTCTTGTGGCTTGGAGTACTCTGGTAGTATCACTTTCCCCAGGCTTGCACCACCCCTCATTGTGTATTTTTTAAAGCTGTATGAACCCCATAGCTCTATTTCCCTTGATCTTTCTAAGCACTGCTGGGCTGAAAATAAAGAGAATTCTTTCTGCCTCTGTGTGAGGGCTGGTGGAGAGCCAGGTAGCTGGACACGAGTTGTGGGGGTGACAAAGAAGAGCCTGTGACCCACCAAGGATAGATCAAAGCCCCCTCAGTAAATTTGCAGATGACATCAAGCTGAGTGTGGTGGTCAACACACGTGAAGGACAGGAGACCACCCAGAGGGACCTGGACAAGCTCGAGAAGTGTGTCCATGGGAACCTCATGAGGTTTAACAAGACCAAGTGCTGGTGCTGCACCTGGGTCAGGACAGCCCCTGGTACCAGCACAGGCTGGGGATGAGCAGAACCAGAGCAGCCCTGCCCAGACGGACTTGGGGTGCTGTGGCTGAGAGGCTGGACATGGCCCAGCCATGGCTCTCCCAGCCCAGAGAGCCAAACGTGTCCTGGGCTGCACCCAGAGCCCCGTGGGCAGCAGGGCAGGGAGGGGAGTCTGCCCCTCTGCTCTGCTCAGACCCCACCTGCAGAGCTGCTTCAGCTCTGGGGTCACAGCACAGCAAGGACAGGGACCTGCTGGGGCGAGTCCAGAGGAGGCCACAAAGATGATCAGAGGGATGGAGCACCTCTTTTACAAGGAAAGGTGGAGAGAATTTGCTTTGTTCAGCCTAGAAAAGAGACAGATCTGAGGTGACCTAATTGTGATCTTTCTGTACCTGAAGGAAGCCTACAAAACAGATGGAGAGGGACAAGATGTGACAGGACAAGGGGTAATGACTTCAAACTGAAAGAGAGTAGGTTTAGATCAGATATTAGGAAAAAATCCTTGACTGTGAGGGTGGTGAGGCACTGGCACAAGTTGCCCACAGAAGTTGTGGATGCCTCATTCCTGGAAGTGTTCAAGGCCAGGTGGGATAGGCCTGTGAGCAGCCTGGTCTGGTGGCAGGTGTCCCATGGCAGGGAAGCTGGAATGAGATGATCCCTTCCAACCCAAACCATTCTGTGATTCTATGATTCCCTGATGCACCAGTGTTCAGGCAGCTGGGGGCTGTCTGGGAAGGGGAGCATAGGGACAGATGATCATGCCTTGTAACTGTGAATTTGGATTAATTTCCTATCCTTGCTGCATTTTCTTCTCTTGCCTGATTAAAGGTTTACCACTTCCAGTACTTTCATATTCTAGTTCAAATCTCCTTGTATAGCTCTAAATATTTTATCAGCCTTTTATGTTTGCCCCAAACTGCTTCAAATAAGAATGAGAAAGTACCACAGGAGTGATTTCCATCAGTGTCCTACCAGCATCCCTGTCTTCCTGCTAAAGTTTAACAAATAATTTTTCCTCTACTCAGGCATAGCTTATTCTGTTTTAAGTATTTGTAATAAGCTGGAAATTTCAGTGACTTGTGTGCTTACTCACCGAAGAATGTGACTTGCTCAGTGCTTACAGAGCTTGTTTTTGTTACCAGGTCATTTGAAGTTCAAAGCAGTTGAAGATCTTTGCAGCAGTCTTTGAGATACTGCTGCTCTCTGTGCAAGAAAAGCCTTAGCCAGAGCAAGTGAGAAATGTTTTTTGATTGTGGAATCTTTGGTAGCACACACTGCAAACTTAAGGAGGACAATGTCCATTCCAGAAAATTTCTGTCCAAATTATTTGCTTGTCTAAACTGTAAACTTCCAAAATAAGAATTTTTACAAGAGAGGCTTCTGGGTAAATTATGTGGGGAGTGGGCTTCTGTCACCAGCTCTAGCAAATAGTAATGCATAGAGGGTTAATGGATGTGCAGCTGAAATTTGTGTTGCTTGCCCTACCATAAATGAAGCACCTATGGCTAAGTTAGCCTGGTACTTCCAATAAACAGGTAACTAAAAAGGCTCATGAAAACAGGGAAAATGAAAAATAAATTTCAATTTGATTTCCTGGTTGTACTTAAAGTGTATCTACACTGTGTGTATTCCGTGTGCATATATATTATATACATATAATATATATAATGTATATATATGCATCCAGTGGTATATGTGGTACTGGTGGTCAACAAACAGCACTCAGTGCTCACAAATGTTTTCTCTTTATACCTGTTCAATATTCTATTTAAGCACCATTCATTTTATATTTGTATGTCTTTGCAAGTAGGTAAAATCAGATATTGATGTCTAATATGTGTAGTAATAGGTTATTTATTCAAAGCCCTGGTTACTAATTGGATTTTCAGTTCACTGACCTTGTCACAGCTCTGCTGAGTTCAAGATGTTAAGAATATTTTCCAAATGGCCAAATCTCATATTTAAAATTCTAATGTATTTTACATAACATAAGAAGTTTTTAGTACCAGAAAAATTCCATTTTCCTCAGTCCAGTTTCAGGTTCCTAACCTGATTTTCTGGGCTTAATCCTCTTCCTGTTGAAATCAATAAGTACATTGTAATATAATGATTCACGTTCAAGGTTCAACCATAGAAAATTAAGGCTACATGCTGATTTTACTGCCATTGTAGAAAGATGATACCTTAAAATGTGTAAAAGTACAATAAACACTTTAACTCTTTCAGCCCTATTTTTTTTTTCTCTTCAGAGAGTCTAAACACTTGAAAATCGATCTTTGTTTTAGACCTAGTGATGGCAAGGAGATAAAAGCTGAGAGATGCTATTTTGACAGGAATTTCTTGTGTGGTTTCAGGTGCTTTGTAGTGGAACAGTCTCTTCTTTCCTTAACTAATGCATGTTAAGCAAGACTGAAAGTGGACACTTTATTGTTTTAACAGAAAACAATATAATTAGCACTATGGAATTGTTGAGCTTTGATTTGTTCAACACTTTGAGACATGTGGAGAAGCAGCCCCAGCCAGTCTGTCTTGCTGAAATGTACTGGATGTGCTGTGAAGGTCTGGATGCCCTCTTGTCATTGAACAGCCTGGTGGCATTTCGTGTGCTCTGCACAGAGCTCCCCTGGTTAAGAGGGTCCTGTCAGATGCTGGTGAACTCCAAGGTGAATATTTCAAAATGGGCTCTGAGATGGGCTTCAGGCTGTCCTCAAATGGCTCTTCTGGAAGTTGTAAGTGGCACTTTTTCTGCTTTGCTGCATCACGTGCATGAGATAACCAGAGGGATGTCAGGAAGGTGAATTCTGCCCTTGGCTGCCCCAGCTGGAGTGTGGGGGCCCTGCTCCCTGTGGATGTGCATGTGAGGAGCCTCTCCCACTGGTTTCCACCAGAGCTGTCTGTGGAGGTCATTAACATCCTGATGCTCCTTCCTGGGAATAAAAGTCATTATTCATTCTATAGCTTCTGCTTCTTAAATATGAAACTGCCTGTTAATGGAACAAATGCTCTTACAGCATGGACTTCAGGCTCTTTGTCATCCCAGTTGAACAAATGTTTTCTTCTTAACTCCAAAGTCTCTAGGAGAGGAAAAAAAAAATTAATCTCCATCTCTTCCCTCTTCCTCACCCCAGAAGACTTTCTTAGGAAGTGAAACCCTTTCCATAAGGTTTCCAGTCTCATTCAGGCACAGTGATTTCCCCCCAGCTGCTGAAGTCTCATGTCCCTTTCTGCCTTGGGTGGAGGGCATGGTATGTTCCTTGGTGAAATACAGCCTTTCCCCTTCCTGCAGGAGCCTGAGGACATTCTGTCCCTCTCCCTGCTTTTGGGACCTTGTATGGAAATACAGTATCTGGAAATGGGAGTCCGTGCCAGCTGTTTGGGGGGCCCTTTCTTGTAAAGAGGGAAACTGAGACTGACAGAATGAGAGATGTAGGCTTTTTACAGCATGGAGGCTTGTGGGAAACAGTGGACTGATCAATGAATACTTCCAGCACCAGTGGAAATATGAATTTTCACAAGTGCAGTATCCAGAAAAACTTAGTCTGAGAATATATGGTTAAAGTACACAAAGATTGTCCAATTCAAATGTATCCATTATAGTACAAGATACTACTTCTTTTCTGAATCATCTGATCCACCATGAAAGGACTTCCAGATTGCAGATCATTCCTCCCCATCCCCAGATGATGGTATGTATTGAATCAGTACGGATAATTTTTTTTTTTTTTTTTTTTTTTTTTTTTCTTTTCCTCCCCCAGCCAGCTCAGGCAAAGGCCTGGAAAAGTGANTTTTTTTTTTTTTTTTTTTTTTTTTTTTGGAAAAACACTGGCTGATCCCTGTTAGACCAGTGCAACTCATTTGAGAAGAAAAAGGCTTTAAAAGGTAAAAGGCAGAATAGATACAGCTTGGTCTCCTTGCAGATGTTCTGCTCTGGTGGTAGAAGAATGGAGTTGGCAGTTTTGGCAAGGGTGGTGGGTCCATCTGCTCTGGGTCAGAAGATACTCCCTGTTCCATATTTCCCAGTGAAAAGGAAACTGTTCCAAAGCAATGCAAACAAGGCTGGTGCCTCCCAGTGTCTTGGACTTCTCTACATGCTGTAGTGGAAAGCAGTGATGAGAAAAATGGAAGAATTTTCTCTAGCTCATGTGGTACAAAAGAATACTAGTACAAATGTGGTTTGTTTTGGTGTCAGTTGTTTTTTTGGGGGGTCTGGTTTTGTTTTGGTTTTTCTTGGGATTTTTTTAAGAGACAAAGAAATGGTCTGGTCTACTGCTTTTTGTGATCTCTTGAGAGAGAAATTTGTAGGCAGTTTACAGACACTACAGACAGCCTCAGACACTGAGAGGCAGGACTCTGTGATGACATAAAAACAGACTGAGACTCTAACATCAGAGGCACAGCTGAAATTTTATTTTCAAATATGCTTTCAAGTTCATAAGTTACTACTATACCAGAGAGCAAAGATTTGTGCTTTTTTCTTTGGCAGAGAGTGATTCTGGCTTGTTTGGTATCATGGAAGGAAGATTGTGTCAATGAGCTGGTGTTGGTACTTTGCTTTCTGGACCAAAGCAAATTGACTTATTTTTAGACTGGTTTTGATGTGGCTGTGGGCTGCCAGTACACTTCAGGAATTTGTGTTGCATAGTTTTCCCAGCAATATCTAACCCTTGACTCCTAGGAGTGTAATACAATATACATCCTAGATAAAAACATCACAGTGATAATGCAACCTGGAATTAGAGTGAAAGTTATGGAACAAATGGAAACACTTCCTAGAAAGATGCTACAGCTTGTACTTGCAAAAGCTTTGATGAATTAATGTGTAGTGATAGCTTTACTTTTATTAGGGAAGATCTTGAAACTGTGAAATGTATGCAAATAGCTCAGAGTTATGGCTAATGAGTATTATGAATGGAAGAGTGGCCTAAAAATGAAATACAGGATTGTCTGGGTGTAGGAAGTGTTTGGCTCTGCACAGGACAGTCAAAGTGTTGCCAGATCACATTGTGGCACTGAACATGGAGGGTCAAAAGTACTTTTATCAGGGCAGCTTATGATTAAAAATGTTGAAAACCACTTTAGACAGCTTTTTTCCATTGGAAAGAAGCTGAGTAGGATAGTTTTGGGGTTTGTTTTATAGTTTTTTGGTTTTTTTTTTTTTTTTTTTTTTGTCTCTTTGCTTGTTTGTTTCTTTAAAAAGAAGATGTCATTAATTTTTGTCTTGACAGTTGGAATTTAATTTCTAACTTTGAGGAGGATATAGCTAGTGTGCTTTCTGCATTTAAAAAATGTCTTCCTAAATCTACCCTGTGTTCGGCTGTCTGTTGGTTTCTATAGATGAGATTTCAGCCATCTTTAAAAAAATTATGAGACTGATTAATAGGCACACTAAGAGGGATGCCTATGAAGAGATATGAATGCATATTCAATTTAGTATATTTTTTTTATTTGCATGGTATCTCTTATGGTTCAGGTTTTCAATTGGCATGTGTTTCCAGAACTTTTTATTGGCATCCAGTTACAAATGAAGAGCTGGAGAATGCACGAAATTTCCCCTCAAATCCTATTTGATGTTAGACTGAAGATACGTATTTTAGTTGCACAAATGCATTTTTGATGTTAAAACAGGGAACTCTCTGTGGTGGGGTCCCATTAAGGTTCTTTTCTGTTATTTTAATTCTTGGTTTAGCTTTCTTACTTGTATATTCATGTTTTGTATAATGAGCATGTTTGCCCCTGAGTTAGATATGTCAACTTCTCATTCATTGTGATGCTTTAAATAGAGGGGAGAATTTGGAGGGGAGTGAGCCAGGACCCCTGCTCTTGAGAATGGATAGGGCTGTTGTAGTAGCAGAGGATTTGCTGCAGTGTCAAAGTGCAGGAACTGGGTTTAGAGCAGGAGTGAAAAGGTAGTACATGGATCTCAGCCAGAGGCAGGCAACACAGTTTTACATGAGCTACAAAGAGTGCACAAAACCTCTTTGCATTGAAAATGTCTGCATTAAAGGAAAACATAAAAGGAGGAATTGATAGAGGAATAGCTGGAATTGATTTCACATAGCTGGAATTTAGGTCTTGAAGATCCATAGAGCTATGTCTTCATCATAACTTAGATTTGTGAAAAGTTGGTTGGGCCCATATCCACAGCTTTGGCTTTGCCTTTCCCTTGGCTGGTTCCTCACCTGGTGCTCAACAGTCAGCAGTCAGCTGATGGCAGTGCTTGCTGCCTGCACTTAGATTTATTTCTGCATCTGCAGTGTTGCTGGAGTGATGCTTACAAATTTAGAGGTGGAAATGTTTCTTTGGATTGTCTTTGGCTTTAATGATGCTCCTTCATCTCCTGTAAATGCCAAGATAAGTATGCTGACAGCTAAGACATGCTTGGCATAATTACTGTAGAGTTAGCTCAATAAGGGTTCTGGAAGACTTCAGGGAGCTTACTGCAACAGGATCCAAGAAGGGAACATGGCAAAGAGGGGCTGGAGCCATCAGTCCTGCATGCAGCCAACCCCATGACGTGCATGTCATCCCCTAAGGACAGGCAGGTAGTGGAAGATGTAATTCATTGAAAAAAAGAAGTCATCAAGAAAACCAGCCTCTGAGTGCAAATGGATGGACTTTGCAAGAAATTATTACCAGGAAGAAGTCACTACTGATAATCCAAACTGTCTCCATTACTGAGTTTATAAATACTTTTGGTAAATAAGAGGTTAATAATTCTGTTTATAGTAAGAAAAGACCCCTGCCCTAGGATACACACACTTCACTGTACCCAGATAATCCCTGGAGCAAGGAGGTTTAAGGTAATTTGTGGTGCAGCTGTCCTTTCCTGGAACATGAGCAAATTCTCCTGCACATGGTCAGCTGCAAGAACAAATGTCTATAGCAAATGAAAAAACAAGATGTTCAACCGCAGCCTTCTGCACTTCCAAGAGGGGCACGTGAGCTGGGCTGCTCCTCCTGCCGGAATCAAACTCCACAGCACGAAAGGGTTTAGCCTGCGGCTTATGGCCAAGTGGGAGCAACGTGTCAGTGGTGAGGGAGGAATGCTGGTGATGGAAACCCAACTGATTGACATACAGTGGCCATAAAGCCATAGTAAATCTATTGTTTTGCCAGAAGGAAGCAGGATTAGAAAATGTATAATCGTTACAATCCCGGCGCTGCACAGCATCAAGTGACGGTTGCTCTCCCGTTGCTGGTGTGGCTCATACTTGTCTTAATCCCAATGAAATCTGTACTTGGGTGAAATCTTCTTATGCTCCATGTGGTTCAAGCCATAGCCATTCCTGTGCTTTAGCCAAGAATTGCCTCTATGGCACTGCAGAATTTAGCTCAGTATTTCCAAGGAGATGCTTTCTCTGTTGTGCTGCTGTAGACACCCCCACACTGCAAGTGGCAAGTTTAAAAAGTTACAGTCTGGGAATTCATTCCCAATAAAACTGTTAGCAAAAATGAGAAGAAGAAAAATCCAGTTCTCTGGAACAGCTATCTTTTATCTAAAAAGAAGTGAAAGTAAAAACAGATAAGAATGTCACTAATAGCTAGAGGCCAAACTTGCTCCTGATCAAACTGAGCTGAAGGAAAAAGTTGCATTTTTCAGAATCTTGAGTGGCCTGAAGAAAGTTGAGGGGCAAATGGTGTATGCAGCCTCACCTTCAATTCATTACTAATTGACAGACAAAACAATGGAGATACCCAGCTTTGCTGCATTTTTTGGACACCTCTTAAGAGATGCAAAACTTTTGTATTTGGATTGCATGTTGCCCTAAACATAAGGGTTTAGATTACTGCCTTTTCACTTGCCTTGCTGGATGAACTGTGAGTCTGACTGACTCTGTTTGCACAGGATGTGCACAGGATACAGAGGTCTACATCAGCACAAATCACATTTCTTCTTCCCAAGCAGACACAATGGAGAGAAACCCTCAAAGAATTTCCTACTAAGTCTCTAAAATAATTTTGGAGGTTTTTTTTTTGAGATGAATGAAAATAGTGAAATATTGGAGTAGATACAAGATGGATATAACAGAAGTTGATGCTTCTCACAGCAGTGTGTACTGTCTGTGTTGTCATACAGGGTTTGACCTGAGGATGATTTCTTGCTGCTGCATGTACTGATGTTGTTTTGATATCTTTATATTGTAACACAGTGTCTTTTGTAATTGAACTGTGGCCTGTTTTCTTGTTTAAGATATTAAGAGGATGGAACAGGTCTTTACATGCACTACTGTATGGGATGGGGGAAGATCTGCCTGATAGCTGCCAGAGAACAGCAATGGAAAGTCCATACTGGTTAATGTCTGGGTTTTTCTTACTCTTGATGCTCAAGAACAGCAAGTGTTCTTTGTTTGTAGGGAGATACAGACTGCATGAGAGGATGTGAAGTGGTTCCTCTATTAGTGTCCATAATAGAGGGGAAAGGGAAATTTCTGATTCCTTTCTGTTTTACACTTTACTCAGAGCTGAGATACCTGTGGGAAGGGCATTTGCTACCTAAGGACTGCACCTCCACTGGAGTACAACCTGATGTGGGATTGGGAATGTGCTACTGGAATCCAGCCTGCAGCTGCTCAGAGACTGTCTGACAATGGTGATTCAATCTTTTTTTTTTTTTT
>VZRH01005339.1:1208693-1219692 GCA_013397555.1 Urocynchramus pylzowi | reverse complement strand
TTTTTTTTTTTTTTTGGTAAAAAAGATGGAAGAGTTTGATAAACCACAGGCTTTAGACTAAAATAGTGGCCTATTCTATATACAGTGAAATTACTTTTTACCTACTTCTTCCTTTTTAATGAAACAGGATTATTTTTAACTAGATTACCAAAGCCATAAGGTTAGTGTGTGTTTATGGCTGCCCTGAGCTGTACTTAGGAGGCCCTTTTGTTGAATGTGGCCAGTACTTGCCTTTTACATAAGCAAGCCAGGGCTGTCACAGATCTTGTGAAGAGTGAAAACACTGGGGTTTTGCATAGGATTTTAAGAGTTTGGGAAGTCACTCTTTCAGTTTAGAGTGCAAAAAAATTAATTAAGTTTTCTGTTGAGGAAAACTTTGAGTAAGTTATTAAACCATTTTGTTCTTGGACAAATCTTTGAAAATGTTTCTCCTTGAGTTTTGCTTTTTCTATTCATATTGTCTGGATTAGCAACACTGAAAATTCCAATATATGGAACTTTCAACATCTTAACCCAAATTTGTGTTGTCAGACTTGCTTTTTTCCAAAAGCCTTGACTTTAAAATATCCCAGAGTTCAAATGGGAGATAGACAAGATGAACTTATTTTGAATAAATTTTAGCAACAGTTGATTTTTTTTTTCCTGGAGTGAGAAGCTGACAACATGGAGTGATGTATGTGTTGGTTTGGGTTTTATGGTGTGAGAATACAAGTCTTGAAGACAAAGCTGCAATATCTCAGTAATTTGATTTAGGATAGAGCTTGCTTTTGCATTAATTGGTTGTGCTTCTTGTATCTTACTTTTGAAGTTTATTTTACTGTTTTTTTGGGTTTTTTTTTTCCCAATTTGGCACTCGTAGCTTGGAATAAGGAACTTCTCTTAATATTTACTTTGAAGGCTGAATTTGATTGAAACACAGAGCAACTCCTTTGTTTAAATCGGGTTGTGCTGGATGAATAACAGCATAAATCTGGACCTGAGCTTTTGGAGAAGTCACTTGACTTCTCTTCTTTGACCGCTCATTAAAATGGAGCCAGGGTACCTGCTCAGCTAAGAAATTCCATCAGGACAGTGGCTATTGAGATCCTTGATTAGAAGCTGAAAGGGAAGAACCTGGCTTCAGATCAATTATTCTGATAGGCACGAAAGCCCTGAAATGAGTGAAACAGCAAAAGAAAAAGCAGAGAAGGGGAACTGTGAAAAGCCACAAATGCAACCCTGGGTTTACTCGAGCAGCTCAGGCGATGCCGGGAAGGGTTAACTCGGCAGCAGCTGGCCACCAGCGCTTGGTCCTTATCTCACTCTTATCCTCTGCTATTAAGTGGCCACAATTACAGCCCGTATCGCTTACTGCCATCTGTTTTTCCATGCGGCGCTGGTGGGAGCGCAGCCAGCGCGGGGGATTAGGGCAGAGAGGCGGGCACGGCCCAGCGCCGCTGCGGAGGCTCCGGCCCGACAGCTGCGCAGAATTAAGCGCAAAGATAAACTGTGAAGGCACTTTCAAAGCTGCTGCGGAGGAAGGAAATGCATTTCTGCCCGCAGTTGTAATGCAGGGGCTTGTGCAGAGGGAGCTGAAGTGCGAGGCCAAGGTGGGCAGTGGTGGGGTGTGGTTTTGGGTGGCCTTTAGCCCCCTCTGTGCCGTGGTGCTGGTGCGGTCAAAGTCCCCCAGCACAAGCAAACAGCAACAGAAACATGAATATTGGGCACGTTGGATCGGAGGGGAAACCACCTCAGGCTGCTGATTAAAATACCCCTTCTGTCCTTACTTCTGCAGGAGAAATCACCATCTGGGTTCGCTCTGAAATCAGGGACTGCTCCAGTGTGACCAGGGAAGGTAGCACGTTTCAGTCCTGATTATCAATACTTTGAGAAGAAACAGGACTCTGTCTCTCCAAACCTCCCAAATGTTAGACCATCCTGCAGTAATGCGAGAAAGGAAACATTTTCAGCGTGATACCAGGGATTCAAGAATCATTACAGCTCAACAGCTGTACTTTGATTCCAAATTTTACTAAGACCAGATTAATTAAATTATTCCAAAGTACAATATACTGCCAAAATCAGGCTCTCTGGTATTTATTATTTTTGGTACATTAAATTAAGGGTAATACAGAATTTAATGTTGGAAAATTAATATTTAACTAATATTTAATATACTTTCTTAATTTTTAATTAATACACGGTAGTCAATATTATAAGGATTAACATCAATAGAAAAGCAAATCTAATTATTTAGAGCACACAAGTTAGAGAAATAACTAGAGGTGCTCTGTGTTTGGAAAGCTACTCTTTCCCCTTTTCTACTCCTGATAAACTTGAGTAACAAATGGTGGACAGGGGAAATCACATCGTTATGCCTTTTGACTTTGTCATTATTTCAGGTCAGCTGATGCTTTTTGGATCAGGGGCTGATGCAGCACTGATGTCCTTGGTTTGGAGGTAGGAGGGAGTAAGTTTTGGCTATGGGGTTTATTTTCCTCTGTAGATGCCTACAGTTTTACTTAGTATTGAGAATAAGATGTACATCAGAAGCAAATTTAAGTTGATGTTGCAAGTCAGTAGTATTAATTTGACATGTAACTATCTTCTTGTTCTGTATTTAAATAATGATAGATCATTATTGCAATACTGACTATTAGCAAATATTCAGACTTACCTACCTGCAATATTTTAAACTGAAGGATTTAATAGGTTCCTAGACCTTCACATCAACTTTCTTTCTTGCTTCTATCCTAGTCCAGGTAATTTCTGAAATAATGTGTTTATTTTTATGCTATAGAATTGCATTATTATTATTATTATTCCTTTGCCCAAATAGGATGTAAAGTTGTTCAACATTTATATAGAAATGTTCAGGTGGGTTGAGAGTAACCTTTTACATCTTTGTGCATGAATGAAGCTGATGTTGTTGAACTCTCAGGTCCCTTGAGACCCAAGGTTAATCTGCCAAGAGAAGTTGTAATGTAATGGTATTATTTTCCACCTGTTGAAATCAGTTTATTAATTTTAAAACTTTTTACCTTCTTTTCTTGACTATTTGTGTAGAAATACCAGTGTGCCCTTCACTTACTAAAAAGCACACAGAGGAATATTGGCACTATGTCCCTTTAGCTCCTGGAATATGCCTCTGTCAGAATTTCTTCCAGCATGGTTGAAAGACGTGAAGAGTTGAGCACAGAAAGTTAGGCTATCTACACAAGGGCATGTCTCAGGCTCCTATTGTACCCAAGGCTGAAATTTAAACTCTTTAAACAGTTTTTTATATTCACCTCTTTGATAATTTCTGTCTTTCTATGCCTCCAGCTAAGCGAGGGCTGCATTCCAGAGCTTTGTTGTACAGAGGAAGCATCAAACTCATGGATGCAAGAAAGAACGTGACTGTGTGATGGTTCATGATCTGCCTGACAGTAATAAAATTAAAATTTGTCCCCTCCTTCAGTGTTTTACTGGAACTTTCACTTGAAAGAGGCAGAAATTTTTAAAAACTAGTCTGTGGAAAGAGCCTTTACGTAGTTGGCAGTGCCGATGGGCATTGAGTAAATGCAGCTGGAGGTCCCAGTCCAGAGGGGCCACACTGAGCTGTTGATGCTCTCTGGGTATGGGGAGAACTAATTAATGCCCACACTGCCAAAACTAATTAGCACTCACACTGCTACCAGGGTGGCAGCATCTCACAGCCTGGGGCTCACGGTAGAGCTCAGGGGTGGAAATGATTTGTGAGTGACTGGAGGGTTCAGGGGGCGAAATGATTTGTGAGTGACTGGAGAGTTCAGGGGGCAAAATGATTTGTGAGTGACTGGAGAGTTCCCTGCACTCAGCACTCTCCTTCACAAGATGTAATTTGGGGTTGTGAAAATGGGGCTGCAGCTCCTGCAGAGACTTTGCCCAGAGTGAGTGATTGCAGCATCCAGGGGAAATCAACAGCAGTGTCACATGGTCTCATTTTTTAATTATTTGTCTGTTCTCCTCAATCTCCCTGGTCCTGTAGGAAGAGAGGAGTAAGTGTTCTTGCAGTGGACTCAAACCATGGAAGGTGCTGTGGTTCTGAACACAGTCTGTACTGCTGTAGCTCACACAGGTGGTGAGGGGGGGAAAAGGGGAGCTGAAATAACGTTCTTGAATTGCTTTTCCTGGGAAGGTGCATAGGGCAGCACTGATTACAGGGAAAACTTTGGTCCTTCCCCACCTCGATATCAGCCTTGTGAGGGATCTGCAGCAGACATTGAGGTGGGCTTGGGAGAAGACATCCATCTTTAATAAGGCATTGAACACTGGCCAGCCTCCCTCAGCTGTAAGGCAAGACCAGCACTTCCACGAGCCATGGACCACGAAACACGATCTCTCCTTGCCCCTGTGAAGGTATCTGGTTACTTTTCCAGAGGGTGACATGGACTGATGTTGCACTTAGCTAGATGGATGGGGCTGAGCTGACACCCCCTCACCCCTGCAAATGCTTAATGCCTCTTGACTAAGGGGAGTCACTTCTAAACTGCAGAAGATGTATGGCTGTAGGCTGAAACCAATGGATTTATTTCCAATTTATCCTGTGGGCATGGAGACACTCCAGATTGTGTTTTCTGGTAGTAGGCAAAAGAAACCTCATTTATTTTCTCATTATATTTTTCAAAACACTTTTGCATGATCCTTTAGATATTTAAAGCAAACTTGAGTTTAAAAAAATGTTCAGTTTCTTTATAAATATTACTATATTGTTAAGGACATCAGAGAGCAACAGGCCTAAAATCTCAGTAGTGGAAAAATTAATGTACACTTGTGAAAACTAATGGTAATAATATGGTGTAATGAGATAACTTCATCTTAAGTTTGTCTTTTAAAGGGATTCTCAAATTTTCATAAATTATGCTTAAACAACAGACACAGCAGTTTGAATTCAAAACTGGGTTTCAAACTGAAATCTCACTCAGATTTCTTTTTAATCTTCTCCCATAACTGACTTTCCACTTGAGGAAGAAAATGGATGTTTCTTCATCTGCAAACTGATTGGTTTGCTTTGGGGTTTTTTTTGGTTTTTTTTGGTTTTTTTAATACTAATACTAACTAAAATGATGAACCTATGAAACTGATCTCAGCTCAAGACCTGGAAATTATGAGGCTTTAAGTAAATCACTGCTAAATTTAGGTCACTTTTTTGTTTAGAAGTTTGTTTCTCTGTGTTTTGTGGTGTGTTTTGGTTTGGGGTTGGTTTTTGCTGTCATAGTGAGCAATGGTTGAGGTGAAATGTTAATTATATTGCATTAGAAGGCAGTTTCTTCAGCAAGGTGTTCAGAGCCAAATGCAGGCACTGGATTTTAGAGGGGAGTGATTGGAGGCAGTGTGAACTTGGCCCTGGATGCCCTGTTTGCATCAGTCTGGTAGGGCAGGTTGAGTGTAAGGATGGAGCTGATGCACATGTCATTCAAGCATGTTATTCATCCCATTTTATAGCTTTTTAGATAGTTAAGTTGTGTATTAAAAAGAAAAGTAAATCCTTGCTGACACAGAAATAACTCTTAACAGTGAAACTGAGAGAAACTGTTATCCTTTATTCTGTGAGTGTTGACAACCTCTAGGCTTTGAAATGCAAGTTCATCATCACCCACAGCAGAGAGTATAGGTTAGACTAGTCAAACCTGTTGCCCTTTGTTCTGTTGAAAAATGAGCTATTGAAGGCTTTTAATCCAAAAGGGCTGAGGTAAAATCAAAGCTTAACTCAAAATAAATAAATATTTATGTAAAATAAAAAGGCTGTTAGAACCATTGCCTTTCAATAGGGCAAAAGGCTTCACTTGTACATCCCTAGTAAATATTTCTAATCAAATACAAGTTGGGTGTGGTTTCTCTTCTAATGCCATCATGACCTAGCATTAATTTTTGTGGTAGGAATACCTGACATTTGGTGAGTTCTCCCATTTTCTCCCACTTACATTCTGCCTTGTGCCATATGGCTGCAGCATGAGCAACCTGTGAGTTTCTATGACTATCTTGATTATGCATGCTGTGCTCTACACTGTATTACCTGCCTTTAATAATACTGGGATTTCTGTGTGGCTTGTGGGAAATTATAACATTTGTTGCCATGGTGGTGTTTTTTGCATGAACTGATGCTTTGCATGCTCTTGGCTTGATGTGCTGGGATGAAGTGATAAAATTAAGGCAAAGGACAAGGAGTAATGGTTTTAAACTGAAATAGAGGAGACTCAGACTGGATATAAGGAAGAGATTTTTTTTATGGTGATGAAACACTGGAACAGGTTTCCCAGTGAGGTGGTGGATGCCTCATCCCTGGAAGCATTCAAGGTCAGGTGGGATGGGGCTCTGAGCAACCTGATCTAGTTGAGAATGTCCCTGCTTATTACAGTGGGGTTGGGCTAGATGACCTTTAATAGTCCCTTCCACCCAAAATGACTCCATGAGATAGCAGGTCCAGCACATGGATGAGAAGAATTCCCTTCACATGCTTCATCATATCTTCAAACACTTCTATTTCTAGGTGTTAATGAGAGAACAAACAATGGTATGAACCCAGAAACAGTTCCCTGCAGCTGCCATATTTGTTAGATCCTTGAAAATCCTCTCGGTGCTTGGGTATTACACACTCCATGCTGTGCTACTTCAGGCAGAGCTGTGGACCAAAGCATTTCTGAAGGTCTGAGCAAAAAAGAAACCTGGAAGTGCTGCTGCATGAGGAGCTGATGACTGAGAGGGTGAAGTCTTTGCACTGGAGCGAGGCTGCACAGTGAACTCTGGTGTGTAAGAATGGGGCTGGAAACAATTCATGGCAACCTTCACCCTGTGAAAGAAAGATGTGAAACGAGAATGAGAAGTTGCTATTTTTTATTTTAATTAAAACTTCAGGTGGTACAACTCTATTACATTAGCCCTTCTGTACAGAACTCAGACAAAGATCATTGTATCAGATTAAGCAATCCAAGGAGCAGTTAACAGACAACATGGTGAAAATGACTGGGTTTGCCTTTTGTTAAGGTTTTAAATTAAAATGGTGTCCTTTGTCATACAATTTGGCATGGAGGCAGGGAAGATAAAATACAGACTCAAAAATCATCAAAGGTCCTGGTTTTACTGGGCCTGTACTCCATGTGCAGTTAGAAAAAATTCTTGCAAGACCAGAGGAGAAAGTCCATAAAACACATCTGGCTGTAGGGTGCTCTTCTGGCCCATGGCAGTCCAGCTTCACCCAAGGAGTGATGCAGTGTGCCATTAAAGTGAGTTTTATGCAACTGCATGTGCTGCCAATGCTACCAAGTGCTCCATAGTTTCTGGATGAATTCTGTGCTTCAGAGCAGTACAGCAGTACCCTAAGGGGCCAAAAAGCCCTCACTGAACACATCTTCCCAGATGGAGAGAGGGATTTTACTGTGGCTCTTGGCAAAAAACATTGTCAAGTTAACACTGCAAAGGGTTAAAATGTTAAAATGTTATCAATTTCAATTTTAGGTAATTTCTCAGTTAAACATGCTGCCAAGTTAATTATAGGCTATGCAGGACACGTTTAAAACCTTGATCTTCTTCCCACTGTCAGGGAACTGGGGCCAACAGAGACAGTTTCTAAAGTGGGGTTTTCAACATTTCCTGGGTTTGTAGATCTTGACCTGGTTGTGCTTATAGTGACAAGTCCCTAGAGGCTTTCTTATTATGTAGTTGGCATAGCGAATTATTTCTACCTATATTAATTATTTCTACCTATGATCCAGTTACAAGGATATTATGAAAGAAAACACAAGTAGAAAGCCAGGGTGTAGCCTGCAGGAAATGATTAAGGAAACCCTAACTCTAAAAGGAGATTGTGCTTCCCTGTGCGTTCTTGAAAAGCAGAAACTGTCATAAATTTAAAAAAAGCAATTAATAAAAAGCCCCAGACAAAGCACAATCTAAAAGTATGACTGTAAGATTTAGTGGCCAACAGTTGCTCTTTTAAGAGATGTGTGGAGTTAAAGCATTTGCTTGCCCAGACAAGTAAAGTGCTGGGGATCTGCTTATATTAGATGGTTTGACTCCCTGCCACTAATACCATTATTTATAGTGTGGCACAAGCAAAGTGACTTATTCCAACAGGCACCAAATAGGTGGGTAATATTTTTACACTCTGATGTTTCAGTAGCAAGTAACCAAAGAGGACTCACATTAGTCATGGTCATTTAGAAAAAAATAAAATAATGATCCTTCAACTCTTTCCTCCATTTCATCACTTATATAAGCAACACATTTTTGTGATTAGAGCTATAGTTTTTTTTCCCTTCTAAAGATGTCATATAACTTTCAAAGACCCCAGTGTTCAGCTTAACAGCTGCTCTTGCTTTTTTAAACCAGGGCTTCTCCGTTCATAAGTAATGTAAGGGGAGTGTGTCTGTATGGCATCTGACAAAGTATTCTCCTGACCTCTTACTGGATGGATAGGTAGGTGCCACCAGTACTTAGATACACTTTGTTTTATCCTTTTTGAGGGACAGTTTTGTATTGTGCCTCCATGAAGCACTGGATGTTTCAAAGTCCCAAAGATGCCACATGCAGCACACGGACAGCAGAATGACCAGTTCCTGCTGTGCTGAGCATTTGTCCTTGGAGCTGTGCACTCTGCTTTTCTGCTGGCAGCATTTGTGTGTCTGCCTTTGTCACCTGGATGTGGAGAGGAGGGTAAATGCTGGGCATTGGAGGAATAAGCTGCTTGCAGGTTCAGGCTTTGAGCAGTTATAAGAGAGAAATGGGAGGAAATGGCAAACAAGACAAAAAGGTTTTAAAAACACAGGGTGGTGTGACACTGCCTTAACCTGGCTTTAATTTATGCCTCTGTTATAGTCAGTAATGATACATGTTGCTGTTTTCACTTTTATTTTTGCCTTTCTGAATTACCTCCAAGAGCAATACAAGTTTTAAATGGAGATATTTTGGATTTGAGCAGGACAGGCGGTGTTATAAGTGTGTGACAACTTCTTTCACATCTTCATTTTTGTATACAAGAGTTTTAGTAGCCTAGAGTTACAAAAATGCTTTTGTCCTCTGCCATTGCCTTTGTCAACATGTGCCTTGATGTGTTAGATCATGTAAGCTTTTCAGAAGAAGAATAAGCACTTCCTCACTTCTGAAGTGGCTGTATAATTTTCAGGCCTGCTCTTTCACTAGTTCACAACTCAGGTTCTAAATGGGAGTAAAAGTCTGCACTAAGAGATGGGGAATAGCTTTCCCTCTCATTTTGAATTGTACCTGAACATATTTGCCAAATTTCTGCTGAGCCTTGGCAATGTCACTGCTTCTCAGAAACGTATCAAAATTTGCCTAGTCTACTTTTTTGGTTTTGTTTGTTTGTTTGTTTCTGGGGGTTTTGTTTGTTTGTTTGTTTCTGGGCAGTTTGGTTGGTTGGTTTTGGGGGGTTTTGTTTGGGTTTTGTTTGTTTTGGTTGGTTTATTTGTTGGTATTATTATTTTTAAGATGGGGAACGTTGTCATGAAGACAAAAAGATAAAATCCAGCAAAATTAATTTTGCATCTTATGGCTGCAGCTGCATCTAAAGGAAAATGCTCAGCTGGTGTCTTGCTGCAGTTTTTCATTTTCCAGTGGATTTCTGACAACTTACCCCAGTGAAGGGCCTGTCCTTTCCTCCACAGCTATCGAGTTACATTGACAAAGCATTCTGCATGCAACAGAAAGGTGCAGCAAATTATGATTAGTGACATCAGCTGAATACTAGCTCTGAAAAAAAGGCTTCAGTTATATTTTTATAACCTATTTACAGTGAAAAAGAAATGCAATTAATCAGGTATTTTAGTACACCCATTAAGAAAATTAGTTGGCTGGTGTAAAGACTGCTTATGCTGTTATGCAAGGGTTGTGAGTACTAATAATTCATGGCACAGAGTGCTAAAATTTTGTATTAAATCAGGAAGAATGATCCAAGAATCTGGAGAAAAGGACTAAAAATAAACCAAAAACCAAACAAACCCCAATATCAACCGAAGAATCAAACCCCAGCAGACTCACCCAATCTGATTTTGTGCCTGCCTTGGGCTTGAGATGGTCTCTTCCTAAAGCTTAGGACATAAGCAGAGTGCAGAGGAGCTTAGGGAAGAGGTGCCTCTCTGGCTTTGCACCAGGGAAAAGGGATCCTTTGGGGTGTCAGGGCCTTGGTCACCTCCTTTTTGGCTGACTGCCTCCAGGCAGACAGGAGACATCCCACTCTCCAGGCACTGTGGAAATGCTATTGATGAGGGGGTTCAAAGTCTGTTGTTTTGGGGCACTTGAGTGGGGGTTTGTCACCACTGAGCAAATCACTTTTTCCTTCTTGCTCCTGGTGTGCCTGAGCCAGACTTCCCTTGATTGCATTGTCTGTGGCTTTCTTGGGGAAGGGAAAATTGTTAGTGGGGAACTCAGCAGACAAATCTTTAAGCATTCCACAGTTCAGGGCTTTTTCCCTGCTTATGTGGGGTGATGAATGTAACATGAAGAGCAGTTGCAGATCATACTCTTTCATTCTCTGTGTTTTTAGCCAAGTTTTTGACTTCTCTAGATGGAATCCCATATGTTTCAGCATTTGGTTAAAGCCAGATCAATGAGACTCCTGGCCCTAGTTTTTGTGTTGGACAGGAAGGGCTGAGTGTTTACAGGAATTTGTGACAGTGCATTTTCTCCTCAGTGTCTTCTCTGCCATGGATAAACCCTCTGGCAGCACTGCCAATTGCACATTGTTGTTGAGTGGGCTGCTTTTGCGTGCACAACAACAGGTCTCAGAATGCAGGCCTGAAAAACTATCTCTACAACTCAGCCTTCAAGCAACAGATAAAACACTGTGTGACTGTTGCAGTAGGTGATATATTTTGTTTCATTTTTGTGATAGCACATTGTGAGATACCTAATTTTTACTGGCTTACAACTTGAGAGCGACTTCAGTGCTCAGTTTATAAGCCTCTGGGAGGGTTTTGCAATAGCTTTTTTTTTTTTTTTTTTTTTTTTTTTTTTTGTTGTGGGGGGGGGTGTATGTCTTTTACTA